>QXTE01000001.1:2938729-3252024 GCA_003942145.1 Platysternon megacephalum
CTCAGGAACCAATCCATGCAACAAACCTCGATGCCAACTCTGCCCACATATCTACACCAGCGACACCATCACAGGACCTAACCAGATCAGCCACACCATCACTGGTTCATTCACCTGCACATCCACCAATGTAATATACGCCATCATATGCCAGCAATGCCCCTCTGCTATGTACATCGGCCAAACTGGACAGTCTCTAAGGAAAAGGATAAATGGACACAAATCAGATATTAGGAATGGCAATATACAAAAACCTGTAGGAGAACACTTCAACCTCCCTGGCCACACAATAGCAGATCTTAAGGTGGCCATCCTACAGCAAAAAAACTTCAGGACCAGACTTCAAAGAGAAACTGCTGAGCTTCAGTTCATCTGCAAATTTGACACCATCAGCTCAGGATTAAACAAAGACTGTGAATGGCTTGCCAACTACAGAACCAGTTTCTCCTCCCTTGGTTTTCACACCTCTACTGCTAGAACAGGGCCTCATCCTCCCTGATTGAACTAACCTCGTTATCTCTAGCTTGCTTCTTGCTTGCATATATATACCTGCCCCTGGAAATTTCCACTACTTGCATCCGAAGAAGTGGGTATTCACCCACAAAAGCTCATGCTGCAAAACGTCTGTTAGTCTATAAGGTGCCACAGGATTCTTTGCTGCTTTTACAGATCCAGACTAACACGGCTACCCCTCTGATACATAGTAATATATGTTGCTGTAGTATGCTCTACCTGGCATTGCTCTAAGTGTAGACACTTACATAGGTTGACATAAACTGGCTTGCGTTGATCTAACTCTGCAGTGCAGACCAGGCCTTAAAAGAGGGGGAAATGGGAAAATTGAAATGGAGGCTGTGGGGTACACATCTTAATTGGATTAAGATGTACTTATCAGCAGTAGTAAACATCATGAAGTAAGACTTCTCTCTTTACTGTTCCCTCCGTGCTCTCTCTCTCATGGATTATTCCATGTATTTCAATAAGATTGGTTACATGTATTATGTTAAGTTTCCACACGCTTGAACATATTCAGATGAGGTTACTCACTGGGATATTTTTAGTCACAAATTTTCATGTCATCTCCATGAGACAAAGATTCTAAAACATTCAAAAAACAACACTGAGGTACAGCTCTGGAGGGGAGGGGTGATGGAACTGTGAATATCCCACCAACAGAACTGCATCTATGTGACATTGTCATTTTCATGACTGACATGCAAATTTGCATGAGTTTCACAATGAATTGAGAAACTTTGGGTCAAATTCTGACACCAGTTTTACACCAGTATAACCAAGAGCAGAAGTTGGCTTTGAATATGTGCTGCCTTAATAATATTTAAAACCATTTCCATCCATAGATTTTACCCTTGCTCACATGGAGTAGTGCTCAATTGTGTGAGTAGTCCTAATGAAGCTAGCATGAGATTGGAGTCCATCGTTTACATCAGGGGTCGGCAACCTTTCAGAAGTGGTGTGCCAACTCTTCATTTATTCACTCTGATTTAAGGTTTTGCGTGCCAGTCATACATTTTAACGTTTTTAGAAGGTCTCTTTCTATAAGTCTATAATATATAACTAAACTATTGTTGTATGTAAAGTAAATAAGGTTTTTAAAAAGTTTAAGAAGCTTCATTTAAAATTAAATTAAAATGCAGAGCCCCCCGGACCGGTGGCCAGGACCCGGGCAGTGAGTGCCACTGAAAATCAGCTCGTGTGCCGCCTTCGGCACGCGTGCCATAGGTTGCCTACCCCTGGTTTACATGGTAACTGACTAAATAGAGAAAGAGTCATAGAACTTTGAAATGGGACAAATCTGTTAAAGTGACTTGTTCAAAACTCAGTGATAAAACAGTAGGAAGACCCTGTGGACTTCTGGTTCCAGCCTGTAACATTTCATATCATCCACAGCTGTAAACTGTGTGATGGAGCAAGGCCGGATGGCTACAGGAAAGTACTGAAGAACAGGTATATTAGCTCCAGGCTAAGCAAATCCCTAGTACCATGGGAACCAAAATGGCAGTTGCTCCAGGGTAATCAAGGCACCTGGGGCCAATTAAGTACTTTCTAGAAGGCACCAGAGAGAGCTACATTCATTGGAGCACCTGCAGCCAATCAGTCCAGGCTAATCAGGGCACCTGGTATAAAAAGGGAGCTCACTCCAGTCAGGGGGGGAGGAGCCAGAGGAAGGAGGTGCGTGTGAGGAGCTAGGAGCAAGAGGTACAAGGAGCTGAGAGTGAGAAGGTGTGCTGCTGGAGGACTGAGGAGTACAAGCATTATCAGACACCAGGAGGAAGGTCTTGTGGTGAGGATAAAGAAGGTGTTTGGAGGAGGCCATGGGGAAGTAGCCCAGGGAGTTGTAGCTGTCAGGCAACTGTTACAAGAGGCACTATAGACAGCTGCAATCCACAGGGCCCTGGGCTGGAACCCGGAGTAGAGGGCGGGCCCGGGTTCCCCCCAAACCTCCCAACTCCTGATCAAACACAGGAGGAGTTGACCCGGACTGTGGGTTCCACCAGAGGGGAAGGTCTCTGAGGCGAGTAAATCCGCCAATAAGCGCAGGACCCACCAAGGTAAAGGAGGAACTTTGTCACANTTTCAGCTACCTGAAAGGGGGTTCCAAAGAGGATGGATCTAGACTGTTCACAGTGGTACCAGATGACAGAACAAGGAGTAATGGTCTCAAGTTGCAGTGGGGGAGGTTTAGATTGGATATTAGGAAAAACTTTTTCACTAGGAGGGTGGTGAAGCACTGGAATGGGTTACCTAGGGAGGTGGTGGAATCTCCTTCCTTTTTTTTTTTAAGGTTTTTAAGGTCAGGCTTGACAAAGCCCTGGCTGGGATGATTTAATTGGGATTAGGTCCTGCTTTGAGCAGAGGGTTGGACTAGATGACCTCCTGAGGTCCCTTCCAACCCTGATATTCTATGATAGTGCTTTTTTCTTTGCTATTCACCATATGTGAATGAGATACAGGTTCAGCATCAATACTAAAACTCCGTAAGGTGAAACTCAGTTTTAAAAAAATAACTCTGAAGAAAATAGGATTCAAGAAAATATTTCTTGAAAATTGAATCGAATGAAATGGACCATGAAAGATTCTACATTCATCAGAGCAGAAAAGTTTTTTTTGTGATATAGTAAAATCTGTAGGGATAATATGAACATGAAGCCAGCATTAAATGTTTAAAATTCTTTTAATAACTGCTTTGGCTAATAAAGGATATGGAAATAGATTATCTTTGTTTCAGTCACAGTGCCTCCATTCACTCAATGAGTAATTCTCTCACTATAATTTTAAAATTAATACAGCACTTTACAATGCCTAACCTGGGAATGATTTTTGAGTATTTTTTGAAGAATATCCATAAAATAAACTACACTCAATAAAAGTTTCATTCATTCATCCATAGATGACTGAAAAGTTTAATTCCTTATTTTAAAATTCTGGGGTGTGGTTTATTTTTTCATTTATTGAATGTAGTAGACTTACTAGGGCATTCTGCAGGCAGACTTCTTCATATATGTACTACTGTTCTTCTCTCCTGAGTGACATGTGACTTTCATTGATGGTAAGAGTAATGGATCAACTAAAATCCCTAGTGAACCACTTTAAAGAGTTATCGCCAAAACTTGTTCTAGGGATATTCCAAAACTGCAGTTGCCCATGGCACTTTTTTGCCTATGTCACCCTTAGCAGCTAAGGAGATGGGGTTGTTTTCCCTCACCCCCTCCACTTGCTTGTTACACCCACTTACTGTGGCTGTCTTTAGGCCCAAATCCTGCAAAAATTAGGCAAACTTAACTTTACTCATGTGAGTAGTCTCATTAATGTCAATAGGACTACTCATGTGAGTAAAGTTATGTACATGCTTAAATGTCCACAAGGTCAGGGCCTTGGATCGTAAGATCACTGGAGCAAGGATAATTTCTTCCATATGTTTTACGGTACCTAGAAAAATGGCCTCTGTCTACTTGGGATTTCTGGATACTACTGTAATATTAATAATACATATAAAATAATGAAAAGGCTATAATTAATTTACAGTACTTTCATTATATGCTATGTCATCTGGTCCCTATTCACTAAATCATTTCAATGCATGCTTAAAGTCAAGCACATGTTTATGTCCCATTGACTTTAGTGGGATTTGAAAACATGTTAAGTTCTTTGTTGAAATGGGCTCATAATCGGTAAGAGTCTGATCCTGCACCTATGGAAGTCTAAACAAAGCTTTTATTGACTTCCATGGTACAGGATCAAACACTACACAGTCCACAACATATGTAATCACATAAGTCTCATGTATCTTACCATCTTTAAGTAAATTTTTCATATTTTATAGTTGTAGGAGGGGAAAAGAGCATGGCTAAAAAGAAAGTTGTATATCTTGTCTAGACCCTTTTAGACCATTATCATAACTGACTTTGACTCAGATTCTGTAATGAGGAACTAGCTCATGTCATATAGTGACATTTACTTGGTACAGAAGAAATTATTTCTGTGACACGAACTCTGCATGCAGTTAGCACTGTATCACACAACACACTAGAGGGCTTCAAAAGCATATTGCACTTATTATTTTCCTATAATAAAAATGATTTTGATTATTAGATTTGCAGAACTAAACAGGCTCTCCCTCTCTGTTGTGATAGCATTAGCCTTTTGCCCCTCTGCAGGGAAAGTCTAAAGCTAAGATGCAATTGCTCACACTAAGGCATAATAATAACAGCATGTTGGACTCATATAAACAAGTCATTTGCATGGGTACACCCCCAATCTGGTATAATGTAGATCAGTTTTTAATTCAGTATCATATAAAGTTTTTACAGCCAGTTGATTCTCAGAAAACAATCTTTTCCTCCTCCAAAAAGAACACAGTCAGTTGGTGTCTGATAGCAAGAGTATGATAAATCACCAGTGAAGGATGATTGAATCTGCTTGGAAGATTAAACTGCATTTTCTGCTGTACCTACTGAGAACAATGAGGGAAAATTAATGTCACACATTCCTTATTAAATCAAAGTCCAGCAGTTGATGATTTATTCGTGTGATGTCTTCATCAGAGAGCTAAAATATATTTGTATCCTAAACGTTCAAGACACAAAATGTTTTAACACGATCACCGGCATTATGGATCATGATTGAAAGGTGATATATAGTGCTTGAAGATCTCACCAGAAAACCAAACAAGTAAGTGAGAACTCTGTTCCTTGGGCAGCTAAACAAAGATAGGTATTCCAGTTAGGTATGTAGCATAGAGTTTTCATACTATCAAATACATTAACATTTTCACACATCCAAAAGTGAAAAATATGTGAAGTGCCTATACGTGGCAGATATTACTGTGGACCAATATACACAAATAATAAACAGCCCAATTTCCAACCATAAAGAATGTCCAAACTGCACATCTAGATGCTTATAACAGCTCCTACAATCATAAATTCCCCTTCTTACCCAACTAAGTGCCCATTTCAGCACAAAAAGGGACAATTTGGGTGTCTTACTACTTGTCCATGTTTAAAAATTCAGCACAGAGTTTTAGAGTTACAGTAGCATTTCTAGACTACAGGCTTTGTCTACGATAGGTTTCTTTGCACTACTATAAATCCCTACTGTAAACACTCTCTACTGGAGTAAAAAATAACTTACACCAGTATATCTTACTCCAGTTTGAGTTACACCAATGAAAATGTGGAGAGAATCAGGCCTAATGGCATTACTTCCTAATTTAAATCAGTGTGACTGAGAACAGAATTTGGCCACATAAGTGGCAGTGATTCCAATATGAAAAATTGTACTTGTACTTATGTATTTATCACAGAACTTTGAACATTTCATCTGCATTCTGCCCATTAATCCATATCCAGCTGAACTATTTCTAATATACCAAATCTCTCAACCCCCTCATATCGCTATAAAGCAATAAATAAATGAATAAATAAAATCACCTTGCCAGAAAAAATCACCTTCTTTTCCTGCAAAATGTTGAATTCCTCCATCACTAATGTGTAAGTCCCTTTGTTTTCAGTTTAAAACGATTTTTATGGAAAAAATCCTGGGTGTTACAAAAAGTATTATTCATTTTTTTCCGATTTTCACCCTTTTTTTTGGTCTCATTCAAATATATAAAAAAAGTATTTGCTTTATTAGGAAAATACAATATGTTGCATGAGATATATGTATTATGATAATATATTAGTCTGCATGTATATGCAAAGCTGCCTGTTGATGTAAGGCTATATGTATTAGTCTAGAAGATACACACAACAAATAAACAGCCATGCACACAAACTCTGAAGTGCATGCACATCTGAATGTACTGATGAATCTCACACCCACCACATACACATTACAAGCTGTTAGCAGATAACGCTTTAAAGATCTGACATACTAAAATGGAAAGAAAATAAAAATCTGTATCAGAATGTTTCAGAACACAAGGAAGTATTTGAAAGTTAAAAAAAAAAAGATGAAGTTGATTGTATGTGCTGCAAATGGTGTGGCACAATTATTAAATGTAAATATTTATAGACTAATAGTTCTAAGTCTAAACAGTAAACTGTTTATTTAAATGAAAAGTTTTATTTGGCGATTAGCGATATATTGTTTAATTAAACTCAGAGATGGCATTGTGTTTTGAGTTCTGTTTTAGTTTTGCAGCAAACCACATTGAATTCCATTCATCAAAGCATTAATCTACTGAATACTTTTCCCCCATCCTTCCGTCCACCAAAATAAACCCCAATATTTACACAGAAAAAATATTAATAGTTTTTCCACCAATTTTCACCCATTTTTGTTGTAGAAATAAACACCGATAAATTCCTGGTAAAAATTAAATAAAATATAAACCAGAAACGAGGGGCCGCTATCCTGGATCAGTAACAAGTATAAGATCAGATAAATCACAATCCCTTCAGGGCTAAATTATTGGAGTAGATCCCCTTAATAAAACATAACATTTTATAATCTCCTACTAACCAGTAAATACTGTTATTTATTATCATTATTTTAATTCCAGTAGGCCCAGAGCCTCCATCCCAGGTCAGGTCTCATTATGCTAGACACTGTACAAAGAGGGTCCCTTCCCCCAAATAGTTTACTTTTGAATATATGTTTCCAAATGTTTTGAAGGCCATGTTGGCTTTGGATGGATGGGGTAAGAACAAGTGATGGAAGATTACTTGATAGTGGGAAACTAGCTGGATCCCTTAACTATTCATTTCCAAACATTGCAACACTCGGGCTTTTTAAAAAGGTGTATGCTTTTAAAAAGGAAAGTTTCATATTCCTTTTTGGGTATTCGCTGGACTCAACTGAAAAAAATGGTGGGTTTTAATGGGGAGGCAGATCTCTCTTTTTGGTATTACAAATTTCCCGGGGATTTATTTTAAGTGAACACCCACATTTTAAATTGGGTTGGTATATAAGGTGTGTAGGAGGACAGCTCTGCTCTGCCAGATCTTACAAGGCCCTCCCAAGCAAAGCTCTCCAACTACAGATGATAACATCTGTATGTGGTATGTGTAGTAGGAATTTTTACCTGAGTGTGTTATGGGGGTAGTAGTGGACAATGAAAGGCATAGGAAAAGGGCACCTGTTCATATATAGCCACATCCGGCCCGCGGGATCGTCCTGCCTGGCCCCCGAGCTCCTGGCCCGGGAGGCTCGCCCCCGGCCCCTCCCCTGCTGTCCCCCTCCCCCGCAGCCTCAGCTCGCTTACTCCACTGCCGGCGCAATGCTCTGGGCGGCGGGGCTGTGAGGTCCTGAGGCAGCACAGCTGCACAGCCCGGCCTGACCCAGTGCTCTGTGCTGTGTGGTGGTGGCGGCAGTGTGGCCTGGCTGCAGCCGGGCAGCGCGGCTGTAGCGCTGCTAGCCACCGGTGCTCCAGGCAGCGCAGTAAGGGGGCACGGGGCAGGGGGAGTTGGATAGAGGGCAGGGGAGTTCGGGGTGGTGGTCAGGGGGCAGGGGTGTGGATAGCGGTTGGGGGGAATAGGGGCAAGGGTTCTGGGGGGGCAGTCAGGAAGGAGGGGGGGTTGGATGGGGTGGCAGGGGGCAGTCAGGGGCAGGGATTCCGGGGGCAGTCAGGGGACAGGGAGAAGGGGTGGTTGGATGGGGCAGGGGTCCCGGGGGGGCAGTCAGGAATGAGAGGAGGGGTTGGATGGGGCAGGAGTCCCGGGGGGGAGATAGGAGGTGGGGGCCGGGCCACGACCCACTCCCCTAACTGGCCCTCCATACAATTTCCGAAACCCGATGCGGCCCTCAGGCCAAAAAGTTTACCCGCCCCGATATATAGTAAACTGGCAAAGTGCTCCTAGTGTGGACACAGTAATACTGGCAAAACTGTGCTTTTGGTTGTGTAATTTATTTCCCTCCCACCCCCATCAGCAAAATAAGTTATACCCAGCAAACATGCAGTTTTGCCAGTATAACTACATCTACACTAGGTGTGTGAGGCAGGGATCAACCCTCTTCACACCCCTGACCGACATAGCTATGCCTGCAAAAGTTTGTAATATAGACCTGGTCTGCCTCTTTAACCATTCGGGAGCGTTTGCTTGAAACACCCTCCCTGCCACCTCTTTGGGAAATGCTGGTGTAGAGCTTCAAAATATTATTCTTCCTGTCCTTTGTACATACAGTGATGAGCAGTGAAATAGTTAACAATGTTGACATTTAATGTATCATATTGGTATCTTCATTAGCACTATTAAAATGAATGGTGCAGTTCAAGTCTCTGCTAGAGATTCAGGGCTTTTTACATGAGAATCTTGTACTAGTTTAATTTAAGGTGTGCTTTTAAATCAGTTTACTTACACTGGTGCAGATCCCCTTTGGACACACTTATTTTGGTTTAAACAAGTCTTTTTCCCCCCGTTTATCTTAAATCCAATTAGGGGTCAATTTAAGATAAACCTAAATAAGCCACTTCCAAAATGAAATATCTAAACAGGCATTTGCACCAATTTAAATCAATTTAAAATTAAATTTAAGTAAAACTTGTGCAACTTTGTCATGTAGCCCAGGCCTTTTTTTAAAGTGAAATCTGAGGCTCTGAGGACAAGCTGAGAGGTCATTTCATGTCCTGAGGCTCGTCCTTTGTAACCCTCAGGAGGGCACAACCCACACTTTAGGAACCACTGTGCTAGGCAACTTGACAGGGATCAAGTGAAAGGGGTACAGCACAAGAGCAGAGAAGTGGAGTGATCAAAGTGCTGCTTGGCCACAGCTCCACAAACTCGGATTGTATGGACATGTCCCTATATACGCATTATTAGGCTGTAAATTTTTCAGAGCTAGCCCTCCCCTTATTTTTGCCTTCTATTATCAAGACCACCCCTCCCCAAAGATGCTCAGTACATCTCGAAAAACAAAATAGAAACAGAAGCCCACACACCCCAGCGAGCCCAGCATGGGTGAAACCTGCAAAGAAGCGTGGGGGACCAGGGACTCGATTTAGCGCTGGGCAGGGCCGGCGCAACCTATTAGGCGGTCCCTAGGGCGCTAAGATTTGGGGGGCGCCAGCGCCCCGGTCGTCAGCGCATTTCGAGGGAGGGACCTTCCGCCGCCCTCCCCCGAAATGCGCTGACGCTCCTGGGGGGGGGGGGGCGCGGGGGGGGCCGCCCACAGTANAGGGGCGCGGGGAGGGCCGCCCACAGTAATGGGGGGGGGAGAGGGGCGCACAGGGGAACCGCTCCCCGCCCCAGCTCACCTTCGCTCCGCCTCCTCCGCTGAGCACACAGCCCCCGCTGTCATTCTCCTCCAATCGTCGCCGCAAGCCTGGGAGGGGAGGAGAATGACAGCGGCGCCCGCGTGCTCAGCGGAGGAGGCGGAGCGAAGGTGAGCTGGGGCGGGCTCCCCGGGCGGGGTTAGCTGCAGAGCGGGGGGCTCCCCAGGTGGTGGGCGGGGTTAGCTGCCGCGGGGGGAGCTACCTAGGTTGGGGGGCGCAAGATGGAAGCGAAACTTCCTTGCACCGGCCCTGGCGCTGGGATTCCCTGCCCCTGCCATTACGCTCTCTCTGACAGCCAGGCTTGCTCTGGAGCCCGGTCCCGTGCCTAGTAGGGTCACGTGCTGCACGTGCGCCCAATCAAGTCGGCCTGGCAACTGAGTCGAGTTTACCTTGGCAACGCCCCGCCCGCGCCTCCTCTCTGGGGCTGGAAGCTGTTGCTTGGAGACAGGAGAAGCCGGGAGTCTAGGCGGCGGCAGCGGGGCTCGGCGAGACCCTGGTGCTGAGGGACCGGTAGCCCCAACCGGCAGCCAGTGCCATGGCGGATCCCTCCGGAGACCCCCCGTCCGAGGCTCAGGCGTCCCCCCCGTCCGAGGCTCAGGCGTCCCCCCCGTCAGAGCAGAGCTCCGAGCAGCTAGGTCAGGGGCCGTACCAGCCCGGCCAGGAGTCCCCACCTGCCCAGGGGCCGTACCAGCCCACCCAGCCCCGCCAGGGCCCTTACCAACCCACCCAGCCTGGTCAGGCCTCCCCACCTGGCCAGGGCCCCTACCAATCCTCCCAAACAGGACAATCTCCTTATGAACCTTATCAACCTGGACAAGCCCCTTATCAACCTCACCAGCCAGGTCAGGATACCACACCAGGTCAAGCTCCCTATCAGCCTCACCAACCAGGACAATCTGCCTATGAAGCCCCTCAAGTGGGACAAGGGCCTTATCAGCCCTTATCACAAGACCCGAGACGAAGCATATATCAGCCACATGCCCCGGGACAAGACCCCTATCAGCCACAGGAACCAAGAGGAAGCCTTTATCAGCAACAAGAACCTATGCTTGGTCCTTATCAGCCTTTTGTACCTGGACATGGCCCTTATCAACCACATGAACCAGGCTATGGGCTCTATCAGCCAGGATACAGCCCATATGAGGATGAAATACCTGATCCTGAACCTAGAGCACTGGCAATCCAGAATGCAAAGGCCTATCTAATGAAGAGCAGCACAAAGTCTGGCTTGAACTTGTGAGTGTGAAAAGAGGGGAATAACATGGGTAGGGGAAGGAGGTATGCATGGAGGGGAAGGTAGTGTGAGTGGAGAGGACAAAGAGGTAAGCAGGTATAGGAGGGAAGGGGAAGCATGCAGGGAGAATCAGGGACATAAGAATTAATCCTTTTGTAGTAGTTATTGGTTCTGATCAGCACTCAGGATCAGACCTACCAAAAGGAATTGAGAGGGATTAAAGGGAGATAGACCTGATTAAGAGTTTTAAATCAAGCTTCAAACTGTGAGTGGGGAAATGGTGGGAAAAGCTATAAATGGAAGATGAACATGTTATTAGACATACTACAAACAAGCTATTCCTTATGAATATTACCAGGAATATATCTCAGGCTTAATTTCCATAACACTCAGCTGACATTTTCAATATTAGAGCTAATTACTGTAGTGACGGCCCTGGAGCTCAGGAGTTATCCCAGGACATATGCCTTTATCTTTGACATGAGAAACCAACTCTGCTGAGAATTTGATATAGTAGGGCAGTAATATTCTTCCTTGGGGTTTTCATTCTCTTTTGATTTGACAGATATGATCATCTTGCTCAAATGCTGACCAAGATCTTGGATGAACGCCCTATAAATGCAGTAGACATCATTGAGAATATCAGTAAGGATGTGAAATGGGCTCAGTTCCAGAAAAAAATGGACACCCTCCGTGATGAGCATGAAATGCTTCCAACATTTGAGCTGGCAGAGAAATATAAGGCTCTGTTCCTCAAGGGGACAGGAGAGGGAGATCAAGAGCCAGAAGAGGAAATAGTGAGTGACTGTTGTAGAAACAGAGATTAAAGATGGAAAAGGCTTGAGGTTATTTTGCCCATCCCCTGGCAAGTTTGGAATATACTGTAGGGAAAAATCCTATCTTCACTGCTTTGCCCCTCGCAATCTTAAATGATCCCTTCAGTGGGGCTTCCACCTCTTGTCCCTCTAGAAATGAGGGATGAAAAAGAAGAGTTACAGCATTCTCTTTTCCTTACATAATCTAGACTGGCTAATTTTTTTGGCCTAAAATGAAATTCATATGGGGATGCATGGGGAACAGGGTTAAGGGCAGTGTGTTCAGCCACTACTGTGGGACAAAGGATGGAGAATTTTTAACTCCCTTTTATTCCCGTTGCAGTTTTGGTCAGTGTCCCAGCTAGAAAAAAGTTATGGTGACATTTGGCCTAAAGAACTGAAGTGTAGAACTGAAAATATATTTTTCATATAAAAGCAGCCAGGTACTTTTTGTGTCCCCTTACTTCTAATATGCTGAATGTTAAGTTCCGAAATGGTTTTAAGAGAGCTTTATGGTGAAAGGTAGAACCACTAGGTGGTGAAAGGTAGAACCACTAGGTGGAGAAAGCAAATACCAGTTGTTTGGAGTTGACCTTCAGATCAAGTCAACATTATATGTACAAGTAAATCATTGCAATTGAACATTAAAGATAGAAAGACATTAAGCCATCTTGTCCATGCTGTACCAGTCATCTTCAGGTCAGTGATAGCCAAGAACAAAGTGGTAACATGTCCTTGTAAGAAAAAGTGATATATTTTGGAAGAAGAAATTGCATTTTTCATATCCTCAACTTAATTGGTTGATACTTAAAAGCTTGACGGTGTCAGAGAAATTCCACATAAACCAATAGTCACTCCACCAAACTATTCACCCTATAGTATACAACTTCCAGTCTTAATTTTTTTGCTCCTCTATCTGCTATAAGTGGCTGGGAATGAGTCTCCAAATGGTAAAGGGGTAAAGATGGCAAGACATAGGGAGACTTTTGAGAAAGGCTTGTTGTTGCCTAACTGTGTTCCCATTGAAGCCAATGGAAGGTTTACCACTGATTTCAATGTGAGCAGAAGTACTCCAATGCTGAATGATTTTGAAAATACCACATGTAATATAGTCAAGCTTAAATAATGCATGCTTAGAATACCTCTATATCCAGGTATCCAAAAGAGTGACTAATATTTGGGAGGGATTGCTGGCTATATATGGAATTTCTCTGGTTCTTTCAGGTTTTTGAAATCCAACCAAATTAGCTGAGTATGTAAAATGATTGTTCTTCCAAAATGCACCTCTCATGCACATGAGGAAATGCAGCCTCACTGTCCCTGGTCATCGGTGGCCTCCCAACAAGTTAGTGGCATTGATATACTAGTATATGTGTGCCAGCACTGAGATCCCTTATATAGATTGCTCATACTGTCCACCTGTAACTAGTCTGACCCTGAATGTTTTGAAGTAGTTAAGAGAGCACTGGGAGTTTGGAATCTTGGATTCTTTTCCAGACTCTGCTACCTGAAAGCTGCAAATTGTTTAAGCTCTCTGCCTCGATTTCTCCTTCTGTAAAATGGTATATTATTACGTTCCTCAGGGGATGTTGTGAGGCTTAGTTAATTAATGTTTATAAAGCACTTTGAAAGGATGAAAGACAATATATAAATGCTAAGTATTATTTTTAGTGGGTAATATATTTAACCTTTTAAAAATATCTTTTATTTATAACTCATCTTTAACTTCGGCAATTTCTTCCCTAGACAGATAGCCCTCTACCCAATGTGATGGAGACAGCCTTCTATTTTGAACAGGCTGGAGTCGGCTTGAGCATGGATGAAAACTACCACATATTCCTTGCCCTCAAGCAGCTCGTCAGCATGCAGCCAATCCAGACATGTCGCTTCTGGGGCAAGATCTTGGGCTTGGAGATGAACTATATTGTGGCTGAAGTGGAGTACCGTGAGGGGGAAGAGGAGGAGGAGACAGAGGAGGAAGAAGTGATTGAGGAGGGGGGAAAAGAGGGGAGTGATGACAAAGATGAAGAAGAAGATGAGGAGAAAGAAGATGAGCCACCAAAGTCCACCTATAAGTCCCCACCAGTGGTCCCAAAAGAAGAAAACCGGACTGGCACCAATAAGTTTATCTATTTTGTCTGTAATGAGCCAGGCAAACCCTGGGTGAAGTTACCTCCAGTGACACCAGTGCAAATTGTGGCTGCCAGGAAAATCAAGAAGTTCTTCACTGGAAGGCTGGATGCTCCTATTGTGAGCTATCCACCTTTCCCAGGGAATGAGGCCAATTACCTGCGTGCGCAGATCGCCCGGATTTCAGCAGGGACCCAGATCAGCCCACTGGGGTTCTACCAGTTTGGAGAGGAGGAAGGTGATGAAGAGGAGGAGGGGGGAGCAGGAAGAGACACATATGAAGAAAATCCTGACTTTGAGACCATTAGTGTGATGGAACTTGTGGATTCCCTTTCCAACTGGGTGCATCATGTACAGAATATTCTAATGCAGGTAATGCTCTATGTAATCAGTATTGATCTTGGATACCAATTACATGGTTACCAATGGTGTCTCAGAAAGTAAATGAAAATCGTCATCTGCATAGGGTGAACTGTTCACCTCATTTGGGGCTGAACTAGAATTGTCTCCTATGGCATATTAGCAGCAACTTTCTAGGTTGGTTTTTTTTGCAGGGGGGGGCGGTAGTTGCATGCCTTCTTCAGGATAAATGTGCAGGAATAACCTGTTGGGATAAGGGAGTATGTCCCTCAATAATCAATTTCCTGTAATTATATGGGGTTGAGCATTGGTGGACTTTGATCCTTTCTGGCTGGTTTCTGTTTCTCAAAAGGCCAGAGACAGTTTCTTTCCTGACTTGGCAATGACTAGGTATGCTTGACCAGCTAGAGTGCTAATACCAATGTAGGCGGTTCATAACTGTACATAAAGGGCACACTGTCTAATATTTTCTCCAGTTGAATTTTTGTTGTTTACACTGTAAGTAATGCCATTACAGAAGCTTGACAATAACACTTAACTCTGTTAATGTGGTCCCTTTGTTTCTTCCGAAGGAAAAGCTGTGTGTGACATGGCATTTATTTCCTTGTTAAAAATTAGCAGCATTAATGATGTCAACACAGGTCTGGGAAGAGTATTTTTTAACTTGATCTTTCTTTGCTGGGTGACTGGCTGCCCTCTAGCAGCACAACAATAATATTGTAGAGTCACACATTGAGTATTGGGGAATATTTTGTTTTTTATTTCTTAGCAACAGCATGATGGCTTTAAATATAAAATCAATAGATATTTAGAATCTTAAGGACATTTTGAATTGTTCCTTCTAGCTGTTGGCCAGACATAACAAGTAACCTATACAAAATGATGGACAGATTCATATATTCCAAGGCCAGAAGGGACTGTTCTGATCATCTAGTCAGACCCCCTGTATAACACAGATCATAGAACTTCCCAAAGTAATTCTTAGAGCATACCTTTTAGAAAAACATCCAATCTTGATTTTAAAAAAATTCCCTGTGATAGAGAATCCACCATGACCTTTGGTAAATTTTTCCAATGGATAATTACCTTCACTGATAACAATTTACACCTTATTTCCAGTCTGAAGTAGTCTAGCTTCAACTTTCAGCCACTGCATTGTGTGATACCTTTGCTATATTGAAGAACCCATTATCAAATATTTGTTGCCCATGTAGTACTTATAGACTGATAAAGTCACCCCTTAACTTTCTATTTGTTCAGCTAAATTGAGCTCCTTAAGTCTACCACTATAAGGCATGTTTTCTAATCCTTAATCATCCTTGTGGTTCTTCTTTGAACCCGCTCCAATTTCTCAACATCATTCTTGAACTGTGGACACCAGAACTAGACACAGTATTTCAGCAGCGGTCACACCAGTGTCAAATACAGAGGTAAAACAACCTCTCTACTTTTGCTTGAGATTCCTCTGTTTATGCATCCAAGGTTTACATTAGCCCTTTTGGTGACAGTGTCACACTGGGAGCTTTTCTTCATCTGATTATCCACCATGACCCCCAAAGGTTTTTCAGAGTCACTGCTTCCAAGGATAGTTTCTCTCATCCTGTAAGTATATATTCCTTTTTCCTAGATGTATACATTTACATTTAGTCATATTAAAATGGATATTGTTTGCTTGCTCCCAGCTCACCAAGCAATCTGGATTGCTCTTATCAGTGACCTGTCCTCTTCATTATTTGCCATTCCCCCAATTTTTGTGTCACATGCAAACTTTATCCATGATGATTTTATATTTTCTTCCAGGTCATTGATAAAAATGTTAAATGGTGTAGGGCCAAGAACCAATCCCTGCAGGCCCCTGCTTGATGATGATTCCCTGTTTACAGTTACATTTTGTGACCTGTCAGTAAGCCAAATTTTAATCCATTTAATGTGTGCCATATTCATTTTGTATCATACAACTTTTTTAATCAAAATGTGATGCGGTACCAAGCCAAACTCCTTACATTAATGTATTACATCAACACTATTACCTTTATTAACCAAACTTGTAATCTTTTCAAAAAACATATCAAGTTAGTTTGACAGGATCTATTTTTCATAATCCTATGTTGATTGGCATTAATTACATTACCCTCTTGAATTCTTTATTAATCAAGTTCCACTTTATTAATCAATTCTGCCACTTGTATTCACAGTGGAATAGTACCATCACAGTTGTCAGTATCAGCAACAAGGCCAAGGATTGAGTCGACCCAGGACAGAACCATCCTCTCATCCATAGAAAGTGGTCCCTCCTGGTCAGGACTGAGGCACTCTGGCAAAACAGTATGGAGATACAGACATCATTGCTGCCTATGCTGTCTCTGCTCTGTGAGGCCTGGATTGTAATTTGGACTACGTGCCTGCACAGGGGAGGATGGAGAAGTAAGACTTCTCCTTACACACTTGTGCAGGCTACCTGGACCTTAGGTCTAGAAATGCAGGAGTAAGTGGGTGCTATGTGCCTGCTTACTTCATGCCCCTATACAGGGAGGGATGGGTAATACAGCACAGGGGTATAGGCTAGCAGCAAATTATTACCCCTTCACTGGAGGAAGAAGCAGGGGGCGAATTGTGCCTCAGAGGTGTGTCTTTGAGTCACGGTGCCCCCTAAAGAAGCCCCTAGGGTGGTGAAGCCCTTGCTGAACTCTGCCTACCAACACCATCTAGCTATGAATTAATATAGGATTTTAGTCTTTTGGTTTAAGTCCAAAATCTTTCATGAACACTAAGTGCATCTTTTTAAAAAATTGAGAACTCTAAAGCAGATTGAAATCTGATGACTGAGGTATAAGGCAATGAATTCTGAAGCAGCTAATTGAATAAGGGATGCCTGGAGAACTCTGCCAAGTATAATTGTATATCATCTATTTATTTTTCTTTTTATATGCCACCCATCACCATGGTGTTTAGGCACGTTAGTTCTTCTGAACTGAATGCTTTAACTCACATCACAGTATTTCAAAGATTGCTGCACCTGCTTTATAACTCTTGGTACGTTGGTTGTAGGGCCGCTGTTCCTGGATTAACCCCTCTCAAAAGTCAGAGGAAGAAGAAGAAGAAGGTGAGGAGGAAGAAAAAGCAGAAGAGCCAGATGAACCACAGCCAGAAGTGGGACCCCCTCTTCTGACTCCACTCTCTGAAGATGCAGGTACAGCCACTCAGACTTCTTTGAATAATTGATCTTTTTTTACAGTGAACATCCATCTGGAGTTTTTAGCAGCTATCTAATCAACATTCTAGAGTTTTGGGTCCCCAAGGCAGCATGGGGGGTAGCTTGGGATTGTGAGATAATCACATTAACTGTATGTTTCTGCTAAAATGATCAACAGGGAAATAATTAACAATGTTGACATTTAAACTGTCACATTTAGGTTTCAGAGTTAACAACTCCACTAGAGTCATAGAGTTTAAGGTCAGAAGGGATCACTAGTCTTCCCTCCTTTATATCACAGGGCACCAACCCCAGCCAGGACTCACATACTAAACCCAACATCTGAAATGCGACCAACATATTATAACCTACAGGAGACTAGACTATTATGTGCCACAGGCAGACACTAAGAGGGACCAATGGCAGGAAAATGGTTAAGTGGGATATATCCAGATAATCCTGGCAAGTGACCCACATACACATGCTGGCAAAAAACTCCCAAGGTCATGGTCAATCTGATCTGGTAGAAAATTTGTTCCTGACCCCACATATGGCAATCAGCTGGACCCTGAGCATGTGAGCAAGAACCAGCCAGCCCAGCATCTGAGAGAGAATGCTCAGTGCCACCCTACCCAATGTCATCTCCAGCTGTGGCCATCCCTGATACTTCAGAGAAAGGAGATAAAAAACCCTCTCAAAATACGCTGGGCGGGAGAATCCCTTTTGACTAGGGTCTGTCGAGCGATTAAAAAAAGTAATTGGGATTAATCGCACTGTTAAACAATAATAGAATACCATTTATTTAAATATTTTTGGATATTTCCTACATTTTCAAATATATTGATTTCAATTACAACACAGAATGCAAAGTGTACAGTGCTCATATTATTTTATTTTTGATTACAAATATTTGCACTGTAAAAAAACAAAAGAAATTGTATTTTTCAGTTCACCTAATAGAAGTACTGCAGTGCAATCTCTTTATCATGAAAGTTGAACTTACCAATGTAGAACTATGTAAAAAAATACTGGATTCAAAAATAAAACAATGTAAAATTTTAGAGCCTGTAAGTCCACTCAGTTCTACTTCTTGTTCAGCCAATCGCTCAGACAAACAAGTTTGTTTACATTTCCAGGACATAATGCTACCCGCTTCATGTTTACAATATCACCTGAAAGTGAGAACAGGCTTTTGCATGGCACTGTTGTAGCCGGCGTCACAAGATATTTACATGCCAGATGCGATAAAGATTCATATGTCCCTTCATGCTTCAACCACCATTCCAGAGGACGTGTCCATGCTGATGATGGGTTCTGCTCGATAACAATCCAAAGCAGTGCAGACTGACGCATGTTCATTTTTATTATCTGAGTCAGATGCCACCAGCAAAAGGTTAGTTTTCTTTTTTGGTAGTTCAGGTTCTGTAGTTTCCACATTGGAGTGTTGCTCTTTTAAGACTTCTGAAAGCATGCTCCACACCTCGTCCCTCTCAGATTTTGGAAGGCACTTCAGATTCTTAAACCTTGGGTTGAGTGCTGTAGCTCTCAAATCTCACATTGGTACCTTTGCATTTTGTGAAATCTGCAGTGAAAGTGTTCATTTTAAGAAATGAACAAGAAATGAAATGTTCATTTTAAGAAATGAACAACATGTGCTGGGTTATCATCCAAGACTGCTATAACATGAAATATATGACAGAATGCAGGTAAAACAGTGCAGGATACATACAGTTCTCCCCCAAGGAGTTCAGACACAAATTTAATTAATGCATTATTTTTTTAACAAGCATCATCAGCATGGAAGCATGTCCTCTGGAATGGTGGCCGAAGCATGAAGGGGCATACGAATGTTTAGCATATCTGGCATGTAAATTACCTTGCAATGCCAGCTACAAAAGTGCCATGCAAATGCCTCACTTTCTGGTGACATTGTAAATAAGAGGGCAGCATTATCTCCTGTAAATGTAAACAAACTTGTTTGTCTTAGCGATTGGCTGAACAAGAAGTAGGACTGAGTGGACTTGTAGGCTCTGAAGTTTTACATGGTTTTGTTTTTGAGTGCAGTTATGTAACAAAAATAATCTGCATTTGTAAATTGCACTTTCACAACAAAGAGATTGCACTACAGTACTTGTATGAGGTGAACTGAAAAATACTATTTCTTTTGTTTATCATTTTTACAGTGCAAATATTTGTAATAAAAAATTATATAACTTTGATTTCAACTACAACACAGAATACAATATATTTGAAAATGTAGAAAAACATCCACAAATATTTAATAAATTTTAATTGGTATTCTGTTGTTTAACAGTGTGATTTAAAATTGCAATTAATCACAATTAATTTTTTTAATTCTGATTCATTTTTTGAGTTAATCATGTGAGTTAACTGCAATTAATCGACAGCCCTACTTTTGACCTTTATCACCACTTCCTGGTGTGCTCTTTTCAGGGGTCTCTTCTGCTTCTGACTGGCCCCCCTTAGTTTGCCCCCAGTCAGGGCAGTTCTTGGACCTTCACCTCTAACTGAGTCTAGCAGTCTGCTTCAGTCTCTTGGCTGTGTTTGTGGAGGCAGCCTGGTGCAGGGGCATTACCCCTCTGCTGCCCCATGGCCCTTTGTCTCCTCTTCCTTCTCTGTATTCTCCCCTTCATAGCCATCCTTGTTTCTTCTATGGGCTGCAGCTGTGGGTGCCTGCCTCCATGATTGGCAGCCATGGCAACTGCATGGGGTGTGGTCAAACTGCTTGACTGTAAAGCTGAAAGGCTCTCCTCCCCCTTCTGTCTATGCTTAGTGTGGGGTTCGTATACCCCATTTCACTCCTGCTTTAGGAACAAAAGACAAACTGAAAGTGAGTCCCAGGGCTCTGAGCCCTACTCCCTACCATTACATGCAACCCTGTCATACAACTGCATTCATAAATTTGTCCAGCTCTCTCTTAAAGCTAATTAAATTGTTTGCCCCCACAACTCCTATTCGGAAGTTGTTCCAGAATCTCACACCTCTGATGGTTAGAAATCTTATAATTTCCTGCCTGAATTTGTCTATGGCTAGTTTATATCCATTTGTTCTTGTGCCAGCATTGTCCTTTAGCTTAAATAGATCTTCACCCTTCCTGGTATTTACCCCCCCTAATTTATTTGCAGGGAGCAATCATTATCCCCTCTCAGCCTTTTTTAACCTAGACTTAAAAAGCCAAGCTCTTCCAGTCTCATAAAATAGGCCCTCAATTCCCCTGATCATTCTAGTAGCTCTTCTCTGCATCTGTTCCAGTTTACATTCAGCTTTTTTGAACATGGGTAATCAGAACTGTAAACAGTTTTCCAAGTGAGGTCTTACCATTGCCTTGTACAATGCCATTAATACTTTTCTATCTCTACAGGAAATACCTTGCCTAATATATTCTAGGATCATATTTGTGTTTCTCACAGCCGCATTAACTCATAGTCATCCTGTGAATGGCCCACACACCCAGGTCTCGCTCCTCCTCTGAGCCCCCAGCTTGCAGCTGAAATCTTTCTTATTAGACCATACGTGCATGATCTTACACCTTATATTATTGAATTTCATCCCATTTCTGTTACACTAGTCTTCAAGGTCATCCAGATCTTCCTGTATAATATTCTGATCCTCCTCTGTATTGACAATGCTTCCCAACTCTGTATCATGAGCAAATTTCATTAGCACACTCCTACTTTTTGTGCCAAGATCATTAATAAAAATATTGAATAAGATTGGTCCAAAGACTGATCCTTGAGGAACTCTGCTAGTAACCTCCCTCCAATCCAGTAATTCACTTTGCATCACAACCCATTGCCTTCTTCCCTTTAGCTAATTCCTTATCCAATTTACAATGCTTTACTGATCCCCCTCTTCCCTAATTTAACCAATAATTTCCCATATGGTACTGTGTCAAATGTTTTACTGAAGTCCAAGTATATTAGATCTACTGCACTTCCCTTATCTAAAAAAAATGTTTTTTGTTGTTTTCTGAAAGAAGGAAATCAAGATAGACTGGAATGATCTACCCTTGGTAAACCCATTGTGACAGGATCCCCGGGGTGCAGCCTGGGACTATAGGACCACTGTACCCCCTTAGCTCTCCAGCCTGCGCTGTCTCTCACAATGCTTTGCTAGTGACAAACAGCAAACCCCTCCAGGAACTGTTATCACTCAGCACAACCGCATATGGAGCCCCACACCCAGCTAGATTGCATGAATGCTTCCGGAGCCACTCATGAATCACACAGCGAAAGGCACCAGCCAAATCCCCCCAACTCCCAGCCTTGTACCTCAGGAATATACCGACTTGCTCAAGACCCTTTCTTGAGCAATGCAAGTTTATTAATTGGCTCACCACTTCATAAATGGAAAATGGATATACACCAGACTTTGTAAACCTGAGCAGAATTACCAAATACTTCAGGCAAACTCACTGGTAAAGATAAACAGTAAAAAAAAGTGTATTGATTACAAAAGATAGATTTTAAGTTATTATAAGTGATTGGCAAAAAATCAGAGTTAGTTACCAAAAGAAAAGAAAATATAAGCATGCAGTCTAAACTCTCCACCCTATTAGACTGGGCAACACCTATATTAAGCAGTTTTTCTCACCCTGCTGGATATGTCAGTACATCGCACACAGATTTTACCCTTGAAACCTGGGTCAATCTCCTCTGTTTGAGTTTTCAGTCTTCTGAGCATCCTTGTTGCTTGCAGCACAGGTCGGGGAAGGAGAAAAGGCCAAACATGGGGCCCCTGTGTTCTGTTTTATACCCTTAGTCCATGTGCTTGGAGAAACAACTCCAGGCATGTCTGGTGGGCATTGCTGAGTCACCAGGCAAGGTTGAGCAATTCCCTTGGGTATGGCCTTAAGCAGGTGAGTCTTTGAATTGTAGCTCCCTAGCTGGACAATGGCTGTTGATGGTTGTTCGACACCCACCCAGGCGTTGGTTATCCCCCTGGTTATTGTCTTTGGGGAGCTAGTATCTGGACGCTTCCCAGCTTACAGCATGTTTTAGTGACAACCATACAACACAATCTCATAACTTCATATGCACTAATGATATACATATTTAGATAGAACAATGACTTTCAGCAGATCATTGCCTTTCCTCACTTGGCCTGCTTTATATGCAATATCACATTCTATACAGATGATGAATATGGGGTTTACAGGGCGCTGCCTTGGGGTGTAGAGTGTCACACCCATGTTGCACTACATCCCCTTTATCATATACATCTGTGAATTTAATTATTCTTTCATTCACAATTTATACACCTCTACCCCGATATAACGCTGTCCTCGGGAGCCAAAAAATCTTACCACGTTATAGGTGAAACCGCATTATATCGAACTTGCTTTGATCTGCCGGAGTACGCAGCCCCGCCCCCCCAGAGCACTGCTTTACCACGTTATATCCGAATTCGTGTTATATCGGGTCGCGTTATATCGGGGTAGAGGTGTACTAAAACCTTGCTTACTATTGAGGTTAGACTAACAGGTCTGTAATTTCACAGATCACTTTTTTTCCCCTTTCTTAAATATAGATACGTAGTTAGCTGTTCTCCAGTCATGTGGTACTACCCCCGAATATATAGATATTTTAAAAGACCTTCCCTTCCAGAATAGCAATCTTATGTGCCAGTTCTTTCAGTATTCTAGGATGGAAATTTTCCTGTCACCTCAATTTGAGTGCATTTAGATCTTTAAGTTTTTCTTCCACCTCAGATGTGGTAATTTCCATTTCAAGACAGTCCTTTCCATCAGCCTTACTGCCTTCATGCACACATTCTATGTTATTATTGTGACTGAAAGCTGAGGCAAAGTATTCATTTAGTTTTTGGGCCATACCTGGACTGCCTTTAATCTCCTTTCCATCCACACGGCATAGCAGCCAAACCTCAGCCTTCCTTATTCTCTTTTTATTTATATAACTAAAAAACCTCTTATTATTTGTTTTAATTTCCTTGGAAAGAGCTAATTCAGCTTGACTTTTAGAAATTCTCACTTTATTCCTACATTTTCTAACCTCCATGATGTAGCTTCCATGGCATATCAAGCCCTTTTTCCATTCTCTACAGCAGGGGTCGGCAACCTTTCAGAAGTGGTTTCGCATGCCGGTAATACATTTTAATGCTTTTTAGAAGGTCTCTCTCTAGAAGTCTATATATTATATAACTAAACTAGTGTTGTATTTAAAATTAGTGCTTCATTTAAAATTAAATTAAAATGTTGATCTTACGCCGCCGGCCCACTCAGCCCGCTGCTGGTCTGGGGTTCTGTTCACCTAGGCCGGCAGCGGGCTGAGCGGGGCCTGTGGCCGGGACCCCGGCTGGCAAGGGTCCGTCCGGCAGCCAGAACCCCAGACCGGCAGCGGGCTATGCAGGTCCGGCGGCCGGGACCCCAGACCGGCAGTGGGCTGAGCCGCTCAGCCCACTGCCGCTCAGCGGTTCCATCCGCCGACTCCTGCCAGCCGGGATCCCGGCTGCCAGACCCGCTCAGCCCGCTGCTGGTCTGGGGTCCTGGCCCTGGCCACATACAGTGGGTACCTACCTTCTCCCTGGTTCTGGCCCATTCTCTTCCTCTCTCTGCACTGAGCTGAGGGTGGGAGTGCACTGAGCACAGGGCTGGGGGTGAAGGGTCTGGCCAGGAGCTAGAATGAGGGAGGGGGCTCAGGGTTGGGGCAGGAGGTTTGGGTGTGGGGCACTTACCTGGGCAGCTCCCATTTGGTGCGAGGGGTGCAGGTGGGAATGTGTGGGAGTGTGTGTGTGCAGGAGCTCCCATTTGGTGCTCAGGGTGGGGCTGGGGATGTGGGGGGTGCAAGAGTCAGGATGTTGGGTGTGGGGGGGCTGGGTATGTGTGTGGGTGCCAGAGTCAGGGCTGGGGTCATGGGGGGNTGCAAGAGTCAGGATGTGGGGGGTGCTTGGGATGTGGGGGGGTGCAAGATCAGGGCAGAGGGCTGGGGGCATGTGAGGGGGTACAGGTGTCAGGGCGTGGGGGCTGGGTATGTGGGGGGGTGCCAGAGTCAGGGCTGGGGTCATGGGGGGGGGTGAAGGAGTCGAGCAGAGGGCTGGGTGTGTATGAGGGGGTTACAGGGCTCAGGGCAGGGGCCTGGGGTGTGTGTGGGGCTCAGGGTACGGGTCTGGGGGGTGTGCGGGGCTCAGGGCAGAGGGCTGGGTGTATGTGAGGGGGGGTCAGGGCTCAGGGCAGAGGGCTGGGTGTATGTGAGGGGGGGTCAGGGCTCAGGGCAGAGGGCTGGGCGTGTGTGAGGAGGGGTCAGGGCAGGGGGCTGGAGGGGATATGCCCCTATTCCACCCACCCCCGCTTCCCCCAGGCCCTGCCCCCGCTTCTTCTCTGCCTCTGCCGGGAGCAGCGAGCACGCTGACTCTGCTCCTTCCCGACCCCCTCCCTCGCAAGGGCCAGCAGCTGATCGTCCTGCAGGGAGGGAGGGACGGAAAGGCGGAGGAGGGACAGGAACCCAGCACACTACGGGAAGAGGCAGGGGAGCCGGCAAGACCAAGCTTCTGCCCATAGGCATGCGCAGCACATTTCATTAGGGTGTGCACACAGGGAGCCCTGCCCTAGCCGCGCCCCCGCTCTGACCTAGCCCTGCCCCTGCTCTGCCCCCATCCACTCCCTCCTACTTCCCGCCCCCTGCCTGCCCCCCTCAGAACCCCCAACCCCCCCGCTCCTTGTCCCCTGACTACCCCCTCCAGGGACCCCTGCCCGTAACTGCCCTCCAGGACCTTCCTTGCTCCCTGTCCCCTGACTGCCCTGACCCCTATCCACCCCCCACCCCCTGACAGACCCCGGGACTCCCATGCCCCATCCAACCCCCCTGCTCCCTGACTGCCCCCTCCAGAGACCCCCTGCCCCTAACCACCCCCCCGGGATCCCACCCTCTATCCAACCCACCCTGCTCCCTGTCCCCNACTTACTATGAGGTTCCTAGCAGCATATTCTGCTCCGCGCAGAGCCAGACACGCTGCCCCGCAGGAGCGGGCAGCCCCGCCCCTCAGAGCATTGCGCACACGGCGACATGGCTCCAGGGAAGGGGGGAAGGCAGGGGAGGGGCCGGGGGCTTGCTGCGCTCGGCCGGGCACTCCGGCCCAGGAGCGCGGACCCCGCAGCTTGCCGCGCCGGGAGAGTGGGGCCATTTGCCCACCCCTGCATTAGGGTGTGCCTGGGCACACCCCGTGCGCACGCCTATGCTTCTGCCGCCTGCCACCGGGGGGGTGGAGGGAGCGGAGGGCGCAGAAGATCGGGCCAGGCTGGGCAGGATTTTTAATGGCATGCTGCTGCCTGCCAGGACTCCGGCAGGCAGCAGCGTGCCATTAAAAATCATCTCACGTGCCGTCTTTGGCATGCGTGCCATAGGTTGCCGACCCCTGCTCTACAGACTCCCTACTTACTCCTAATAACCTTTTTGAGGTGGTTCTTCATCAAGTTGAGTCTGAAGCCTTTCCCTACGAGTTTTTCCCCTTGCTTGGGGTGCAAATTTCAGATAGTTTTTGTAAAGTTAATTTGAAGAAATTCCAAGCTTCCTCCACATTGAGAGGAAAGGGGGAATTTCACCTCTCAGAGCTACTGTCTCAAGTTCTCTGCAGGTTCAGGAAGACAACACTACATCAGTTACATTGAGTTGATGTTTTCGTCATTATCTTATGCTAGAAAAAAAATTACATAAAAGTTTAGATCCTAGAGCACAATACTGCAGCAAGTCATGGACAATGGTACAACCACTCCATTCTTAGATTAAGGTCATATCTTTGTATTATTGGGATCTGGGTCTCCCAAATGTATCAGTATGTGGTCCACAGTGTTCTTTGCCTGTATTTAATTAAGTACCACTGAATTTCAGGAGCTGTGTATAACCTTCTTTTCTCCTATTCTTCTTACTACACCCTTGAATTAATAACTCTGTGACTATCAACCAGTGACTCCACACCAGACTTTAGATTACAAGGCTTCCACAATATTTAAAGTTCTTGCTCCTTGTCTATCAACTCCTTTAACATCCATTTTAAAATCCCTTTTTAGGATACACCAATTGCTTGGGTTTTGAGAACAACTGTATAGAGACGAAATCCTGTCCTGTACCTAACTACCAAATATTTCATAGATGTTCATGAGTCAGATCATTCACATGTGTGTTGTTGGGTTTTTTTGGCAGAAATTCAGAACATCCCTCCTTGGACATCTCAGTTATCCACAAACCTGGTTCCTCAATATGCCATTGCAGTCCTTCAGTCCAACCTGTGGCCTGGAGCGTACTCCTATGCTATCGGCAAGTAGGTAGCTCTTACTTATATAGCTAGATTGGTTAACCTTGGTATCTCAAAGTATTCACTCCTATTCCATCTTAAACTGGTTAATCACAGAAACCTATTTAATTAATTCAGTTGAAATGTTTTGTTTTGGTGATTTTTAATCCACTGACTTCACCCACTACTAAAATGTAGCCACCTCGGGAGTTGATCATGGAGGCCATTTAACAGTGCACAGCAATAATAACAATAATTTAGGGCAAGAAGTGAAGAATACCATCTTCACTGACACTGTAGTGGAAATCAGATTTATAGAATGTAATTATCCAATTAGTATTTGGCCAAGACTTCAGGCTTAACACCCCTATTCGTGCAAAAAAGTGCCATGGGATCTTTAATAGCCACATGACACATTCATCATTATTTACATTAGTTAAGTGCAGATGCCATTATTGAATATGCTAGCTATAGAAAATATGTCCCATATTGGGTTTTGTTCAGTGAAGTGGGGAAGCCTAAGAATAGGCAGAGCCCTAAGGGGTTTTTTTGCCAGGAAGCTGTGTGATCTTGCTTTTTTCCCTCAGGAAATTTGATAATATCTATCTGGGCTGGGGTCACAAATACAGTCCAGATAACTACACACCCTCAATGCCCCCACTGGTGCAGACAGAGTACCCTAGTGGGCCAGAAATCACTGAAATGAATGACCCTACTGTGGAAGAGGAGCAGGCACTCAAGGCTGCACAGGAAGAAGCTTTGGCTGCAGCTGAGGAAATGGATGAGATGGAGGAAGAAGAAGATGAAGATGAGGATGATTAAAATGGTACAAGAATCAGATTTGTATAAAAGTTTTTCTAAAAAATAAATAGCTTTAATACATTTAGTATAATAACCAAGCCAATCTAAAAATAAATGTTTATTTAAAATAGATGTCTTTGTTTTTTCTGCTCTTGTAGACTCTCCTTATTTTGAATAAATATGTTGACGTTAGAAAAATGTCTTCACTAATGATATTAAGGCTGGCAGCATGGACTCTGTGCCAGAGCATATAGTTGAGGATTCAATGGTATTAAATTACTGCCTTGTTAATAATCCTTTGTTTAAAATGGTAGTGGAAACCTTTGACATTTTCTGTTAGAAAGCCCTCTCCTAGATGGTTATTTTCAATCCACTTCCTAATAGACAATTCTCATCCTCATATTCTACCACCCTGCCAGTCCTGGTAACAGTCCCATCAGAGGGACTATGGACGGAATGGGCATGGGGATGGAACTGCCCTCACAGGAAGGCAAAGTACCTCCAGGTCAGAATTAAAGTACTCCTTCTCTAGTACACTAAGCAAACTCAGTCTCTTTCATGTGTCTCCAAGCTAGCCTTCCATCACTACCGTCCACCCTGCTCTCATGCCTCTCCTTATAGGCTTTGACGTAGCCTGCACTTAAATACCAATATAAATTATCATCTCAAAGTAAAGAAAGGAAAAAACCCCACAAAGTTGGAACTAATAAGACAGGTGCAAACTCAAAAAGCAATCATACTGGTTTTGGTGCTACATCTAGTTCTCCTCTAGTACTTTTATCTAAGTTAGTTTGTAAGCCATTTGGGACAAGTATCTTGTGATATTACATTTGTGAAAAGCACCATGTACACCAATGACATTCTATAAATAACAGCTATTAATAATATAAAATGGGGGGGAGGGGTCGGAGGGGAAACCATATAGTTTCCTAGAATAATTAATATAGCAAAGTCTCCACTTTTTTGAGAAATTTAGAAATGTCATTGTGAGCTTCTTGCATCCCCATAACTCCCAATGAAAAAATCATAGATCTGTCCCTGTAAAAAATGTGTTGAGTGACGTATATTGAGAAACTTTCTAAATATTCCTTTAAAAGTCATATGCGGCAAAAAAGCAAAGTCGACGGGGGAGCGGCAGCCGTCAATCCCATGCCGCGAGGACGCCAAGTAAGTGATTCTAAGTCAATCTAAGATACGTCGACTTCAGCTACGCTATTCTCGTAGCTGAAGTTGCTTATCTTAAATCGATTCCCCCGCTCCCCCAGTGTAGACCAGGCCTAAGGTGCCACAAGGACTCCTTGTTGGTTTTAATCATTTTTGTCACTCTTCTCTGGACTCTCTTCAATTTGTCCACATCTTTCCTGAAATGTGGCATCCAGAACTGGACACAATAGTCCAGTTGAGGCCTAATCAGCGCGGAGTCGAGTGGAAGAATTACTTCTTGTGTCTTTCTTAGCAGGAGTGTTGTAATACATCCCAGAATGATGTTCGCTTTTTTTGCAACAGTGTTACACCATTGACTCATATTTAGCTTATGATCCACTATGACCCCCAGATACCTTTTCACAGTACTCCTTCCTAGGCAGTCATTTCCCATTTTGTATGTGTGCAACTGATTGTTCCTTCCTAAGTGGAGTATTTTGCATTTGTCCTTATTGAATTTCAGCCTATTTACTTCAGACCATTTCTCCAGTTTGTCCAGATCATTCCAAAGCACTTGCAACCTCTCCCAGCTTGGTATCGTCTGCAAACTTTATAAGTGTACTCTCTATACCATTATCTAAATCACTGATGAAGATATTGAATAGAACTGGACCCAGAACTGATCCCTGCGGATTGGGTGTCAATCACTACAGCAGGTGCAGGCTCACAAAGAGTCCTCCTGCTCTTGTTCCTAGAGTGCTGAAAATAAAAAAAAAGTTGTGAAATACTGACTTTGTAAAAACTTTACATTTACTTTGTATTCCCAGATATGTGGGACGGACGGGCTGTTGAGAGTCAGCAGCTGAGAGAAAGAACTCTTTGTTGTTCTTTTCAGTTGGTGGCTGCCATGGGAATTTTGTCACTGACTTCAGTGGGGGGTAGGATTGGACTCTTGGAGCCAAATATTTCAAGGGGCTGAGCACTCACTGATGGTGTGTTCAGCAACCCAGTGCTTGATCCACATTTGTAATAGCTATTTATCTTGATCTATGCATATACTTACAACAGTTTCAGAAAATCTCTAATAAATTGCATACATCCCATTTTTATTAACAAAAAGGAACAGGAGTACTTGTGGCCCCTTAGAGACTAACAGATTTATTGTCGCATACGCTTTCGTGGGCTACAGCTCACGTCATCAATGAGGGAGCTGTAGCCCACGAAAGCGTATGCGACAATAAATCTGTTAGTCTCTAAGGGGCCACAAGTACTCCTGTTCCTTTTTGCGGATACAGACTAACACGGCTATTACTCTGAAACCTGTCATTTTTATTAACATGTTTCTTTATGAAAAATGGATCATAGAAGCTGATTAGGGTCTCATGTCAAACGCCGGAGAACACTATTCAGAGACAATTTTGTTGATGTATCATGTTTTGTGTTTTTTTCATTCCACATTTTCATTAAGGACAATATTCTGAAAAATCTCTGCTGTGTGAGATGTACTGGCATTTTCTTGCAGCTTATTCCTCTGTTAAAGGGAACACTGTCAACCTGAATTTTCAAAAGTGACTACGTTAAAAAAAAAAAAGCAGTTTTAGAACTGCACCTACATTAGAAAAATTAGGACCAGTGATTTCCTACCAGATCATCTACATCTGTATATCTACATCTGTAATTCACTACCAGATCATTTACATCTGTATTATGCATATGCTATTGAAAGGATACACTTAGAGGCCTGTCCTGCATTAAGACCTGTAAACCAATAGCAGCAAAAGTATTCTGGTGTTTGTATACCGGTATCGTCTAATACTGGAGGTGGTAAAAATACCTTAGCTCTGTTGACCTGAATGGCTTTCAGGATCAAATATTAACTCTGTAACAGCATAATAACTGGACAGTTAATTACTAAAGGCTTACTGTCTATCACAAAATTATTGCAAAAGAATTTACGGTTCAATTCTGCTACTAGTGCAATCAATGGCAAAACTCACATCAACATAAATGATTAGGGCCCTACCAAATTTGCTGTCAATTTTGGTCAATTTCATGGCCATAGGATTTTTAAAATAGTAAATTTCATGATTTCAGCTATTTAAATCTGAAATGTCATGGTGTTGTAATTGTAGAGGTCCTGACGCAAAGAGGAGTTTGTGTGTGTGTGTGTGTGTGGGGGCGGTTCAGAAGGTTATTGTAGGGTGGGTTACAGTACTGCTACGCTTACTTCTGCACTGCTGCTGGCAGCAGGCTGCCTTCAGAGCTGGGCAGCTGGAGAGCAGTGGCTGCTAACCGGGAGCCCAACTCAGAAGGCAGAGCCACCGCCAGCACCAGCACAGAGTAAGCATGGCATGGTATGGTATTGCTACCCTTACTTCTATGCTGCTGATGGCAAGGTGCTGCCTTCAGAGCTGGGCGCCTGGCCAACAGCCACCGCTCTCCAGCCACCCAGTTCTGAAGGCAGCGCAGAAGTGGCAATACCACAACCCCCATAAAATAACCTTGTGGACTCCTCCCTCCCTGCCCCCCACCCGCGCAACTCCCTTTTGGCTCAGGACCCCCAATTTGAGAAACACTGGTCTCCCCCATGAAATCTGTATAGTATAGGGTAAAAGCACACAAAAGACCAAATTTCACAGGGGGAGACCAGATTTCACAGTCTGTAGCATGTTTTTCATGGCCATGAATTTGGTAGGGCCCTATAAATGATGTAGGGTCAGTGCCAGGTTTACAATGGCGCCAGTGGTGCCATGCCTATGCTCAGAAGGGCCCCCAGCCTGCTCTGCTTGCACTGCGCCCTGAGACCCCCACCAGCCTGCTGGCCCTCCCCACCCTGCCCACCACTTGCTCCTCTTGCCCTGCCCGCCAAGGGCTCCTCTTCACCCCCTGGCCCCACCCACCGGCTTCTCTCTGCCCCCTGGCCAGACCCCAGTGAACCTCTGGCTCTGGGCAGTCTCTGCTTCCCACCACCTGTGGGGCCCCACCTGTCTCCCTGGAGCTGAGCCGTCTGGGACTGGTGCAGAATCCTGGCCAGTGTCAGCCAGTTTGGGGGGAACAATATGGGGGGCTTGGCTGGGCCCCTCCAGGCAAGTGGGTCCTGAGGGAGGCTGGCAGGGCAGGCCCTGGCTTGGCTGATCACACTACTCCCGAGGGGCCAGAGCGATTCCCTGCCTCAGGACCTGCACTGGCGGCTCAGCCTGGCAGACAGTCGCCTCCCAGCAGGGCCAGTGAATGCTGCTGGGAGGCAGGGCATGGGGGAGGGTGTGTCTGGAGGGCCTGGGGTGGGGGTGCTGGGCTGTGAGGGGGGGATCTGTGTGTGCTGGGGTACTAGGGAATGGGGGTTCTGTGTGGGTTTGTAACAATGCTGGTTCTGGCAGGACCCAACTGAGAGTGCCAATTCAGGACAAATTGCTTAAAACAGGGCAGTTATAGCCCAAGGCTGGGGTTTTTCCACCTCTAAGGCAAACCAAACCAGCCAGACAAAGAGGACTTTGGTCTCACCCCACTGGCTAACCACAAGTCACACAAGAAATTCCCTTGGACACTCCAGTTTCCCAGTATCACCACCAGTCCCACTCGTCATGGGGACAAATGGTTATAAAAACCAATACCCCAGTAAAAGAAAAAAGGTTCTCCTGATCCCAAAGGATCAAGCCCCAGACCCAGGTCAATATACAAATCAGATCTTACCCATAAATCACGCTGTTCCAATCCTTTAGAATCTAAAGGTTTATTCATAAAAGGAAAAATATATAGATGAGAGCAAGAATTGGTTAAATGGAATCAATTACATACAGTAATGGCAAAGTCTTGGTTCAGGCTTGTAGCAGTGATACAAGAAACTGCAGGTTCAAAGCAAGTCTCTGGAGTACATCCACAGCTGGGATGGGTCATTCAGTCCTTCGTTCAGAGCTTCAGTTTGTAGCAAAGTCCCTCCAGAGGTAAGAAGCAGGATTGAAGACAAGATGGAGATGAGGCATCAGCCTTTTATAGTCTTTTCCAGGTGTAAGAACACCTCTTTGTTCTTACTGTGGAAAATTACAGCAAAATGGAGTCTGGAGTCACGTGGGCAAGTTCCTGCATACTTTGCTGAGTTACAGGTGTATCTGCCTTCTCTCAATGGGTCAATTGTATAGCTGATGGTCCTTAACGGGCCATCAAGCAGGCTAGACAGAGCTAACACCAACTTGTCTGGGATGTCTCCCAGAAGCACAGCATAAGTTTGAAATACAGACAGTATAGAGCCAATATTCATAACTTCAACTACAAAATTGATACACACATATAGACAGCATAATCATAACCAGCAAACCATAACCTTCTCTTAGACACCTCATTTGACCCCCTTTATACAAGATTTGGTGCCACTACAGGACCTTGGTTGCAACCATGTTCTATACCAGGGGTCGGCAACCTTTCAGAAGTGGTGTGCCGAGTCTTCATTTATTCACTCTAATTTAAGGTTTCGCGTGCCAGTAATACATTTTAACGTTTTTAGAAGGTCTCTTTCTATAAGACTATAATATATAACTAAACTATTGTTGTATGTAAAGTAAATAAGGTTTTAAAAATGTTTAAGAAGCTTCATTTAAAATTAAATTAAAATGCAGAGCCCCCCGGACCGGTGGCCAGGACCCGGGCAGTGTGCCACTGAAAATCAGCTCGCATGCCGCCTTTGGCACGCGTGCCATAGGTTGCTTACCCCTGTTCTATACGGTCCCAGTTCAAGTCAATAATGTGACAGGGGTGCTGTGCAGTTGTTGTGGGGCTGTGGGGCGCTGGCAGGGGTGGTGTTGTGCAGGGTGCTGTGTATTTGGGGGAGGGGCGCTGGGCATAGTGGGTCGGGGGAGCCCTGGCCATAGGGAATGGGAGAGCTGTTCCAGTGGGGGGAGGGGCTCTGTGGTGTGGCATGGGCCCACCCCCGAGGGGAAGGGGCCTGCTGGCAGCACAGGGCTGGGCAGGCCACTGTGCGTCTGGCAACTGCAGGTTTGTAAATAGTGCCCTCACACTGGGCACTCTGCTATGCCCCGGGCCAGCCGCTCACTCCAAGGACCGACCCCCCTGCACCATTGCCCCCAGGGGGGCCCACAAAAGGTTAATCTGGCTCTGCGGGGCAGAACTTCCATAGCCTCTCCGGCGGCGAACCTGTGCTGGTGCCTGTGCAGATGGAGGTGCTGCAGGTGTGTGGTGTCCATGAGACAACAAACTCTGGGCAAAGACTATTACAGGGGTAGGCAACCTATGGCACGGGTGCCGAAGGTGGCACGCGAGCTGATTTTCAGTGGCACTCACACTGCCCGGGTCCTGGCCACCAGTCCAGGGGGCTCTGCATTTTAATTTAATTTTAAATGAAGCTTCTTAAACATTTTAAAAACCTTATTTACTTTACATACAAAAGTAGTTTAGTTATATATTGTAGACTTATAGAAAGAGACCTTCTAAAAACGTTAAAATGTATTACTGGCACGCGAAACCTTAAATTAGAGTGAATAAATGAAGACTCGGCACACCACTTCTGAAAGGTTGCCAACCCCTGGACTATTATTTCACTAGCTTGAGCTAACAGTGAAACGCAGAGAAATGTCTTAACACCCACGCAGCGAGCAGAACGCTACGCAGTGTCACCGAGTACAATTCCCAGCGTGCAGTAAGTCCCGGCTGTGGGAGGGGTGGGGAGAAAGGATGCGGCTTTGCACGTTGAGCGCTGGAGTTTCTCGAGCTAGAGCCGTTTCCTGGGCTGTAAGAACATCGCTGTTTGACCCCCATGGAACGTTCCTGCCCTTTAAACCCCACAAAGGGGCTGTCTAAACGGGGCTTGCACCAGCCGCCTCCCCGTGACCGCACTTGACAGTGGTACAGTCCGGATTCCGGAAGTGCCTGTCAGGGAAGGACCAATAGGAAACTAGCCCGAGAGGAATTCAAACCCTGGCGGCAGTTGGAGACGCAGGCGGTAGCTGGTGGACGCGGTTGGGGAGCCTAGGAGGGCAGCGGTTTGTTCCAACAGCTCCCCACGGCGTGACGCACAGCGGGGCGATGGCGGAGGAGGGAGCCGTGACGGTCTGCGTGCGGATGCGGCCGCTCATCGCCAGGTGACTGCGGGGAAACCGGAGGCCTCTCCCCGTCGGCTCAGTCCTGCCCCGGGACCCCGCCTTGCCCCGCTCTGCAGCTGCCCGGCGCCCGCCTCTCTGGGGGCTCTTCGATCCCCCGGGAAGGGGTGTCCGGCCCTGCCCAGAACTGCCCCCGGCGGGGCCCTCCCTGCCCCAGCCTCCGCTCGCCCGCAGCGGCGGGGAAGCTGCGCTCAGCAGGCACAGGGAGCCGGTGGGGATCGGGCCCCACGCCCTGCGGGCCGCGTACGCCCGGGCAGGGGAGCGGGTTTGTGCGCCCGCCGTGTCAAGAGCTCAGTGCCGTGGCAGAGCCGGTGTTAGCGCTGAGGCATTGAGCAAAAGCTCCCGTAAACGAAGGGGGGCGGGGGATAGTTACAGCTGGGGACGGGGTCTGTTGTTCGGGGCTCTCGGCAGATTCAGGCCGCTGCCACTTTGCTGACCTCCGGCTCACATTTTGAAGAGTAGCTTTTGCAACTAGACGGGGTGAAAACTTGCCAGCTGAGCTGCTACGAGCCAGACCTTTCCTAGCAGTTTGCCTGCTGGTTTGGCGCCTCACCTGGGCATTGCCCCAGATAACGGGGGCCCCTCATTTTAGTTTCGCTCACTGGGTGTCTGGTATACTCTTCAAGCCTTCTGTAAAAAGGAGGTGTGAATAGATCTGGTGCCTCTTATGTGTTGGGGGAAGAAATTGATGAGATAAGGCAGGATTTGGAGACGCACTATGATGCTTGGAGGAGAAGTGGGAGAGACAAAACCTAGGTAAAGAGGCAAAAAAAGCAATGTGCCATAAAGCTGGAAAAGGATGTCAGGGTCTGTAGGGAGAGGAGAAAATGAGGAAGCAGACACTGACCGGAAAGCAGGATGAAAAGAGGGCAAAGTAGAATAAAGAAGATGAGACCCAAAGTATGGCAGGCATAATAAAACTTCTAACAAAGGTATGAAATAGAAAGTTGACATGGTGAATTACAGAGCATGGCTGTCTTATTCCTTAAATGGTTAGAACTATTTTTGGCTAGTGGACTGATTTTTGGGCTAGTAGATATTGGATAAACTTCACTTTGCTTCACCTCTGAGTTTGGTCTTTTGTTTCATTTATTGAGAGAAGAGTCTGAATTGCAGCAACTTATTCATGTTATACGCTTGTGTGCTGGAAAACAGGCTCATAGATGCACAACGAGTCAAATGTGGAACTTGTGTGTTCTTGATTGGATGAAGTAGGTAGGTGGCAATGATTCATGCCTCTAATCTTCTATTGATGAAAATCTGTTCAGTTAAGCTGAATAGTGCTAGGTAAGTAATAAGGGAATTTCTTCTTTAAAAGAAAAATATATATGTACAAAATGAAGTTAACATTATTTCTGTTCTGATCTCTAATAAGATTAATAAAACATCTCTTGTTCCTTTTTAGAGAAAATGAAACCTCTGGAGATAAAGTACAGCTTCATTGGAAAAGTGAAAATTGTACAATTTTACAAGTGGATGGTACAAGAACTTTTAATTATGGTAAGACCTTAAGGAACATCTATCTATTTAGGCGCATATATGGCCCTCATCACTAGTATCTGAGCTCCTCACAATCATTAATTTAATTTTATCCTCAACACCCCTGTGACTGACTGGACAGGATGTGCAGTATAGCATGCTTCTCAAGGTTGCTTGAAGATCGCAAACCGTAGAGGAAGATTGCTGGCCAGTGACTCTCATGCGTTGTATTTACTGTTCTTGACGATGCTGTGTTCTATGAGAATAATAAAACCCCTGTGTTGGGAAGTATAATTGCCATGTTAGAGATGGAGAACTGTGGCATGGGCTAGAGTAATGCCTGGTCTACTCTATAGAGTCTTGCCAGCATATCTGTGTCTGCTAGCAATGTGTGTGGGGAGGAATCACACCCCTTAGAGCTGACATAGCTGTTCCTGTTGATGTGGCTATATTGACAAGAGTGCTTTTGTCAGCTTAGCTAATGTCATTCAGGGAGGTTAAGATTTGCCCAAGGAAGTCTGGCATAACCAAGAACTGGATCAGATCTTCAAGTCTGACTTAAATGACTTCCCTTGCTTGCTTGCTTCAGATCACAGTAGATAAATAAAAAGAACAGGAGTACTTGTGGCACCTTAGAGACTATCAAATTTATTTGAGCATAAGCTTTCGTGGGCTACAGTCCACTTCTTCGGATGCATAGAATGGAACATACAGTAAGAAGATATTTATACATACAGAGAACATGAGAAGGTGGAAGTAGCCATACCAACTGTAAGAGGCTAATTAATTAAGAGACGCTATTAAGAGCAGGGGAGAAAAACTTCTGAAGTTAATAGGTTAACTGTTTATAGCATCTTTTCAATTCTATATCCAAGTTTCCTGCACTTTACCTATTACATTGTTATATTCTCTTTTGCTTCAGTTTGGTTTTAGGCAATCAGTTAATCTTGCATAAAATATTTTGGCATCATCCTGCAAAATAGTTGGTTTTGGGGCATCAAGGTCTTAGTCCTATTGGATGAAAAGCTGCCAAAATTGAGTGTGAGGGAAGTTCATTTTTTCTCAACTCATTATGCAGCTTTTTAAAAAAAAAAAAAATTCTTTTTAAGATTGCGTCTTTCATTCGAATGACAGCACCCAACAAGTATATGAAGGTGTAGCTGTTCCAATTATAAAGTCTGCTGTCCAAGGATATAATGGTAAGTTTCATATTGCTTTTACACTTACCTTATTTGTAGAATATTTTGGGTAGTGGTTAGTTAACATTTTGTTCCTCTTTTTAGGCACTATTTTTGCCTATGGGCAGACTGCCTCAGGAAAAACGTATACAATGATGGGGAGTGACAAGTCTATGGGCATTATACCTAAAGCAGTTCAGGATGTCTTCAAAATTATTTGTGAAGTAAGTAATACAGCTAAATTATTGTCACTTGGATCCCATACAAAAATATTAGGAAGGGGACTTGGTAACAGGGGACTTCAAACGGAAACAAGTTACATGTGGTGGCATGTGTTGCAGAACTTTGCTGTGATACATATCCTTGCACGAAATTTGGGAAAGCCCTCCCCTGGCACTAGTAGCAGGGATGCGATCCATGCAGATCCCCAAGCCAGCTCTCTATTTCAATATCTATTTCCCATTGAATCTTGTTTAAAACTTTAAATAAAATATCAAGTTCAGTATCTGGTTGTTATGAAGACTGGGTCTCATATGCATTGGATTAGTGCACTCTAAACTCACCTCTCTAAAGAATTTTTTTCTAAAACATGAAAAACGAACAGTGGAAGAAATACTTAGCGGAATCACAAACTACAAAGCTTTGCATAAGAGGTTCAGAGACTCATAGATTTGAAGGCCAGAAGGGACCATTAGTGTCGTCTGGTCTGACTTGCAGAACACAGGCCACAAGTGTGTTGGAGAGAGGGTTTGTGAGGAGGTGCAATGACTAAATAGTGAAAGCTGGAGGCATACTTCCTGTGCAGTGCAGCCGCAATTAGAATACCTTAGGGTGGGTGTGCATTGGAAAAGCATGCCAAGAAAAAAAAACTTACCACCCCGCTTAAAAGTGCCATGTGTGTTTCATGCCCTCAGAAGCTAATGGGGGATGGCCATGGTTATCTCTAACTCAGATGTGCAACACTGGCAGCCCCCCTTGTACTCAAGAAGCAGTACTGTTTGCTTCATAGGAATGTGCATCCAGACCTATAGCCTGCAGGCCGACAACTGCACCTGTGTGGAGCCCCATTGAAGTCAGTGGGGCCTGGGCACAACAAGCTGTATGGATTGGGCCACAGTGTAATGCAAGATATTCCCAATGCCATTTATGGATTGTGGAAGAGGGCATTAATAAATAATGGTTTGGTCTATGAATTTGACAGCATAAGAGCACCCATGTTATGAGAAGTCAGAGGAAGATATAAACTAAAAAACTAGTTCCCAAAACATGATGCTTGCTTGTGGTCTGAAGAGCTAGTAGGTTACATGGTACAGGATGCTACTTCCTCTCTCATTGCAAAGAGTCTTAGGGCCTGGAAAAAATAAAACTGGTCATGGTTAACAGAGGCACCAGTGGGACTTAAGCTGTTAGCCATCAGCTGGAGATGAATGTCTGGGTGGGAGCAGGGAAAAGGGAAGATGGCTGCTGGAAAGTACATTCCGTCAAACAGAGGAAGAAGAGGACCAGATGGCTGGAGAGAAGGCAACCAAATAACAGGGAAGTAGATGTGGAGAAGAGACACTCAACAGGGGATTAGGTTTAGAAGAAAGCAGGAGAAGGTAGTCTAGCAGCAGGGAAACATGTGCAGAAGGGAGAACCAATACTTAGCTCTTAAATAGTTTTTTTCATCAGTAGGTCTCAAAGCACTTTACAAAAAAGCTTAGTATCATTATTCCCATCTTACAGATAATGAAGGGCAAAAATAGAGTACCAGATCTTTTTTTTTCAAAAAGGGGTGAAATACCCATTGCATTAAAGATAGGTAAAACTACACAAATTTCTCTAACTACTTTTCCTTGCAAGTAATTATGGGACTATGTACTATGGGACTATGTATGGGAGATGGTGTGCATTTGCAAAGAGGAAAGGAAAAGTCAGTGAAACAAGCTATGGAAAGATGTAGTCCAAGACGATGGAAAAAGCTGAGCATCCTTTCATTAAAGCACCCCCCCCCCCCCCCCCCCCCCCCCCCCCCCNATCTGATGACGCTTGTCTTTAATCTTCAGATTCCAAGTAGGGAGTTTCTGTTGAGAGTTTCCTATATGGAAATATACAATGAAACCATAACAGACTTACTCTGCGACAGCAGGAAAAACAAACCTCTAGGAATTCGAGAGGATGTTAATGTAAGTAAATCAAGGTGACATAAGATACTTTGTTTGGTCTTACTGTTGAACTTGTTTACAAATTGATGCAACAAACTACCTCTGTGGGCATGGATTCAAATCATGAGATGCTGATCTAAATGGAGTCCATGGCTGAATGTTTGCCAGATTGTGTAGTCGTGTAACCTTGACTGAGCTAGATTAGACTAGAAGGATGCTGCAGGGCTGGATTTAAGTGCCCTAGCAGAGAGATGGTTCTTTGAGGTTCCTGTGGATATTCTCATTTGGGTTGCACTGGCCAGTGCAACTCAGATGGTGGAACCTTCTAACAATGCCTGTTAGAGCGCTCACAGGCCACTTATACTCCACCCCTGAACATTTTATGGGTGAGTGTTAAGAGAGGTGTGACATCATCTGCTGCCTCAGTTCCTTCCAACTGCAGCAGCAGATACATGGGAACCTCTCTGGATCTGGAACCCTCTAAATCAGGGGTTGGCAACCTTTTAGCAGTGGAGTGCCGAGTCTTCATTTATTCACTCTAATTTGAGGTTTTGCGTGCCAGTCATACATTTTAACGTTTTTAGAAGGTCTCTTTCTATAAGTTAATATATAACTAAACTATTGTTGTATGTAAAGGAAATAAGGTTATTAAAATGTTTAAGAAGCTTAATTTAAAATTAAATTAAAATGCAGAGCCCCCCGGATCGGTGGCCAGGACCTGGGCAGTGTGAGTGCCACTGAAAATCAGCTCGCATGCCACCTTCGGCACCCGTGCCATAGGTTGCCTACCCCTGCTCTAAATAATCTTAGCGCCTTTTTAAGAGATACTTGAAGTTAGTCTTCATTCTGGCTTCCAGTTTAATGGCCAATCCAAAGGTGAAGAGACCTGGTTTTAAATACTCCTGAGGGAATTCTGCACCAAAAAATTAAATTCTGTGCACAATATTTTAAAATGCTGCAAATTTTATTTGTCAGTAAATAAATGTGGCTCCAGCATGGCAATGGGGAGCACAGGCCACTGGCTTCATTGAGGTTGGAGAGCACCCTGAAGCCCCCACTCCCCCGGTACAGAGACTCGGCAGTGAGGATGCACCTGACCCTGACACAGGGGCCCCGGGGCCCTGTCCCTCTGCACCAAGTGTGGGTGGGCAGGCTCAGGTGTGGGATGAGAGGTTTCTGTGCGGGGCAATCTGGGTGTGGCAATGGGACTCTGCAGGGGATCCAGGTGAAAGTGGTTGGGTCTCAGGTGGGGGGCTGGAGGAGGACTCAGTGCAGGGGGGTTGATGGGGTGAGGGTCCAGGTGCAGCTGGTTGTGGATCAGTGGGGGGGGGGGGGGGGCTGGGTGTGGCTACAGTTGTGTGGGGTTTTTTGTTTTTCCCCAGCATCATTACTGTGATAGCGGAAGTTCGCTGTGCAGATTTGCAGTCAGGTCACGTACAGGAACAATGATTCTCTCTAGCTAAAGAGGAAAGCTGCTGCAAATTACCCTTCTCTACTCCCAAGAAGTAGAAAAGCTTGGATGAGCTCTCTCATTTTTGTACAGAGACCTCCTTATGCACCATCAGGTTCAACAACACTAGATAATAGATGGAATTCAGTTCTAATTTAGCTCATGAAGCCTCCATTTGAACCTATGGCTGACTGTTTACTATTCCATTTATTTATTAAAATTAGGGCTGTCAATTAATTGCAGTTTTAATCACACTGTTAAACAATAATAGAATAACAAATGAAATTTAAATATTTTTGGATGTTTTTCTACATTTTCAAATATATTGACTTCAATTACAACACAGAATACGAAGTGTACAGTGCTCACTTTATATTTTTTATTACAAATATTTGCACTTTAAAAATATACACAAGTATTTTTCAATTCACCTCATATAAGTACTGTAGTGCAATCTCTTTATTGTGAAAGTGTAACTTACAAATGCAGATTTTGTTTTGTTACATAACTGCACTCAAAAACAAAACAGTGTAAAGCTTTAGAGCCTACAAGTCCACTCAGTCCTACTTATTGTTCAGCCACCCGCTAAGACAAATACCTTACAATGCCGGCTACAAAAGTGCCATGCGAACGCCTGTTCTCACTTTCAGGTGACATTGTAAATAAGAAGCGGGCAGCATTATCTCCCGTGAGATAACTTATTTATGTGCCTGATATGCTAAGCATTCATATGCCAGGACATGCTTCCATACTTATGATGCTCGTTAATAAAATTAATGCATTAAATAAATTTGTGACACAATTCTCNCTGTGTCGGTCCATACTGCTTTGGATTGTTATCGAGTAGAACCCATCATCAGAATGGACGCATGTCCTCTGGAATGGTAGTCGAAGCATGAAGGAATATATGAATTTTTAGCACACCTGGCACGTAAATATCTTACAACGCAGGCTACAACAGTGCCATGTGAATGCCTGTTCTCACTTTCAGGTGACATTGTAAACAAGTAGGCAGCATTATCTCCTGCAAATGTAAACAAACTTGTTTGTCTGAGCGGTTGGCTGAGCACGAAATAGGACTTGTAGGCTCTAAAATTTTTATATTTTATTTTTGAGTGCAGTTGTTGTTGGTTTTTTGTACATAATTCTACAACTAAGTTTAATTTTCCCGACAAAGAGAGTGCTCTACAGTACTTGTATTAGATAAATTGAAATACTATTTCTTTTGTTTTTTACAGTGCAAATATTTGTAATAAAAAATAAATATGAAGTGAGTACTGTACACTTTATATTCTGTTGTAATTGAAATCAATATATTTGAAAATGTAGAAAACATCCACAAATATTTAAATAAATGGTATTCTATTATTGCTTAACAGCGCAATTAATCACGATTTGTTTGTTTTTTAGTTGCTTGACAGCCCTAATTAAAACTGCTTTCTTAATTACCATAATATCAACCAGAGGAGTGAGTGAGTCACGTGCCCTAATGGCAGATTTGCGTTTAGTGTATTTCACAAAGACACAAAGTGGAGTTTTTCACCCTAACCCTAGAGTCTTACCCAAAGTAGTAGTAGGTTTTTTTTTGGTTTTTTTTTCTTCCATGTTAACCGAACTATAAATTTGCCCATTATCTTCCCTCGACCACACATTAATAAGGGTGAATGAAAGTTACATGCTCTCAACACTAAGGGTTTGCTTACACAGAGACTATGTGTGTGGCGAGCTGCTGCCTAAATCGACAGCACTCTAGCCTGCTGCACGCTAACTTGCCATGAAGACCCTGCTCCTATACACTAAAAGTCCTATGGTGTGCTTTACCCTGCTGTAACAGCAGTATGTCAAAGCACACTATAGAACTTGTAGTGTACAGAGCAGGGTCTAGTTAGTGTGCAGCAGGCTAGAGTATTGTAGATTTATGCACCTGCTGGCCGCACACTAAGGCTCCCTACAGAGAAGCCCTAAGAGGACCCTAGTGTACTATCTAAACAGGGCTAAGAAATTTCACAGGTCTCCCATCTTCTTTTTTTAGGATCACCTTTATGATTGTTTAATCCACCTAAGGTAACGGTTGTGAAGTGATAGGAAGACAATGTATAGAAGAAAGGTTATAAACTAGATGTCATTTTGGTCCTTGCTATGATTAAATCATACTCTACTATAGCAATGTCTATCTCCATTGCATGCTTTAAACATGTTCCATTTACAGCGACCTGTTGGACTGCCACTTTGAGCTCTGTATATATACTTACAAAACACAATGCTTTAGAATCTTGGGTCCAGAACAAATCCCGTTTGATAGGGCAGTACTTCAACCCTTATTCAAGTAGGACCCTGAGTTCTACCCTCAGCTGATGAGGTATTGCTTGCCAATCTGACCCATGAGTGGGGAATATGCAGAAGAGACTGAAAGAAGAAATTAAAGTTACTTACTTATAGCATATATTCATATGCCTCACCCACCTTCTCCTTTTCCTCGGGTTCTTTTGAGCTCATGATTTTGAAGAGGTGGTGGAAGGAACTGAGATGCCATATAGGGCCATGCTCCCTTTGATATTTTCCCTTGGAAGGCTGAGGGAAAAGGATGGGTATGTGAATGCGGTAACTGGCACTGCTGGAAGAAGGTTCCACCATCTGAGCTGCACTTGCTGGCACATCCCATGAGTATGAATATACAAAATCCCTTTTGAAGAGGGCAAGTTAGAAGTAAGCAAGCTTCATGTTGTGCCTAGAACTACTGCAAAGCTGTAATCAGTCTTGTTATTTTCTCTTTTCCTAATTTCGGAATGTATTTAGTCTCCTAAACAAAACATATAATCTTGAGCAGTGTGGGAGCTTTTTTGAGGGGGAGGGGGGCTGTGAGTGTCTAAAACACTTCTACAAAATCTGACTAACTTCACACCTTAATTTATTGTTAAGGTTACAAAAATGCATCTGCATTCAGCACAAAAAAGAACCTACATCATTTCCTCAGAATTGCTTTAACACACTTCACCATCATAATACATTCAAAAGGGACACACCATCCACCACTTTTACACATACATCGCATAACTATCAAATTAGAGTTGTGGCCAATACAGCGTGAGCAGTACTAGCATTAATGTAGACATCCTGTTGCTGTCTTCAATTTCACTATGCTAAAGTTTTGCTCATTCTCCTTGTTAATGAGTACCATTTGTTACATTAACTGCTTTAGCAAAGCTGGTGGAATGGGGGTGGTCTGCTAATCTGTGTGGGGCACAAAATGTAGCGCCTCCATGAATAGTGCCTTTGAAATTTTTATTTCTCAAACCTCTAAAAAGTACAAATTCCCTTGAAAGATCTAAAATCAAGAGGACCTTTCCCTGACAAATCATATACATTTAAAAAAAAATCATATTTTTTGGATCTCAAATGTTTGACATTGTCTCCTTAAAGTTACAGTTGAAATATATTGGCATAAAAATTTGCACCGGCAGTGTTTTGATTTATTCCCTGTGTGTTTGGAAGACAAATTTGTCTTTCTTCAGACTGCTGTGTGGCTTTCATTAATAAATTCAGCTGAAACCAGTGCATAATACAGTACACACATCTATTTCTCATTTATTTTAGAGTTGGGTGAAATTTGTCTTTAATTCTGTTTCTCTTGCAGAGAAACATCTATGTGGAAGACCTGATCGAAGAGGTGGTTGTTAATCCAGAGCAAGTCATGGAATGGCTCAGGAAAGGAGAAAGTAGGATGATTAGCCTCTCCATTGTTGATGAAATTTTAAAACACATGACCACTCTCCTAAATTTAATACATGGCTAAAACTACAATCTCATAAAAGCTATTATTTTAGTTTATCAGTTACACTACTTTTGCTTACAATCTTAATATTGTCTGGAGCATATGGGATTTTGGATAACAAATACTTTATTTTGACAGAAAAACGACACTATGGAGAAACAAAAATGAATGAACACAGCAGCCGTTCTCACACCATTTTCAGAATGGTAGGTGTCTGTATAGTAATTTTTTTTTGTTATGTGTTAACTGAAGAGATGTACAATAATCTTATGAGGCTTTCTTCTTTTAGATTATAGAAAGTAGGGAAAATGACCCTGCCAACACGAACTGTGATGGAGCAGTAATGGTATCTCATCTGGTAAGTTATGTTTGAAAAAGGTTGTCCTGTACTAGGTAGGCATTAATGTGGAAACTTACAATTTTAAAAAGAGCTAAAATATTGGACACCACTAAAATGAAATCCTAAAATCAGAGATTCTCTCCCATCATATTGAGAATGAAACGCTCTGAATGGAAAAATTTGTGTGAAGGAGAAATATTGAACTGTTTTAAGACTATATAACAATGTATATGTAAAAATCTACTAGATATTGTGCAGCGGCTGTGATGCAAAGTGTCCCCGAAGGTAGTTTACCCACTACTTGGGATTTCCTTAAGGGGAGGGGAAAACCCCTAAGGGGCTTAGAACTCCTACATAACCCCTTCTGGCTGCTGGGACAGAAAGGGGTATGACATGGGGAAAAAGGGGAAATCTGGTTGAACACCACAGTTGCCATAATTCTTCATAAGAACCTCTGTCAGTTGGTGCAAGATAGAGCAGCTTTCAGGAGCCAGGTGGCCTCAGGACTAGAGGAACATAATGGTGGCTTGCAGCCACTCTTGCTGACAGATTCAGTAGCTGCTGGCTGTGATCCCTTTTCCACTTTGTTTGATGGATTGATATTAGCAGTATGGCAGGGATTCAAAGGAGGGAATGAATATTTGGTCTATCGGTCTGTATTTGGGACTCTGAGAACTAGATTCTGTGCGCAATTCCTATTTAAATCCTCTCTAACATCTTGATAAACTACTGCCTACTCTCTACTTTCTGGTGAACTGGTTAACAGGGCGGTAGTCACTAGTCATCTCTAATTTCTCCAGTATCAAACTTTTTTGACTATTTGCATCTTGATCAGACTAGTCTGATCAGTAGTGGGCTATCTTCAGGTAATAGCCTCTTTCTTTCAAAGCACTGGGTCTGTCAGCAGCCTTTGATACATGATGATTATTGGTGGCTGGGTTGTACTCTTTGGTGGAGTTCGGTCAAGTATATCCTCAGTTTTTGAGCTCTCTCCTCAAAGCGGAGGCCTATAAAGGTGATGTCTGATTGCTAGGCATCAACCAAATCACCATCAAATGATACTGCAAGCTCATAATCCCTGTTACCTACCAGTTGCACCACATACAGGTATAAGGGATTATGAGAAAATATTGGTATTTTGGTACTTGACTTCTTCCATTGACCTCTTAGATTGGATGTGGGGAGATGAACAGTTGGTTTAGGCTCAATTAGGAGGAGGATGAAGGTAATGCTTATGTCTTAATGGAAACTGAGAACCTGGCAGATTGTTTATGCACTTCTATTATTCAGGGTGAAGGGAAGGAGATGACTGCTTGTGAGACAACCTTGTGTTTAATGGGAATGTATATGTATATTGAAGAGTACATACTTTAAAAATTGCAATTCAAGTTTACTAATAGTGATCGCAATATTGGTAATGGAGTCTACATTGATATTTTAAAGCCATTTTCACCATGCAACTTAGAAAAATACTGGCCTCACTGTGTAGTTGGTATATTACTATAGAAATGTCAAAGGCTTAACTGAACTTGGATTGAAATTCTTAGCATAGATTTAGCGTTGAGAGCATTTTAAACTGACTTACCTGCAAACTGTGCCTCATGAAATCTTTAATGAATTTGCAGAACTTGGTAGATCTGGCAGGCAGTGAAAGAGCTAGCCAAACAGGATCAGAAGGTAGGTACAGGGGCGGCAGGTTTGTATAATTTTTGGTGGTGCCCAGAATGGGTCCAAGTCCTCTTCTTCTCTCTCCTCCCCCCCCTCCCACATACACACCTGCCTAAGCCTCTGGGAGAGAGTTTGGGTGCGGGAGAGGATTTGGGGTGCAGGCTCTGGAAGGAAGTTTGGGTGCTAAGTGCAGGCTGTGCGCTGGGGATGCAGGAGGGGGGTGCAGGCTCTGGAAGGAAGTTTGGGTGCTAAGTGCAGGCTCTGGGCTGGGGGTGCAGGCTCTGGGAGGGAGTTTGGGTGCGGGAGGGGGTTTGGGGTGCAGGCTCTGGGAGGAAGTTTGGTTGCAGGCTCTGGAAGGAAGTTTGGGTGCGGGTTCTGGGATGGAGTTTGGGTGCAGGAGGGGGTTTGGGGTGCAGGCTCTGTTAGAGTGGGTGCGGGCTCTGGGAGGAAGTTTGGGTGCTGGGTGTGGGCTCGGGCCAGAGGGGGGCCGGCCCACAGATGGCTGCAGGGCCAGAGGGTTGGGGTGCGGGGCATGGGTTTGGGCTGGGGAATAGGAGTTGGGGGTGCAGCAGGCAGGCTGCCCTGGGGCTGGGGCAGAGGGCCAGAGAGGAGGACTCCTCCCAGCCCTCTCCCTGCCGGCAAAATAATGAATGGTATAGACAAGGTAAACAGTAGTGCCCCTCTCACAATTAAAGAACAAGGGGTTATTCAAAGAAATTAAAAGGCAAACCAATTTAAAATGTAATACTTCTTTTGTTTTTACATAACATATAACTAACCTGTGGGATTTATCACTACAACCAAAAGCTCACTGAGATTATGCATAATGAGAGTATTCACAGTTTGATTAGGCATGATTCAAATTTTAGCATGGATACAAACCTTAAGGGCATCAGCCAACCACTGACTAGGGTCATAAAGAAATGTTTCCTCCTATGAGAAGCTCATTCCTTAATTGTCCACTCAGGAAGTAGGGTGGGGTGTGGTAGGTTAGTTGGCTGCTTGTTGTGGGTATTTTTGTTGTTTTATCGGGGAAGGAGGGGCGTGTTTTTGTGGGGTTTTTTTTATATATATATACTCCTAAAACATCTAGTCCTGGCTGCTGTCAGACAGAATACTGAACTAAATGGACAACTAGTCTGATCTGTTATGGCAATTCCTAGGTACCTAAGACTGCTTAACCTTTTCTGAACAGTTACTCTGACTATTATGTAGGATAAAAGTGGACTTTTGTGAATAAAAGCAAAGTGTTTCTATGTAATATCTAGGTGTTCGACTCAAAGAAGGATGTAACATAAACCGGAGTCTGTTCATCTTGGGTCAAGTAATCAAGAAACTCTGTGATGACCCATCTGGGTAAGCATTTGTAGTATCTCTTCTGGAAATGAGTAGTTGTAACTCTCTACACAGTTGACTAGTTAGCAAGCCTTGAAATCCATTTGCATTCTTAATGTTGATTTGTCCTTATTTCCTTACATCAGACATGTATAACTTGAAGAGAACTGCCATTTCATACGAGATGTTGCTAGGTCAATCTGTTACCTTTTGCAACTAATATCATTATATGCACCAGTACAAGAACACTAATCTTGGCTTCGTGGTTTGTTTGGCGTTTTCTCTTCCCCTCCACAACAGTTTCATAAATTATAGAGACAGCAAGTTGACACGAATTCTCCAGAACTCCTTGGGAGGAAATGCTAAGACAGTTATCATTTGCACAATTACGCCAGTTTCGTTTGATGAAACTCTTAGCACCCTTCAGGTAAAATTATTCTGTTCCTTTATTTTTTCCAAGCGTTAATATGTTTTAGCTAACTAGGTCAGAAACACAAGTTTCTCAGCTTCCATACTTTAACAAAATTGATTGCTTGATTTTTCTTGAGGCCTCCTGTGGATTTGAGAGCCATTGAAGTGCACTGTTTGATACTTTGAGCCTTTACCCAGGCATCTTCTGACATATGTTGTATGGACTTTGCTTCTTTTGACAGGCAGATTTTTCATTTCTCCTTGTTTCCTCCATCTGCATAATCTGTACAGTCTCCACTTTCTCATAAATTCCCCTTTTCAGGGACTTCATTGTTACTGGCATGCAGTTATAATTTTGTGTGTATAATTATACACACAAACTATGCTACCTTGCATTATTAAGATTGCAAAGCCAAACAGTTAGGAAATGCCAGATTTAAGGTTGCCTGTAATTTCCTCACCCCCACCCCCACCCTCCCACCCATTTGTATAGACCTATCATGTGGTGACAGGTCCCATTCTTAGAAAGGCCATATGACGTAAAGCCACAAGCAGACAAGGGATCAGGCCCAATATATGAAATCTAGTCAACAATTTAAAAAAAAAAGAAAAAAATCTGACAACTTCAAATTGTTGAAACGCATTTTAACATTGCTATTGGAATAATTTCTACTTCTGATTTTTTGGGGGGTTTAAATTTAGTCTTTTTTTTTTTTCTTTTTTTTTTTTTTCCCTTTCATGCAATCTGACTTTTTCCGAAATTAAGGCACACTTGAAGGTTGGGGACTACAGAGCAGCAGAAAATAACTACATAGTTCTGTAGTGAGATAGGAAAACCAAAACTAAACCAAATGTGAACTTCTTGCTGTGCGTGTACAGTAACTCCTCACTTAATGTTGTAGTTATGTTCCTGAAAAATGTGACTTTAAGTGAAACGATGTTAAGCGAATCCAATTTCCCCATAAGAATTCATGTAAATGGGGGGCGGGGGGTTTAGGTTCCAGGGAAATTTTTTTTGCCGTACAGTACTATGATTGGGAGGTGCCCCCACCTTACCCCACACAGGCACAGCCCACTGGCACTGGAGACAGTGAGGCAGGCAAGGAGGCTGAAGGTGCTGTAGGCTAGGAGAAGCATGTTGCGCAGCAGCAGCGGCAGCTTCCCCTACTCTGCAAGCACCAGGGGCGGGAGGCTCAACCCTAGGCCCTCCCACTCCACCCCTTCCCCCAAGTCCCTACCCTTAACCTGCCTCTTCTTCCTCCCCTTTACTCCGCATGCTGCATCCTCGCTCGCTCTTCCTCCCTCCCTCCCTCCCCTGCCTCCTGCCCATGGCAATCAGCTGGCTTGCAGCGTTCAGGAAGCAGGAGGGAGGGGGGCTTAGGGGAGCTGATAGGGGGGCTGCCAGCTGTGGACAAAGCAGGCAGCCGAATGACATTATAGCGAAGTATTGCACAACTTTAAATGGAGCATGTTCTGTAATTGAGCAAGGACGTAAGATCAAAACAATGTTAAGCGACAGGACGTTAAATGGGGAGTTACTGTACAAAAGATAATCTAAGATAGCTGAATTTAACGAGCAACTGCTTCAGGATTCATGATATGTGAAGTTCAAACTTAAGGTCAGGCACTCTGAGCTATGTGCAAAATGTTTTGGCTTTTTTTTATTATTATTTTTAATTGGAAAAGTGCTTTAGGTCTGAACCTACACTCTTACTTGAATGAGTTGTCCCAGTGAAGTTAATAGAACTACTCAATTTGTATTTATCTGTAGGGTTGGGTTTGTTGTATTTCTTATGCTCTCCAAAATCAAATTTGGCTGGATAACCTCTTTGTTTCATCTTTGGGCTGATACCAGCAATGGAAGCTTTCAGCCCCGCTCCTTCCTTCCCACACATCCATCCCCCCCTCCCCAAAAAAGAACAAGTTATGAGTAAGTGAAAATAACAAGGTGTAATGTTGAATTGCAGCCTTAACTAATTTGGCGCTTGCTACTCAAATAGTAAATATTCATTTTGCCTTCTAGTCATCCTGTTATGACTTTTCACTCTGATAGAAAACTATAAAAAATTATTTACTTATTCTGTAACTTCTGCTAATGGGAAGCTTCACTGTCTTGTATGGTCATTTTTCCAGTTTGCCAATACAGCCAAAAGAATGAGGAATACTCCAAAAGTCAACGAAGTCCTGGATGATGATGCCCTCCTGAAACGATATCGCAAGGAAATAGTAGACTTGAAAAGGCAGCTGGAAGAAGTATGTCAGAACATATTAAGCTAATCATATAGCATTTAATATAGAAAGGCCAAAAAATGCCAAATAAAAGGCAACTAAACTTGAAGATAAACTGCACTTGCTTTTAAAATACTTTGTACCATATCTCACTTCTCACACAACAAGCTGAAGTGTGTGAGGTTAAGGTGGTATAACAACACAGCTCATGGTAGCTATGGGTATGTCATTACTTCCATAGATCCATATGTGAAACTTCACAGATTCAGTGCAATTAACCTAACTATGTGCCCATAGGTGTAGGGATAGATGCATGCAGACCCCACTTCTAGGTTCTGTGTTTTTCTCATTTAGCTACCACACTTCTAGAAAAAGCAACAAAGAGTCCTGTGGCACCTTATAGACTAACAGACGTATTGGAGTATAAGCTTTCGTGGGTGAATACTGAAGTGGGTATTCACCCACGAAAGCTTATGCTCCATTACGCCTGTTAGTCTATAACAGGGTTCGGCAACCTTTCAGAAGTAGTGTGCCGAGTCTTCATTTATTCACTCNTTACGTCTGTTGGTCTATAACAGGGTTCGGCAACCTTTCAGAAGTAGTGTGCCGAGTCTTCATTTATTCACTCTGATTTAAGGTTTCGGGTGCCAGTAATACATTTTAACGTTTTTAGAAGGTCTCTTTCTATAAGTCTATAATATATAACTAAACTATTGTTGTATGTAAAGTAAATAAGCTTTTTTAAATGTTTAAGAAGCTTAATGTAAAATTTAATTAAAATGCAGAGCCCCCCCGGACCGGTGGCCAGGACCCGGGCAGTGTGAGTGCCACTGAAAATCAGCTTGCGTGCCGCCTTTGGCACTCGTGCCATAGGTTGCCTACCCCTGGTCTATAAGGTGCCACAGGACTCTTAGTCTGGATCTGTAAAAAGCAACAAACACGGCTACCCCTCTGATGCTCCACACTTCTAGAGGCAATCAAAGGATTTTCTTCCTTTTGCACTTGAAGAATCACTAACCTAGAATTTCGTAACCTACTAAAACTCCCAAGATTACTGTAACTGAGATTGAAAATTTTCAGACATTCATGCTGCTGCTGCCGCCCCCACCTCCCCGCCTCTCCCAGCACACTTGGTTCCATGTCTCCTGACTATACATGACATACACTGAAAACACAGAGCAATAATATCACTTCTCATACTCAGCAAATCCACTAATGCAACCCCATAATCTCTGGCTGATGGATTTCCTGATATGAGAAGGCAGGATAGACATTCCCTTGACAAATTGAGGCTCCAGCAAACTTTCTTCAACCGGCTTTACTCTTACAGTGTTTCTGCTGTACAGTCAATCAGTCAATTCCCATTCTGTTTTGTACACATAATACAAGACCATGAGGACTGTAAGGCCACACTTTTATAGGAAAACTCAGATATAATTATAGTACCTAAAACTGTTTATAATGACTATATTTCAAGTTGATAGTGTCACTCTTAAGGATTCAGATCTTATCAGAAGGCCTTGTTCCAGTCTTCTACCCTGAAAAGCCATATAGAATGGAAGTTTACTCTCAGATCCTGAACATGCCTTGAGAGGTTGAGAGAGAGCACAATATTTAGCTCCACCCTGGTACTTCCTTTTTAAAATAAAGACTCTACTTCTTTGCATAGCTGTCTTAAAGAAAATCATTAATTATTTTAAAATCCAAAATGTAAATCAAAGCATTAAAAACTATACATGGAATAATAACAACATGCTATGTCTCAAAGCCTATAAAATCTATGCAGAATTTTTAGGGGAAAACAGAAGCTTGTGGTCATGCGGGAAACTTCCTACCTAGATCTGCCTAAATCATCTGTTTTAAGAGACCCACATTTTAAATCTCTACCCATAGACCTGTAAAAGCGTACAAAAGTCTTGCCCGCTGTCTGTTGAGATGGTCAATTACTTTTTATTCTAAAGTTTGAGGAAACAGTCCTATTTTTCTGCATGGCTGTGGTATTTAGAGCAGTCATGGTAGTGCCATGACACTAGTTCTCAGAGAAGAATTCTCCTGAAATGCCACTTGAAACTGTACACGCTTATTTTTATCGAGCTGGAATGATCTGGAACGTCTCTCTGGATATCTGACGTTTTAATCATGGGTATGTCTTTCGGAAACATCTAGTTTAAAGTCTTGTATTTAGTGTCGTGTCATGTCTAGAATTTGGGGAAATTTGTTTCTTCTTTGAGTGCTGTCCCTGTGGGTGCTCCACTTTAATGGCGATTAATCGCGCGATTAAAAAAATTAATCACACAGTTTAATACTAGGATACCATTTATTTAAATATTTTAGGATGTTTTCTACATTTTCAAATATATTGATTTAAATTACAACACCGAATATAAAGTGTTCAATGCTCACTTTATATTTGTTTGATTACTTACAAATGTAGCATTATGTACAACAAAACCTGCATTCAAAAATAAAACTATGTACAATTTTAGAGCCTGCAAGTACACTCTGTCCTACTTCTTGTTCAGCCAAACGCTCAGACAAACAAATTTGTTTACATTTGCAGGAGATAATGCTGCCTGCTTCTTGTTTACAATGTCACCTGAAAGTGAGAACAGGCATTCTCATGGCACTGTTGTAGCCAGCGTTGCAAGATATTTATGTGCCAGATGTGCTAAAGCATGAAGGGGCATACGAATGTTTAGCATATCTGGCCCTTAAATACCTTGCAATGCCAGCTACAGAAGTGCCATGCAAATGCCTGTTACCACTTTCTGGTGACATTGTAAACAAGAAGGAGGCAACATTATCCCCTGCAAATGTAAACAAAGTTGTTTGTCTGAGTGATTAGCTGAACAAGAAGTAGGACTGAGTGGACTTGTGGGCGCTGAAGTTTTACATAGTTTTGTTTTTGAGTACAGTTATGTAACAAACAAACAATCTACATTTGTAAGTTGCACTTTCATGACAGAGATTGCACTACAATACTTGTATGAAGTGAACTGAAAAATACTATTTATTTTGTTTATCATTTTTACAGTGCAAATATTTGTAATAAAAAATACACACTATTTCAATTACAACACAGAATACAATATATATGAAAATGTAGAAAAACATCCAAAATATTTAATAAATTTCAATTGGTATTGTTTAACAGTGTGATTAAAACTGCGATTAATAGCGATTCATTTTTCTGAGTTAATCGCATGAGTTAACTGCGATTAATCGACAGCCCTAGTTTAAATAGCTAGTTATAGTTAGCATTACTGTTAATTTTATTTTTTAAAAATAATAATAATTTCTTTAGTTACCCTCCATCCTGGGGACGGTTAACCGTTAAGATGCCTGGCTCTGCAAGCTTCAAGCACTGCGGTTCCTGCTGCAAAGCAATGCCCGTTTTGGATGGGCACTCGTGCGTACGATGTCTGGGTGAGCTGCATATCCCCCAAAAATGCACCCACTGCAGCAATTTGAAAGCCAGAGCCCGATGTGACCGGGATCTCAGGCTAAAACAAAGGTGGTCTCCTGCCAGGTTGCAACCCCCATTGCCGACATATGCTCAGGTGAGCACCTATGGCACTCTGGGTACCTCCAGCACCGCCGAGGCCCGAGCGAAGGAGACAGTCAAGGCACAGACAAAGACATGCCTCCTCCACAGCACCGAGTTCACCCGTAAGGGACTCTGCACCAACTGTCTCCTCAGGCACCATGCCTCCGCCCCCAGCACCAACAGCACAGGCAGCTCCAGTGGAGAAAACCAAGTCGGCACCGACCAAACAGATGCAGCATCGGTTGACACCAATGCTGGCATGGATGAGTGTGGATCCTGTGGCACCGAAGGTTCCGACATCAGCACCGACAGAGTCTCTGCTGCACCAGAGAGACCTGATGACATTGTCGGCACCGACCTCCCCAATACTCGGTACCAAGGCTCCCCCAGGGGCTATGGAGGAGATCCCAGCAGCTCTCATGAAACGGCACTTGTCTAGTGAAGACAATGATGAGGTGCAGGAACAAGGCACTTTCTCACTGGACCATTCCTCACCAAAAGAATGCCAACCACCTTGGAGCCATATGGGGCCAAGATACCATTACAACCAGATGACTCAACCGTAGTGCACACCGCTGCGGATGTACCTGCCAATGGCCTTCCCCATGCAATGGGCACATTGGGAACCCTGGGCAACTTACCGGGATCCACGCTCCAGGCCACCCATGGCTCATAGAGGCGAACTATGGTCCAACCCAGCATCTCCCACCCCACAGCCCACGGAGGCTCAGGAAGTTGGGGATGACACGGAAACGGGCACAGACCAGGAGACTACATCTCCTGCACACAATTCTTCCTCCCTAGGTGAGGTGATTATGCCACCACTGCTTGCTTCGGCAGGCGATTTCAAAAAGTTCCAGGAATTGTTTAAATGGGTTGCCCAAAGCCAGGACATCCCATTGGAGGAAGTGTAGATGAACCAGCACAAGCTGGTACAAATATTACAACTGTCATCTGCCTCCAAGATCGCTCTCCCCATGGATGATGCCATCTTGGAATTAGTAGAGACAGTCTGGCAGACACTGGTCTCAATTCCGCCAACATGCAAAAGGTTGGATAAAAAGTATTATGTCCCCGCAAAAGGTGCAGACTTCCTCATTGCCCATCTGCCTCCCAACTTCTTGGTAGTTGATGCCACTAACCAATGCGGCAAACAAACTCAGTTTAGATTGACACCACAGGCTCGACCTGTTCGGGTGCAAAGTTTATTCTACAGGCACATTACAATTTAGAGTCGCCAACTATTCCACCTTGTTGGCAAAATACGATTATGATAACTATGGGAAACGTAGCTCGTTCACAGCAGAGTTCCCCGAGGAGAAACCGTCACAATTTCAGGCCATTGTAAACGAGGGTCAACTAACTCATAGCCAAAACAGCCCTCCAAGCATCCCTAGACATCGTGGACACGGCAGCCAGAGCCTCCCTCACCAGGCAGCACCTATGCCCAATCCATTCCCATGTTTTGGTCATCGCCTTTGCCCATTCTGTCACATCTGGGCCTCAATAACATCGGGCCAATGGGTTTTAGAAATAATCCGTTCGGGATATACCATCCCGACCACCTACCCTACCCCCTTCTCCATCCCTCTTCAGGGACCCATCTCATGGCACCTGTTACGACAAGAAGTCGATCATCTTCTACAACGAGGTGTCCTGGAACGAGTGTCTTCACAATACAAAGCAAAGGGATTTTACTCCCATTATTTCTTGACCCAGAAGAAGAATTGGGGAGGGAGACCTATCTTGGACCTCAGAAAGCTCAACAAGTTCATACGCTCCCAAAAGTTCAAAATGGTCACGCTTGGCACGATACTTCTAGCGCTGCAACAGGAGGACTAGTTTTCAGCCCTCGACCTCAGCGATGCTTATTTCCATATCACCATTCATCCTGCTCACAGAAAATACCAGCGATTCACAGTAGGACATGAACACTTCCAGTAGAGTACTACCATTCGGCTTATCTACTGCTCTAAGAGTTTTCTCCAAAACCCTACCGGTAGTTGCGGCATATTTACACAAACAGGGAATAGTGATCTTCCCTTACCTGGATGATTGCCTTCTCAAAAGACCAACTCAACATGAAACAATGGACATAGTCAAAACCACTATCTCACTATTCAGGGATTATGGGCTCCAAATAAATTAATGAAAATCCACTCTAATTCCAGTCCAACAACTGGACTTCATTGGGGCACACCTCGACGCCATAGAAGCCAAGGCATCCCTGCCCCGACCAGATTCACAACTCTGACAAACATTATCTCAGAGGTATGAGTCAGCCCTTAAATACCTGCTCATACTTCATACTGTCCTGCAACTTCTGGGACACATGGCAGCCACAGCATTCGTGATGTGACATGCAAGCCTACATATGCGCTACCTACAGGGCTGGTTAAGAACGATATACATACCCAGCAAGCACAGCCTACACAAACAACTTGCAGTACCACTCAGTGTCCTTGACTCTCTACACTGGTGGACAAGACCAGAAAATGTTTGTATGGGCATCCTGTTCCAACAGGAACCTCCATCAATTGTGATCACCACAAATGCCTCGCTGACAGGATGGGGCGCCCATATGCATCAACACACATTCAAGGCAAATGGTCTCCTGTGGAGACTCAGTTACACATCAATCTACTAGAGCTATGTGCAGTCCGCAATGCCTGCAAGCATCTCCTACCTCATATAAAGAATGAATCCATTCGCATTGACAGACAACGTTGCATGCATGTTTTACATCAACCGCCAAGGAGGCGCTTGTTGACACTCGCTATGCACCGAAGCTATGGAACTGATGCATACAACACAACATAAACATTTCGGCCTCCAACCTTCCTGGCTGTCAGAATGCGACAGCGGACACGCTCAGCATGTACTTCTCCTGAGACAATGAATGGGGGAATTTTGAGATCCATTTTCTGCTGGTGGGGCACTCCGCTCATCGACTTGTTCGCATCCCCAACGAACCGCAAATGCGCAATGTTCTGCTCGAGAGCAGGACTGGGACCCCGATCACTGGGGGACACTTTTCTCATCAAATGGGATGCACAACTAATGTATGCGTTCCCACCGATTCCACTGATATCATGTGTGATACACAAGATACGAACAGACAGGGCCAAGGTTATCCTCATAGTCCCGACGTGGCCCAGACAAGATTGGTACGCTTACCTGATGCGAATGGCGATATGTGCCCCTCGAGCTCTCCCTCGTTGTCCAGAACTGCTGTCTCAGCACAACACTCGCACTCTTCACCCAAATCCAGAGATAGTCCACCTACAAGCGTGGCTCCTACATGGTTCCATCATGATGAACTAGCCTGCTCAGAACAAGTTAAACACTATTACCGAGCGCTCGAAAGGAGACGCAATATCCTCTCAGAGATTGGATCTAAATGGTCTAAATGGATCTCCCGAATATGATAGCAATTTTGAAGGCATGTGAACACAGACCCTCCTGTGCACATCAGAGGGCATTCTACTATCCATTTCAACCTCAATAGTGTTCCTACATAATGTTCCAATACTAGAGATTTGTAAGGTGGGCACTTGGGCCTCCGTCCACACATTTACTGAGCACTATGCAATCACTCATGACTCCAGGGCTGATGCCATAGTGGGCCTAACCGTATTCACCTCAATGACTCAAACGAACCAGAAGTCCCTCCTGCCTTCTGAGGGGCACTGCTCTAGAGTCACCTAAAGTGGAGCACCCACAGGGACAGCACTTGAAGAAGAGAAGGTTACTCACCTTGTGCAGTAACTGAGGTTCTTCAAGATGAGTGTCCCTGTGGGTGCTCCACTACCCACCCTCCTTCCCTCTACTTTGGAGTTCGCAGTTGGGACTCTGCAGTAGGGAAGGAACTGGAGGGCTTGGGTCATGCGTGCACTAGGTGCAGCACCAACAGCACCGCGAGATGCCTACTGCGCACGCATGACCCGCATGGACACTGCTATTGTAAATCTCTGATTAGTGCTGGAACGCACCGACACCTAAAGTGGAGCATCCACAGGGACACACATCTCAAAAAACCTCAGTTACTGCACAAGGTGAGTAACCTTCTCTTCTTTGCTAGGAAACACTGGGTTTCCCTGTTCAACTCTCATAAATATTAGATTTTTAAAAGTAAACTACAGGCTAGATTATTCCATCAAGAAAACTGACAAAGTATATGAAAAGCTGCTCCAAGTTAGAGGTTTTTTTTTTTAAAAAAAAAGGAGGCTTATATGTTATGTATCTATATAAAAGTAGTTGTTACTTGAAGGAAACAACAAAGCTGACACTTTTTTTTTTTTCTTTTTAATGGTAGGTTTCTTCAAAGACTCATCTCCACGCGATGGAGAAAGACCAATTAGCCCAGCTGTTAGAAGAAAAAAACTCTCTTCAGAAAATACAAGAAAATAGGATACTCAATCTAACTGAAATGCTTGTCACCTCCTCCTCGTTTACATCCCAGAAAGATCTTAAAGTAAGACTGAGTAATTATTCAGGGTCACACAGGACACCTGGAAAATCTTGACTGGAGAAGGTGTTTTGTGCGTTTTTCCTTAGATCTGTGAAATATAATGAAAAGTGGTCCTTTCTGTAAAGCTTATGAAATGACTAATCTTTAGACTTTTGGTTGACACTCAGTACAGTGTCAGGCTATTTAGCTGGCCTTGCAGTAAACTAGCTATAATAAGATGCACAAGATGGCCTAGTGAGTAAAGCATAGGACTGGGATTCAAAAGAGTTGAGTTCTAGTCTTGGCTTGGCGGCCTCTATCATAAGAATTTATCCGAATCTAGGTGAATTACACAATCTCTTCCTAAATTACCCAGTCTGAAATTAGGATAATTTTTTAAGTAACAGGATTGTTGTGAGGTTCAATCCATTGTCTGTAAAGTTCTTTGATAACTGGTGCAAAACTTAAATCAGAAGTAGTTTTGTGGAAAACAAACTGCTCAGCTGAACCTCAATTTTGGAAAAATTGCAATACAAACAAAATCACCCCCTTTAGTTATCTGCTTATACTGTTAGGGGAACAACGAGGGGTAAAATGAAGGAAAGTTACCTTTATTATTAATGCTTCACTTGACTGTTATTGTTCTAACATGACTTCATTTGTGTATTCTCCCCTTTTTCAGGCCAAAAGAAAAAGAAGAGTTACTTGGGCCCCTGGGAAAATAAATCAAGGGGACATCAGCTATTTTGCAAATTTTGAAAAGCTAAAGCCAACTGGTGCCAAAAAAATGAAAACATTGGCAGAGAAGCTTCCAGAGATGGAGGATTGTGAGTATATGTTTGGGGAGAAGACACTAACAAGGAAACTTGATTTAGAAGGTGCTCACTGGTTATCCAAATGAAGACGTTGAGATGGGGAGAGAGCTCTCCAATATAAATGGAACTTGGAGTAAAAGAATTTACTCTTAGCATAGCAGCTGTACTGGATGATACAGTGCAAATGAGTTAAAATAGAGATACAGGTCTGTCGCATCTTACGTGCATTTAACATGTGCGCTTTCGGCTTTGCGCGGTCGGCAAAAACACACACCAAAAAAAAAAAAGAGAGGAAAAAAAGCAATTTATGTATTGTGTCTGTAGTGCGGGCGATTCCGCCCGTCATTAAAGTCAATGGGATTTTGGCTATATGTGGTTTTCGCTTTACGCACTGACCGCGGAACGTAACCCCCGCGTAAGATGCGAGAGACCTGTACTGCACATGAATAATAACGAACTAGAAGACTTGCTTCTAGGTTTCCTGACAAAGGGGTAAAAACAGCACTCCAGTGGGGCAAATAAAAGGTAAAAGTAACCTGTGATGTTCACATACTTGGATCAAGGAAATTCCTTAGACCTGTCTCAGACTTTCAGTTGCTGTCTATTTCAGAAAAAGGGCAAAAGCCTAGACCCATTGTGTCTCCCCAAGAAAATGCACCCCAAAATGGTCCATTTTAAGATTAGCTATATATTTCGGGTACTGACAAATCATTCTTTACAACAAAGGGTCCCTGTCAAAATTGCTGAGTTCTTTTTTTCAAAAAATCTAAACCTCTCAGCAGGAATAGGTGAATCCATTGTCAAAATAATCAGAACCACAGTGGTCAAAAATCCACAAGCCTCATTAGAAGGGCAGAGGTTCACCCCCTTCTTCCAGAAGGCCTGAGCTGGGGGTAAGGGGTATACAGGAGTACTTGGACAAAGTTGTTGTTCACTGGAACTTGTTCCCTCCTGCTTCTCCACTCCCCCCCAAACCCTTTCTAGGATGAGCACACCATTTTAAAATTATATAATTCTTTTCCCCCTTGGGTTTCCTCTAAAGGCAATATTTTTCCTTACCTGTAATTCTTATCACTTCATAACAGAGAATCCATTGGATTTTCCTCTCCTTATGTTAATATTTGTTAGCTTACAGGATGTTGGGTATTGAAGACTGAATTGTGTGGCATAGTTCCAGGACATTTATAGAAGGACCACATAGGAGCAAAAATTTCTATCCAGTTAGCAGTATTTGCAGATATGGTTACACAGTATTTAATTATGAACTGATGGAATCCTTTTTGTGGGAAAACAAATTTTACCATCATGGACAAGTTGCTGTGTTTTGTTTTGTTTTTAAATGCACATATCTTTCTTTTTTTAGCTATGTTTTCAGAGTATTCTGAATATGATTATCTGTGTCTGTCTACCTCTGATGCAGTCTCAGAAAGCGAATGGAATTCTGGAGCTAATATGAACTGGGTAACTTTCAAGATTGATAATTTAATACAAGATCATACACAACTGAGGGAATTTGTTTTTATAATTTTTTCAGTCTGCAATCCGATCTGGCCAGGCTGACCTCTTTTACAAGATCAATTATGCTTCCTATATCTCTAAACATTATACTAACCAATGTTTGTTGTTGTCATCATCTTAGCAGCCTTCATAATGTGGTTGTTAAAAATAAATACATCTTAATTTGAGGGTTTATTTTATTTATTTCAACTCTGGCTACTCATACAGTACTAATTTTTTTAAACTAAGTCACTCGATCTTGTAAAATGGCTAACAGAAAGCATTTCTTTTTCTAGAGTCAAAAAGACTTTGCAGATTCTGTCCAACTCTGTGAAACACTAGCACTAGAAAAGGTAGGTCAGCTCAGTGTCCTAATAAAAATCAGCTTAAAATGCAAGTAAACCCTCTTATAACACATCACTCCTCCTTTTTTAGGATATTGCTAGAAATGAGGTGAATGTCCTGCAAGCTAACTTTGACAACCTAGTATTAGAAAATGAACAGCTGAAATTGGAGATACGTGAATTGAAGGAGAAACTGAAGGAAAAGATAGAAACAGATGAATTTGAGGAACTGGAAAAACAAACCCAAAAAGACCATGAGGTAAGATGTTAAAATCAAAGTTACAGCCTGGTAAGACTTCTCTGAAAAATGAGATGAAGTCTGTTTTCAGAAGTGTGTAATATAAGACCTTATTCCAAATGACAGGCATGTTTTTAGAAAATCATATTGATTACCAAGGATCATGAACACAAAATTACAAAGTATGTCCAGACTAGTTGAGGGATTGTGGAATTTTGACGCTACGTCATGGAGAAAAATTTGCTCCAGTTTTCTGACCTCAATATGCAGGCAAGTTCAAGGTTGTACTCCTTAACTGAATTTCAGCTACATAAGCTGTTTGTAACTTGGATAATGTCCACAGTAAAAATTGAATTTACTAATCTGCACTTCACATTATTTTGGATTTTGTCAAGAGTGCTGTTGTCATTAAAGTTAGTAAACAGTGCTTTCTAAACGATAATTTAATAAAGTTAAATATTTAACTCAAACATCTTGAACAGAAGATCTTGCTTTAGTGCATTTCTAAATGCACTACTTGTATAGGTCTGACTTATAACTATTCAAGTCTTGTTTTGTGAATTAAATATCACTGAGAGACTCAGCAGTAATATCTGTAGGACATTGAAATGCTTGCTTTTGCTGCATGATACTATGTCAGCAAAGAAACCTAAGACAAATACTTCTATGTACTGGGAAATTATGTAGTATAGAACAGTGCTTCTCAAAGTCGGGGCGCTGCTTGTTCAGGGAAAGCCCCTGGCGGTCCGGGCCAGTTTGTTTACCTGCTGCGTCCGCAGGTTTGGCCGATCGCGGCTCCCACTGGCCGCGGTTCGCCGCTCCAGGCCAATGGGGGCTGCAGGAAGAGTGGCCAGCATGTCCCTCAGCCCGCACCGCTTCCCGCAGCCCCCATTGGCCTGGAGCGGCGAGCTGCGGCCAGTGGGAGCCGTGATCGGCCGAACCTGCGGACGCGGCAGGTAAACAAACCGGCCTGGACCAGGGGCTTTCCCTGAACGAGCGGCGGACCAGCTTTGAGAAGCACTGGTATAGAAGATGCTGGCTTCTAATTCACGTCAAATAAGAAAATATAAGATCACTTATGCTAAAGGTCAAAAGTAAATCTTGCCAGCTGACTACAGCTGACTGCTAATAAAAGCATCTTTTGACAGTTGTAAAACACGCTCTGAGGATTTTATTTCTTGATTTATTGAGGTGAACAATTTGTGGTTGGAAGAGGGAGTGAAGATTGAGCTGCTCATTGACAGTAAACTGAGGTTGCTATAAAAACTGCATTTTTCTCGAAAAGTTGCTGAATTAGCTTTTACTAAAAGTGTGAACCAATGCTGTAATGATGGGTTTTTTTGAGGAGGCAGTCTCCATATCTAAACATTTCCCTGCAGTCTTGGGAACCCAAACTCAATAGCAACTGAGCTTATAAAAAAAATTACTTCATCTTAAGGATTGAATTTCACTTTAAGTTTTTCCTGCATGAATCACTTATTTTGCATCACACTGCATCCTGTGTTTGGGCTATGGCAGATTGAGGTATGCTGAAATCCTTGTTAAACTATTGGGAAGCTGAAGTAAAGGGCTGTGACTTTATGCAACTTTTCTTTCTGCCTTAAAGTGGATGTAATGACTTGTTTCTTAACTATAGTAAACAATAACATATTGTCTTGCCAAACCGTGGGGAAAATTTAAGGTAGATCTTGCTTATTTTCATGGTGATGGCAACTAAAATTAATGGATGGGTGCTTTCTAATATCCTCTGCAATTTTGCTTCAATTGCTCCACAGATACAACTAATACATGAAATTACCAACTTACAGAATATAGTTAAAAATGCTGAAGTGTACAATGAAGATCTGGAGGTGAGCTTGGCTGATGGTCTTGCATGTAACACAACTGGATGACTGTATAGAATGAAATACAGAATTTTGTATATATCAGATCTTAACCTTCTAACTTTTCTAGTAGATAAAATAATTGGGCTCTGATCAGTTTTACTTGTGTTTATAATTGTTTTTTGTTAGTGAAGTTACCTGTAAAACCAAATTGTATACTTAAATTGTTCACCTGCTTATGCTGCTTTTCTCTAATTCTTTTTTTCAGACTGAATTAAAATCAAAATTGGAACAGCTTAAAGAAAAAGAAAATCAAGTAAAGGATTTGCAGAAATATGTGGAAGAACTACAGAAGGCAGGCATGGGGAAGAAAGATGTGTCTTTTTCAATGGTAAACTTAAGTTCTCCTCTGATTTTTAGAGCTAATTTGGTTATAATAGGAGAGACTGAACTCCTTCCAGAGGGGAAAAAAGACAAAAGCTTAGAAATCTACTATACAAGAGCTGATTATTATGCTGACTACTTATTACTCATCAACACATCTGAATTTTTGCTGGGCAAATACAGTAACTCCTCACTTAATGTTGTAGTTATGTTCCTGAAAATGCGACTTTAAGCGAAACAATGTTAAGCAAATCCAATTTCCCCATAAGAATTAATGTAAATGAGGGGGTTAGGTTCCAGGGAAATTTTTTTCACCAGACAAAAGACTATATTTTTTATAGATATATATATATACACACACACAGTAGTTTTAAACAAACAATTTAATACTGGTACACAGTGATGATGATTGTGAAGCTTGGTTGAGGTGCAGGAGTCAGAGGGGCAATATTTCCCTTACTGCTAAATGATGAAGTAGCAATTGGCTGAGCCCTCAAGGGTTAACTCTCTCACTCTACAAGGCAGCAGGAATGGAGGGAGATATGCACATTTCCCCTTTAAGTACACTGCCCTGTTAATTATATCAGCTTGCTGAGACTGCAGCTGCTGCAAGCTCCCTCTGTCCTGAGCCCTGGTGTGTGTCCCCTGCTCTACGGAAGATGGGGTAAGCGGGGAGCAGGAGGGAAGGGGACACCCTGACATTAGCCCCCCTCTTCCTCCTCCCTCCCTCCTTTCCCCCCCCCCGTACAGCAAGCAGGAGTCTCGGGGAGCAGCTCCAAAGCAGAGGGCAGGAGCAGCACATGGCAGTGAGGGGAGGGACAGCTGCAATTGCTAGCCTGCTGGGCAGCTGCTGCACAGGGAACTTAGGGGAGTGGGGAGCTGATAGGGGGGCTGCCGGTCCACCCTGGTTCCAAGCCCCCACCAGCTAGCTGCAACGGGCTGCTCTTTCTGCAAGCAGTAGACAAAGCAGGCGGCTGCCAAACAACGTTAGAAGGGAGCATTACACAACTTTAAACGAGCATGTTCCCTAATTGATCAGCAACGTAAGAACGTTAACCGGGACGACTTTAAGTGAGGAGTTACTGTACAATTCATACTGCATATATCAGTAAATGTATCTAAGGAAGATTACTAGATAAACTGCTATGTGTTCTATTTTTCGCAGGAAAAATTTCCTGCTACTATGGCACTTAAACACAACAAGCTCTCTAGGACTCTTAAAACCAGTATGATACTTATTTGGCTACATGGGAATCCTAACAAGATCATAGTTGCTTTATCATAGTTTCTGGTTATTTGTGTTTAATATCTGTCTCATTCCTACAGGGAGACTCTGATAAACTACTTGATGAAATTCAACAAATGAGTAAGTCTCTCGTTGATACTGAAACTGTAGCCCTGGATGCCAAGAAAGAATCTGCATTTCTCAGGAGTGAAAATCTAGAGCTAAAAGAGAAAATGGCAAGTAACTTATTATTTCAGCATAAGTGATATGCTTCTGGCTGTATAAGAAACTGTTATATAGAGGCTCTCCTTGTTTCAGAGAGACTAGTCAAGGAACAAATCTGGAAAGACAAGACTCAGGGGAAGTTACTAATTAATCTCCCTTGTACTTGTTTTTTATAATCGTGGGGCTCCTGGATAGTAGGATTTCAGGAAGAATTTGACTAAGGAGGGTAGAGGCCTGGCACCCTGTGGCTGGATGGGTGTTCCATGCTTGGGAGCAGCATGAAAGAAAGCAAAAGAACAGGAATGGGAGATGGAAGCAAGGGGGGCATTGAGGCTGGTGGTGTTGGTGGAGCAAAGGGGGGGAATATAAGAAGGTGAAGGCAGAGGTGTGAGATTTGAAAGTGAGGATAAGGACAAGATACTATAAGGGGCAGGATAAACAAATGGAGTGACTTTATAGGGGAGTGAGGTGGTCTGGGCCTGAAAGATCAATTTGTTCAGAATGCTACAGACAAATTTGAGGGGACTGACACAGGTATCAAGCTGGAGAGGAGGCTACAGTAATCCAGATGGAAGGCAAGCATTAGTAGCTAGTACATAAAGAAGACCTGATATTTGTTAAGAGTTGATGAAGAAGCAACAAGATATGTGGGGAGAAGTTAAAGATAATACTGGGACAATTCTGAGAGATCAGGAAGATGGTAGTATTGTCAACAGCAATGGCGAAAGGAGCTTTGCTTACTATTAAATGCCTAGTTTAATTTGTCACAGTACTTCTGTGACTAGAATAATCTTTCTCTTTTCATACAGAATGAGCTCTTAAATGGTTACAAGCAAATGGAAAAGGATGTTCAATTGTATCAAAGTCAATTAGAAGCAGGAAAAGTGAGCTACAAAAAAATGCAAGTTGACTTACAGAGAGAGCTACAATCTGCCTTTCAAGAAAACACAAAGCTGACCTCTCTCTTGGAGGGTAAAGTTCCAAAAGGTACTGTTACAAAAAGGCTATTCTGAATGACTTTAGTAGATCTCCCCACTTCGGAATTTTTTTGACACAGTAACCTATACACGTGTACATTAATAGTTTGGGGGGGGTTGAGAGGGGAGGGGAAGGTATAGAGCAATAGCTATTGAGCTTTACTTCATTCAAGTATTTAGAAGCTTCATTGTTCACCAGCTTGGGATCACTGTTTTTTCTGATACACATCAACTGCTTAAAACATTCCTATATTCAGCTTTTCCCACACACTTCATGTGACGGGATTTTTGTGTTACATACTGCAATAAACAGTGAAGTTAAAGTTTTTTTTTTTATATTTGGAAGAAGTTGTCTTACAATAATCTGGGATTGATCCAAACAACTAGTGATAAAATAACTAATTGGCAGCCTGACCTCCTCCTTCATTGTCAACAAGTCTCATTTTAATCAGTCCAAAAAGTAAATCTGTTTAAAACCTGGTAATGTTCTCTCAACCAATGTGTGCATCTTCTGCCTATTAAACAATCAATGTGGATCTCTTCTTCCCCCTTCTTTGGAGCTTTTTATTAATGTAAATCTTTCAAACTCTAGATTTGTTGTCTCTTGTGGAATTGGAAAGAAAGATAGCCGATTTAAAAAATGAATTGGATAAAGTGTTAGAAGAGAACACAGTTTTACGAAAGGAAGTAGATACATCATCAGAATTCAGATCTCTACCCAATAAAGTTGAGATGCTACAGAAACAGGTAAAAATTCAAAACCTCTTGCTCTAATAATATGCTGAGATTATGAAGGCCTTACACTAACTCGACAGTATCTGTCTGTATGTAATCTCCCAGACAGAAAAATGGGGTTGCGGGAATGGGGGCATGCATATAGTCCATGACATGAAGGGAGAATGGGGGACCCAGGTATGGGGGAAAACCGGGGCATACAAACCCACCTGTGGGAGGGGAGCTTTGGGGAAGGAGGGGACATATAGAGCCCATGGTGAGGAGTGGGGGAATGGGAAGAAGTGGAAATAAGTGTGCACAGACCTGCTGGCATCGGGGGGACTTTGGGTATGGGAAGAACGGAGAATGGTGGTGGGGTAACAAAACCCCTGGAAGGAGGAGATTGTGGGGAGTTGCAGAGAGTTCCTGAAATGGAGGGGGATAGAAGCAGCACACAGGCTTGTGGGGTGGAATTGAGGGATGCAAGGAGGCTCTGTGGTGTGCAAAGAGCTCATCCTATGAAAGCTATGAAGTGTGTGACACTATACAGACACACGCACCCCTTCCCATGTATTTTTCTCTTAAGAACTTAAAGTAACCGGTCATCTGTGCATGTATGCTGCTGTTTAAGTGATCTGCATATATTTTAAAAATATTAAGGATGTTCTGACTGCCTTAGTATATGCATTGGTGACGAGTATATGAAACTTTCTAGGGAGGCTCTTAAGCTTAAGACAAGCCTTCCTTTTTTCAGATGTTTTCTTACTATTTTATACTGAATTTTAGAGGCTTGGTATATTGGTGGAAGGTTACTGGATATCCATTCATACTGTCAAAAATATCCCAAACCTTGATTAGAACAAAGGTAGATCAACCAAATTGATAACTTTGGGGGGAGGGTAAATTTATTTAATATTTATATTTCAAAACTTTATTGTGAAGTCATCCAGTTTTTTCCAAGTTCTAAAACACATTTTGTGACTTGTCAGTAATCCATAAAACCATTGGACTGCCCAATCCGACTTAGAGGTGACCACTCCAGGTCAGGGTTGAGGTGGGATTTGGAGCTTTGACTTAGTACTCTAAATTTAGACATGCCATTCATGACCCTGAACAGGATTCCACTGTCTTCGATAGGAATGAAATATTTCATTTTAAAGCAAGGACTTCTTTATCTTCAAACACTTACAAGTCCTTAGAAAACCCATGTAAAGATAAATTCCTTGAGCTATATTTAAGGGAAGGTCAGGCAATTGAAACCTGCCCAGAGACTTTCATGCCAGGAACTGGATTTATTTTCTCCTGGATGATGTCTTAGAAATGGTTGCACCAAAGACACCAGTACCAAGGTTAGACATAGTTATGATAAGTAGTATTTATTTGGGTTGGTATTGGTTGAATCATCTAGTTAACTGCTTCTTTGCTGCGTTAGTGAGAAGGTTTTAATCTTTGATGTCAGGCATCTTTTTATCACCTTTTGAATGTTGTGTGCATTTGCATTTCTTTCAGTTTATAAGTAGACTATACATGCAGCAGCCAAACATGCATGAAAACTGACTACATATATAATTCATTTGGTTTAAGGTTTTGATATAATATACAACAAATGCCTTGATTAAGTTTAAATGCCAAAATATGCACTTAAAAATATCCAAGGCACGTTTCCGCTGTAGAATCCTGATCACAAACACCCACCCCATTAAGTCTTCAAACTTTAATAGCACAGTGATTACCAAAAAGTCCTCCAAATTAGAGAATAACAATAGGCTATTGTACCTATAAAATCTCTTTTAACAGAATATTTATAGAGGACTCCCTAATTAGGAATATCCGCCTAAATTTCTGAGACAGATATGTCTTAAAGATATATATAAAATATATATCTGGGGGCAGCCCAAGGAATTTATAAGCAGTTAGAGAAGGGAGTTGAAAGAAGCAGGTTTTAGACCCCATTCTTGTATGCATTCTCTTTCTTTTTTTTAGTTTTGGCCGTTGCCTGGGCAAAACGTAGTTTCATAACCATTTACTGATCTGATCCAGCTTTCATCAGCCTATTTTCATTTCTTGCCTTTGCATATGGGGATGTAGCTACTGTAGCACATGCACTAATATTCCAGTTCCTTTGGCAGATATTTGAGAAATCAGAGGAGCTGTGTTTATTAACATCAGAAAGAGAGAAACTGCTCTCTGAAGTGGCTGATAAGGAGGCTAGACTTCAAGGCATGACTGAAGAAATCAGAATATCAAAAGAAGACCTAGCCAGTACCCAACTGAAGTATGTAAAGGCTGATCAGGAGTACCTAGAGCTCAAAGGCCACCATGAAGAACTTGAGAAAAAATGGTTGGCTGCATCTGAAGAAAGTGAGCAAATGAAACACCAATTAGAACATCTATCTGACGAAGCCCAAAAGCTTAAAACAATTGTGGATAATGTGAGACTAGAGGTTAGTGCCTTCCATCTTTGTATGGAATAGTCACAGAACAACTCACTCATAGTAAAGTCCTCCTTGAGAAACTCTTAAACTGAAGTTGCACAAATATACCTGTAATAGCTTCCATAATCAGTTATGGAAGATTCTATAATAATTGGGTATTTCACAAAGGCCTTTACTGCACCTTACCTGCTGGTACTGGCTATTTTTGAAGGCTAAAATTGGATAAAACAGATGTATTAATCTGGAAAGTATTTTCTTACTAGCTGAAGGCCTACCATATAGTATATTGTGATCAATAGACAGGGTGTTTTTGGTTTGAAATATATGGAGTTTTTTCTTTTGTTTACCTAAGAACAACTTAGATTTTTCTCCTAAACACTCTATACAGTTTGGGTTTGTTTTTGTTTTGTAAATGGATCACCAGGCTTGTATACCTTTTCCCCCTTCCCCAAACAAGTTCTACAGATATCTGGGGAATAGGGTAAAACTTTTTGCCTTTCCTCTCCCTCACATTTGGATTTGTGCACAGCATGAGAGGCAGAAAATGAACTTAGTAAAGCTTTACTGCTACAGCCTATTACTTTACTAAACTCCTCACCTCTTTATACAAACAATTTTGCAAGGGTTTGATCCACACAGGATTAGCCATTGGAGCCACCTGACTGATAAACCAGGCCATCTAAATAAAGTCATGAAAATATAAGTGTGCAATAGTGCAGCTTACCAATGCCAGTGCATGGGTGCTCACATGAATGTGTAGTAGCACCATGATTTTAGCACTATGGCAGTATTTCATGATGAACGGATTTTTTTTAACTACATATTAAACACTCTGTAAGCCCTCACTACAAAGCAGTCTGTTAGTCAATATCCCGTTGAAGTTAATGGGAAGAACTGTGCCGTAGGACTATGATGTCACACAGATTGTTGAGTGGCAGAGACGAAACATCTGCTTCCTCTTTCATATATCATACTCTTCTTCCCATCCCATCCCACAGTCCTTCCTTTAAAATATTTTCATCTTTAACCTGGTTGTGTGGACAGGCCATCTTGCAATATGCTGAGCAGTTATCCCCCATCCTCCCTGCCTCCGCCCTGATTCCCACTAAAGTTGATAAGAGTGGAGCCATCTTAGCTCCTCACAGAATCAGGCCTCTAACTGCTACACAATTGATTTTTTGTTCAGTTTAAAAAAAAAAAGAAACTAAGGTCTCAAACTTGAGAATTAGTACATGCTTTAGTGTCCTCTATGGCTAAAATCCATAATCATATTATACTGCTAAAAGTATGCAATGATAGAAAGGGGGAATTTGGCCAAAAGAATGGTCAATGGCATAAAGATATATATATATATATAAATGCAATTTCTACATAGCCTTAAAAAGCTCAACAGATTAATGTGTCCATACACCATGCTCCAAATCTTGGACTTCTGGCACTGAAACTAATGCATGATGTCATATATAGGAATGCACTTTTTTATTTAGATTGGGCAAGAATGTAATCCAGGAACTAGGAGGGACAGGATGCAATTGTCAGTTAATGAAAGCTATGCTTTCTATTAAAAGGCAAATACATACAGCGTTGGGGAAGAATGTTTGAACACAGTATTTGACTCTCCATTATAACCTTTAATATGCTTGGACTTTCTTACAAACTAAAGCTCTCCAGCAAGATCCAAGAATTGCAAGAAAAGACTGCTGAGCAGGAACAACTTCTTGGTATGAAAGAAGAGCTCAGTCAAGCTCAGCAGAGGTTGAGTGAAATGGAGCAACTAAAAGAGAAATCAAAAACTAATGAATCTAGAATGGAGGCTGAGAGGATGGAGAAACTGGCAATTGCTCAGAAACTCCATGAAAGTCAAGAAGAGATCAAAATTCTAATCCAGGAAAGAGATGACCTAAAGCAAAAACAAGAAACCCTTCAAAGTGAGACAGACCAACTCAAGGAGGATATACAGGAGACAATTGCAATGGTAAGAAACTCATGTTAATCAAAATGAATAATTGTGAAGCAGTGGGGAACGCTATAGAAATGCCTAGAAATAGTATTGAAAGATAAGGAATGGTGGAGGATAAGATGGAAAAGGAACCTGTAATAAAACCTCTTCCAACAGAATAGTTACTGATGTGACATGAGTTCGTTTTGACATGTATAATTCTCCTCCTGTACTAAAGAACATCCTGGCACAGGAAGAACTGAGAAATGCGCAAAGCTCTCTCAAGCAGTACCAGAAGACTGTTGAGGAGTTGGAGAAAGATATTTCAGAGAAAAGATCTGAGATTCTAAATGTTCAAGATACTCTAGGAGAAACTGTTGGTGAGCTAGAGCTCAAGGTAAGATGTCAAATCAAATTTGAAAATAACGCTGTCAATTCACATCTTGGTTTAAAATTTTAGATTTGTGAAAATAGGCCGCCAATGCCTATCTTGCACAATCTCCTCATCTTAACCATTGTCCTTGAAACCTTCTAGTTAGTAACTGGGATCAAGAAGGGAACTCCCTCTAGGAGCTGTACCTCTACCATTTGCTCCTCTGGCTCTTCCCATATTCTTCAAATCATCAGGTCTTCAAACAAGATGTTGTAGTAGTAGTAGGAGGAGGACATCTGTTAGCTAAATTGTGAGGTATGGCTGTGGAAGGTGATTGAGCAAGTGAGGTGTAAAAGAAGGGTGGTCCAGGTCTTTTTATCATTCGTTGGGGTCAAATTCCTGCCTTGGTATTAAATAGCAGAGTGAATAAATGTCATTCATGTTTAATTTTTTCTCTAAGTCTTTGAATGAATGCTATCCTGTTGGATACCCTGTCTTTTTAGATCTTGCAGCTGACTGAGGAGCTAAAACAAGTCACTTTACAGAGAGACCAACTCCTTGAAGAAAAAGTTAATATTAAATACCAGGAAGAAAGTGATCAACTTCCTTTGCTACAAGAACAAATCTTGTCTCTTACCCAAGAAAAGACTGCATTGCTGCAAAAGTTGGAGAGTCTGCAAGTGGAAAAGAAACAGTTTGAGGAATGCACTTCACCGGTAACTATTGAGAAATCTGATTTCCTAATAACTATTTCCCAAATTTAGCCAGCATTTGATATTATTTAATCTCTTATTTGAAGAGTAATAACAGCATTCAAAACACAAGATCTTTTTCTCCTTCTAAAGGAGTAAACTGTTCTCCAAGTAATTGTGCACATATACATTCCAGTATGTGTACATGTGCCCAATTCCATCAGTTTTGCCAGCAGTTCCACTAGGCAACAGATGTGCCTCTTCTTTGCTCATGTGCTGAGGCAAGGGCATAAAAGGGACGTCTGCTACCTCCCTCTGTTTTTTCTCACTGCTCATGGTGAGAGTTGGCGCTCCTGATAACTATTGGCTTTGGTTCACCAGCTTTCAATTAATCTTGTTTTTTGTGTATAGTTAGTTCAATAGTATAAGTTAGCAAAGTTAGTTTAGGTAGTCTTGAGGGTTTGGTATGGAAAAAATCCCCAGTCTTTAAGCAGCATGCCCATGTGTGTGGCCTTTGTCACAGATAGGCACAGAAGCTGCTTAATTTGTCTGGGTGAGGAGCATGTGAGGGAGATGGGCCTTATTTGTACCTCCTTCCCTGTCAGAATTTAAAAACGGAGGGATTTTCACCTCAAAGTTCCTCTTATGAAGGTGGCAACTCATCCCTCTTCAGAACTGGACCATGATCATGAGAAGACTAACTCAAGAATGCCCCTGCAGCTGCTCTGGATTCAAAGCACAAATCTGGAGACGAGTGCTGCTTTTTGTCCTCTTCAGTGACCTCCTCAAAGTGTCCCAAGCATCCTTCCAGCTCTGACAGGCAATTGAAATCCCAGCCTTCACTTCATAAGAAGACTTCCAGCAAGTCCTTTGGTGCAGTATCAAAGCCTCTCATAGTCATAGGCACTCACCAGTTCCACCTGGGGCAATACCATACACTTTGCCTCCTTCGGGGGCTGTTGAGACTGGTGTCTTCACCTTTTACGAGTCCCTCTTCAGCACCCCTGATTGAGATGCTGTCAGCACAGCTGGCAATGTCATTTGGACACCTACTTATCTCAGTGCCTCTGACTCCACAGTCCTTACTGAATGCCATGGATCTTCTGTGCCTTACCTTACTGGACTCTCCACTGTTACACCTGCAATGGCAGCTGCAATGCGTTTGGCACTGGCACCACCGTCAGTGCCCTCAACGTTTGTAGGAACAGTTCAGTCCTTTATGCTGGCACTGCCAGCTCCGATCTCCTCTCTGACATTCCAGCCACCTTGTTTATTGGTTTTGTTGGATGCTTCTGAAGTACACCCACCTTCGTAGGCTTCAATGCTCGAGCTACAATTTCAAAGCACTTTTGGCAATATACAACTGAAGATTTTCCCTTTGAAGGGTCTTATCTCAGAAGACACCATGCACACCTTAAAATCTCCCAAGTGACCCCATCCATTGGGGGTCTGCACCCCAACAACAAAGAGGAAACAGTTTGGACCTCAACCTTACTTCAGATCTTCCTTTCAGCAGAGGTCACAGGACACTTCCAAGAGACAGTCTAGGCCTCCTTGATGTCACCAGTCAGTATCATCTTCAGCAGGCAATTCTCACTAGACATTTTTTGACTATGAAGCAATAATTTTGACTGCTCAGTTGAGGACAGTACCCTGACCATATCTCTTTTCTCCCTTTAGGGAGCCCCTATCCCTCTTTGAAAGTTCTTGGAAAGATAGTCAGACAGGTGGCTGCTCAGCACAGTAATGGAGGGGTATGTTATCCAATTCACCTCCCTCCACTTTCCCAACCCACCTCTTCTGTCCCTTTTGTGACCCAACTCATAAGAACATATTGCTTCACAAAGTTTGGTCTCTGAAACCGAGAGCAACAGAGGAGGTCCCCAGCCAGCTCACGGGGAAAAGCTTGTATTCTGGGTGGTACTTGGATTCCAAAATACTGGTGGGTTTTTTTGCCCTGTTCTAGACCTTAGAAAACTAAACTGTTTCATCAATAAATTGATTCTTATCACTCATCTTCTCTACAGTAAAGTATAAGTGGATGTGAATGAGATGCCATCTATATCATATCCATCTCTGGGAGATGTAAATGTGGATACAGTATTACCAGAAATGCAAACCGGCCAACCTGTTTTTAAAAATTGTAATTTTAGAGTCTTCCGTTATGAAACAGTTGTCATAATAGAAAAACTTACCTGGTTTATGAATAAATGTCTTGACTCCATGAAGAAAAATAAATGGCAGTAAAGATTTAATATCTTTGAGATTCAAAATTTTGACTCTGGCATTGTCACATTCAGTGCCATAAATGAAAGTTAAATAGTCCATCCAATATGTAAATATTGTAGTCTTGGACCTCTCCAAATAAGTTGTTAAAGAATTGCTTTGACTTTTCTTTTCGAATTTAAAAAAAAAAAAAAATCCAACAGCTGCAACAAAAGTCTACTCAACAGGAACAAATAATTGGCTTGAAGGAAGAGTAGAGGCTGCATGAAATGGAGGAATTGAAAACCAATGAATCTAGAAAAGAGTTTTCAGAGCGCTCAAACTTCATGATTGTCAGGAAACAAAAACTGTAGCACAGGAAAGAGATGATCTGAAAACACAAGAGACTCTCCAAATAGAGAGGGACCAGCTCAGAGAGACTATCCAGGAACCAATTACAATAGTAAGAAATGTAGTCCAATTTTAAAACTGTATTAAAAGAATTATAAAGTATCTTTATGAACATTGGCATAGTACGTTTTTTTTGAAGAGACACTTAATGTTCACTTTCAACAAATCTTTTTTTCATGTCCTTTGCTTAAAGAATGCAGAGATGCAGGAAGAACTGAAAAATGCTTATAGCTCTCTCAAACAGCATCAGGAAACTATCGAGGAGTTGAAAGGAAATATTTCAGAGAAGGAAACTCAGCTCTCCAAAGTTCAAGAGACGCTAGGGAAAACAATTAATGATCTTAAGCAGAAGGTAAGATGTAACTTATCATATTAAAAATTTGTTTAACACTGCCTTCTGTGTTCTCTGCAGACTTGTATTTAGCAAATTTATGATCTGTGGAATCCTAATTTCAGTTTGTAACTTCACTAAAATATGTCTTTGCCCAACATGGTACTTTGGGTACTTCTGAAAAATGTAAAGGGCAGTGAAAACCTAATATAACTAACTTCACAGCTACAAATTGAATAGGAATTGTAGTAAATAAGTGTAACTAACAATTTTGGGGTGAAATTGTGGCTCCATATGAGTCAATGTTAAAACTCCCATGGACTTCGCTAAGGGCCCGGATTTCACCCTTAATATGTATGACAAGGCTTAGATTATTTTTTTTCTTAAACTATCTGGAGGAAATCTTTTGATGTAGTTCTGGATCAAATGCCTACATATTAGTAAACATTCTTTAAACTATTTTTAAAAAGTCCTTTTTGAGCCTCAAACGCTAAGGCTATCATAGAAAATCTCAAATTTCTAGGAGCTTTTTTAATTCTGATGCATACATCTATTGTGGTAATATGCCTGACAGTAGTGTGTAAAACTATAAACAGGCTTGGATGGATTAGATATTTATCAGTAAATGTCAGTAAACATCTATTTCACACACAAACCAACAAAAAAAGTCAATAATCAAAATTTACAGCTAAGCAAAGTAAGACGAATGCTGCTTGAGAACTTATTACTTTGATTTAAGGATATTTACTTTGTATATTTTGACGTGATGTTGGCAACTTGTTTTTAATGGTTATAAAGATTTAGCTTTTTGAATCTCGATGTCTGTCATTAAATAACTGTCTGATCCTCCGCACTATTGTCTGACGCATACCCCACAATTTCCTGAAACTATGAAAATTTAAATAGTAAAAATTGAAAAAATGCTTAAAATAAACTTCTGTCAATATACAAAATAAAAATTGAATTTTTCTAAGCCTAACTATAAACCACTTTCATGTGGCCATAAAATTGGACTGTTGATTTTTCACCGATAAACTACTCAAATAAATCCTATTGAAAACTTTTATTAGTCTGTGATGAAATCTGTCAAATGTTGCTTTGTTTTACTATCAAAGTTTAATAATAAAGGAAATATCTCATTTAATATGGTATAAAAAACACTATTGGTAACAAACCAATGAACTTATCGGTAGATCATTCCTATGAAGTGTGCACCAAACATGGATTTTTCGTAACAGAATTGGTATATTAGGTCGAAAAAAAGCTTTTCTCACTTAAAGTAATCACAGAATTTAATGAAGCTTTTTTGTGTGCTATACCCTTGATGATCATTCCAATTCTTGTTTTCCTTTTAGGTCATTCAGCTATCTGAAAACCTGACTCTTGTTTCCTGTGAACATGACAAACTACTAGCAGAAAAAGAACGTATTGAACAAACAATGAATGAACGTATATGTCCACAGCTGCAGGAGATCTCTTCAGTTACTCAAAAGAGAGATGAGTTTCAGCAAAGTCTAGCATGTGTTAGAGCAGAAAGAGACCAGTTAAAGATGGACATAGAGGAAAACAAAGAGAGGGTACGTATCAAACCTCTCTTTGGGACTTAAATTTACTTGCAAATGGTAGAGTGGTTTAAACTGCTTTACAGTTGAATTCCTGAAACTGACTCTTGGCCAGGATCACTCCCCCAATTACCATAGATTGTGTTTTGCAGTCACCAGAGGGCAATCCAGATTTGACTCTGGCACCAGTGTTTAGGCACTTTCTTCTTCCTGTTAAACAAATGTTCTTACAACTGTAGAAGTACACACTTAGTTTCTATAACAGCATATAACAACAGTGATTCTGCATTTAACTTTGAATACAACTGTGTAGAACAATCCTTGTTTAATGGTAACAGGAGATTTGAGCTCCTGGATAATTCAGTCCAGGTTGAGTTGGATTAGGGGAGAGGTTAGTCCCAGGAAGGAAACCAATTGGCAACACATTTCCCCGCCTCTAATATTAGAAGTAAAACAATGCCATGATCTCTCAAAGCACAGCATATGTACGCAGCAGATACTGAAGTTGATGCTTTGTTTTATCTGTGATTGTGTTGTACCTGGCTTCATCAATCCTACCTTGTCTGGAAGCAGGTATTAGTGAAAGGCTTCACCTTGCAAGTGATGAAAATCAGATTCTGACGTTAATGGAAGCAAAATAACAAGCTATTTTCTATAAGTTCACTAAACTCTGGTCAGAAATAATAAGTTTTAGGTAAACTTACCAAAGACTGAACTGGAATCACTGATTTTAACAGGAATAGGGAATTGGAGTAGCCCGAGTATTTCAGTAGGGTAGCAGAATAGAACTCCTGATGGATCTTAATGGCTTCAAGCTTTAAAGCTCTGAGATACTTTTGTACACACAAAAGGTGCAAGTGCACAGACCCAAGTAATCAAATTATTCTTCCATTCAGATGTTGATCTTAATAGAACAGCAATTGTAAGTACATATGTACCTGTTCCATGAAGTGTACTGGTGCGAGACTCTTTGCTACTTACCCAGCGTTAGAACATTGAGCTTGAGAAAATTCTTGCTGTGGTCACTGAGCATGGACTCAGTGATCTCTTCTGATTATATTCAGAAAACCATCTGAAAGGCAACCTCCTAGTACCCAAATTTACTAGTTTGTCTTAACTGTACATCCATATTCTTATTTGTCTTTTGAAGTTGGCAAGGATTACATTTCCAGAAAGAGAGCCACCGTGTCCTTTTGGAATCCTTAGAGGTGGGAGGTATTGATAGAGGATAAACTGAATTTTCATGGCTTTCAGATAGCAGACTTAATGGGTATGTTCTCTTTTAGAACCCCGAGCAGTTGTGCTTACACCTTTTTTTTATAGTTCCAATTTGATAGAATACAGCGAAGTCTCTTATTAAGTATCCTCATGTAATGCAGGGGTCGGCAACCTTTTAGAAGTGGTGTGCCAAGTCTTCATTTATTCACTCTATTTTAAGGTTTTGCGTGCCAGTAATACATTTTAACGTTTTTAGAAGATCTCTTTCTATAAGTCTATAATATATAACGAAACTATTGTTTTATGTAAAATAAATAAGGTTTTTAAAATGTTTAAGAAGCTTCATTTAAAATTAAATTAAAATGCAGAGCCCCCTGGACCGGTGGCCAGGACCCGGGCAGTGTGAGTGCCACTGAAAATCAGCTCGCATGCCACCTTCGGTACGCGTGCCATAGGTTGCCTACCCCGATGTAATGTCTTTTGTGTTTGTCTGTGAAAATTCAGGCAGAAATGGAAAATCTACAGGAGGAGCTGAAATGTCAGAAAGAGCAGGTTGATGCCCAGAAGAATGTGATGGCAGAGAGAGAAAAGGAGTTGTTGAAGGCAGAAGAAAAACTAACAGAAGAAACAACACAACTTAAAGAGAAGGCAAGTACTGTAACAAGACAGCAAGGACTACTGCCTACCTTTCCTTTCCAGGATAAAGAACACTTAACCAAAAAGCTACTTGTCCAGTACGTTGTGTATCTTTGTTAGTACTAATAACTTCTTATGGGCGAGGTTCAAAAGTCTTTGGCATGTTTTCAGGACAATGGGAGCTGGTTGGATGCTGAGCACTCCTGAATATCTGCCTCACAACTGTCTTCATCCTGATACCTTGGCTCCTCTTCCTGCTTGCTCCTATAGGAAGATCCAAATCCTGAGCTTGCTGTCTGTCTGTCATGAAAGTGATTGAGATGTCACCCACAGATGACATGAACTATCGGAACTTGGTTAAGAAGCACAAAAATGAAAACTTTCATTTTTATGCTTCTTAGCCCTATATAAAAATATAAATAACTCTGTTGCTTACAAGAAGTTCCAGAGAGAGGACAAAAAGTCGTGTCTAACATTAAACCAGACAAAGGAATGGCCCTAATCCCAGGGAAAATATCTTCCTGGTGTTTAAGGACTCCCATCCTGTGTCATCTAGTAGTTTCTATTCTGACTACAGCCTCAAAGATAACACTAAGATTGAACAAAAGCATAACAAAACTGTAAATTATAGTGCAGGCAATCAGATGCTGGTGCATCAGTGGTCATGCTCACAAAGATGCATCCATTCCTTCAAACAGGAACTTTTCTTTTCCAAAGGACCTTGTAGAACAAGAGATAGGAAGTACTTAGTACTCATTCTTTTTAAAGGTAAAAATGTCATTGTGCTGTGAGTTAAGTGTCTGACTTTTCTCTAAGTAAGGACATTCTGTCAGTAGCAAAGTAAACCTACTTGGCAGCTTCCTACGTGGAGTCTGTATCCTTCAGCAAGGGTGATATCTTCTGGCTAGCTTGTCAGTGGCCAGCTGTTGTTAGGACAATGGACAGGAGAGAAACACTCCAAAAGAGATCAGTTCAGTACAAGACAGTTGAACATGAACTTGGGTAACTGACTCTTTCTTCTTCCTTTCGATTCTGAAACTTCATTCCTTCAGAATATGCAGTGGTGTTATATCCTGGAACTAACATGGTTACTAGAGAGAAAAGGTGGGTGAGGTGGTTACCTGAACAATTTTGGGCCCTTCCCCTTTCCCCAGGTCCAGTGGCCCTCTATGGGTTAGTGGGACCTTTTCCCAGTGAAAGAGCCTTCACACAGTAATACCCTTAATCTATATTTATTAGCAATTAATCAACAGAATACACATGCCAAGCATTCCAATGATCACCACTCCATAAAGCAGACTGAGTTCTCCTGATGGCCAGTCAGGATCGAATTGTCTGGGGCTCCGGCTTCTGCACAGTATGGTGTCATGCAGCGTATCCAAGTTCTAGCAGCTTGTTCTTGAGCTGTCTCCCAGAGTTAAATTCCAACTAGCTTTTCTTCTGATTCTTGTATAGTTAAAATGAGTTTCTTTTATTTGTACCTTAACCAATTATTTTACTCAAAACGTAGCTATGCAAAAATACTAATCAATCATTTTACATAATATGACTATACAGAGGTTCACATGCCTAGGACCTGCCTACTCATATATCTTTTGCATTTTTCAAAGTTTGTTAAAACATCTCAAGGTCTGCTTGTTTTTATGACTTGTTGGTGGGATGCACTCTCAGGGTAGGAATGCTTAATCAGCAGTAGATTGTGACTCCCTGCTCTTTCAAAATATTCTCTCTAATTTCTCAAAATAACCCCTAATGGGCTATTTCCCTAGCAACAGCAAAACCTCATAATTTTTACTTATCCTCAAAAGCAACTTCTACCAAGAAACTCTCTCAGACACCAGTAAAAAATTTGCTGAAACTCAAGATTTTTATTTTTTTTTACTGTTAGTAATGCTGCAGCTGGCATTTTGTTTTATCTGCCTAAGCCAAGGCCAGATTTTCCTGACTATAGATTTTTTTTCTTCTAGTTTATGGTGGCTGAGTATACAAGATGACTGGGGGGGTCATGTCAAGTCCAAGTCTCTCCCAACAAGGTAATATCTTTTATTGGACTGACTTCTGAACCTGAAGGACCTGAAGAATAGCTCTGTATAACTTGTCTCTCTCTCTCTCTCTCTCTCTCTCTCTCCAACATCAGTCAGTCCAATAAATGATTACCTCACCTACCTTGTGTCTCCTTCAGAATATGGCAAAGACATTAAGTCAAAGAAAAAATTCTTGACCACTGTGTGTAAATGTTTTTGTTGGGCTATCAATCTTAGTTACATTTCAAAAGGTAATCTGGTGTAGCAACTCAGTTATGTGTTTATAAAGAAAAAGAGAGGTAAAATTTTATTTTTAGACTTTGACTGAATGCTTACATCTGTTTACCATGCTGTTTCCTGTAACTTTTACCAGAATGGTAAACTTTGGGGGGTACTATTTATATGAAAATTTGTAAACCAAACAAAATTACAATATGTATTCCTTGTATGTTTTTAATAGATAGAAAAGTTGAATGAAGAATTAAACCTAGTCTCTGGTGAAAGGAATCAATTGCTGAGTGAACTGAGCGAAAAGACAGAGAGCGAGAATGAACGTATTCAGCAACTGGAGGAACAGAGTTCCTCATTAACAGAGGAAAGAGACAAACTCCAGCACATGCTGGAGACTGTTAGAACAGAGAAGAACAAACTCGAGGTGGACCTTCACGAAAGCATTGAGAAGGTACAGCAAGTGTCAAGTAAAGTGTAAAAATATTTAAAAGTGTTGTGTTTCATTCTTGCAGCCCTCCCGCTAGGCCTAGAGGTATCTGACACCAATACCCATGTTAATAGTAATTGTGCTTTTAAGAACTCAATAGTTAGAGATGCTTTCATCTTTATCTAGGGCTCAATGCCTGAGTGAAAGGATTGGTGGTAACTTAAATATGTGGTAGGCTTAAGGTATGTGGAGCGTCCATTACAATGAGAAAACTTGAAGTTTATACACTGATATGGTAAGGTGTGTTCAAATGATGTTTATGAATACTTCTGTGGCTGCACAGCTTCTCTCCTTATTCATGACTAACAGATAATGCTTCTTATCTATGCCATTCACCCAGGGTGAAAACAGGCATGATTCTGTAAATCTTTAGCATGGTAGTAAAATTTTGACCAAAAAGATCCAATAGTTCATTACATCAGCTATTTCCTGGTAGTGGACATCCATAGCCAATTGTCTCTAGCAATTGGGATTGCTGGTGCTCTGCATCAGTATCCTATGAGTAGAACTCATCAGAGTGAGTCTCCAGAATGTTCTTTTAAGGACATGCACTCACTTGCCAGATGCAATGCAAAACTAGGTGTCACACCCAAATTTTGCGTCCAAATGTTTCTTTGTGGGCAGGTATAAACAACTAACATACTGATAGCCCATCCAATTGTCACTCCATTCCCTTCCAACTTACTATCGAAACTAGTCTCACAGGATGGGGAGCATGCCTGGAAGACTAACTTACGAAAGCTCAAGTACATATCCTTTTAGATCACTTTAACTGCTCTCAGATGTGTGTATGAACACAAACATAGACATGACCATATGAGGCCAGACCAATGGCCAGTAGAGGTCAGTATGCCGTTTGACAGTGGCCAATACCTACTGCTTCAAAGGAAGGTACAAGAAATGATGATGTAGGGAGCAGTTATGGAATAACTTGCCTTTAGGACATGTTTGCTCCTACATCCTATTGGAGATTAGTTTATCATCTCGAAGCATGAGCAGTTTATCTTCTGTTCAAAATCAGGGTGTAACCACAGTTCAAGCCTCTTGCTAGAAATGGAAATAATGTATAGGGTAAAGACGAATGTACTGCCTTTCAAGGCAGTTCACATAAAGGATACAGAAAAGAGAGCTGAATTCCTCCACTGGCTCAGAAGGCACTTGTTTGGGCTTGATAGACAGTCAAGAAACATCCATTGCACCTGCAAAAAAGATCAGATCTCTAGAAGCAGGGACCCCTTCTTCATCTGGGTCTGTACCACCTAGTGTTAATAAAATGGGAAGTTGAGCACAAGAATTTTGTTAGCCTTGGCTCACTGCTGCTTTGTGCTACCTAGACAGAACTCAATAAGGAAACTTTGTTCATTGAACTAGTCAAATTTTGTTTTTTGGCTAAGGAGAAACAAATCTTTGTTTTACAGTGCCTAGCTCAGTGGGAGCCTGGCCTGTATATGTTGCTGTTTTCAAATAAACAAGTTCTGGTGATCTCAGCTACACTAGTTTCTCTGAGATGGTTGACTGAAGCTGAAGTCCCACAACCAAGAACTATAGAAGGTCGGTAATAGGCCCTAGCAGTGTTCGTTTAGGTAGGCACATCAGACTCCCCATATGGGTAAAATGTCAAGATGATGGATTAGACAAGTGTATGGCTAGCCTCTCTAGTCACTATTACCTCCTAAAGGTAGGGTGTAGAATAAGTTCTATCTGTATCAGAACCACACTGCTGTTGTTGTGAGGAAAAGGTCATAGCTCCAGAAACCTCTTGACCCAAGGTAAATTCTTCTTTCCACAATTCCTATGAAATATTTCTCCCATTCTGTTCCAGTCCTTTGCACCCCTTTGGAAGTTTGTGGCATAAGAGGGCCTTCTTAGCAGGGCTGCCCAGAGGGGGGGGCAAGTGGGGCAGTTTGCCTTGGGCCCCACAGGGGCCCCCACGAGAATATAGTATTCTATAGTATTGCAACATTTTTTTATGGAAGGGGCCCCCGAAATTGCTTTGCACCAGGCCCCCTGAATCCTCTGGGCGGCCCTGCTTCTTAGAGCTCAAAAAATATATATCAAACCTATTGAGCGCATGTGCCAATTGTAACACGTTGATCTCATTCTATCCAAAATGCCAGGGCCGTGACACTGCTGCAGATGAGAAATTAAAATCCTACACCAGTTGGTATGGATCTGTAAGCATCTGGAAGAACATCCCTGGAATCAGGACTCCCTATATGGAGTCCCTAGTAGCATTTTGGAAGTAGGGGGTGTCGGAGCATGGTCTGAGGAAGACTTTGCAAAGTGCACTTCCATTCCTTTGTAAAGGCATCCTTTGGTAGGAAGGGGCTACTGGATTCATTCACAGATTATTTGTAAAATTACAAAGCTTTTGCTTTGTATGTGGGGCACTTCTATTTCTACCTGTTACTCTACCATAATGCCTGTTAACCTTCCCACACCATTTCTGGGAATCACTGCTTGCTACTTCCCATTAGTGATGAATAAAGAGAAGTTGTGCAGCAGAATGAGAAATTTCTTATATGATTTTGTCCTGCTAGCAGCTTCTCTCCTTCAACCCAACTGGGTGGTCTGGCAAATGACCGGAATACAGTTTGTAACAAATTCCTTTTAGAAAAATATTTCAGACTTAAACATATAGATGCCATAAGGTTAGTTAATTTAATTTCAAGGTGTTGCCTTACAAATGTTGGTGAGTGAGTTGAAGGCCAAGGCTTAATCCTAGAGCTTCCAGTAACAACGCTGGACTTCCTTCAGATTCCATGTGTAAGGGGTACTATCCATTTTTGTAAGGAATTTAGAGAAGCGACTAACAAAATTATCAAGAAATTTTTTTTTTTTATCTCTTCTGATACTTACAGAGAACAATTGGATAAGTAACCTCTTACCTATCATCTTTCCTAGTCTAAGCATACTCTTTTCCAGTCACTATCCTTGACCTCACTTGCCTTGCAAAATTGGCTAGGATTGTATTTGCAAGATGAGTCAATGCCCTTTTGGAATTCCTAGAGGAACTTAGGGTGGGAGGTGTCAACGGAGAATAAACTGAATTTTCAGGGTTTCCAAACAGCAGACTTAATGAGTACGCTGACTTTTCTCTTTCAGAACCCCTAAAATGACCAAAATTGTTTCTTTGTGGTTCCATATTGATAGACTACAAGGAAGTCTCTTAAAGATCATCATGTAATTCTTGTGTTTCAGTCTGTAAAAGTTCAGGCAGAAATAGAAAATCTACATGAGGAGCTGAAAAAGCAGGTTGATACCCAGAAGAACTTGATGGTAGAGAGAGAAAAGGAGTTGTTGAAGACTGAAGAAAAACTAACAGAAGAAACAACACAACTAAAAGAGAAGGCAAGTGTGATACCAAGAAAGCAAAGACTGCTGCCTAGCTTTCCTTTCCAGGATAAAGAACACTTACCCAATAAGTTACTTCCTATAATTTACTAGAGATAAAACTCCTGTTCACTCTAGCTATTGTTAGATATTATGACTGAATGCTTGCCTGAATTTGTTCACAGTGCCATTTCCTGTAGCTTATTAGAGTGGTAAATTTGGGGGATACTGTAACTTTGTTTGGTTTTTACAAACTTTCATACAAAGAGTATGTATTCTTTTTTATGTTTTTATAGATAAAAGTGTTGAATAAAGAATTAAACCTAGTCTCTGGTGAAAGGAATCAATTGCTGAGTGAACTGAGAGAAAAGACAGAGAGCGAGAATGAACATATTCAGCAACTGGAGGAACAGAGTTCCTCATTAACAGAGGAAAGAGACAAACTCCAGCACATGCTGGAGACTGTTAGAACAGAGAAGAACAAACTCGAGGTGGACCGTCACGAAAGCATTGAGAAGGTACAGCAAGTGTTGAGTAAAGTGTAAAAATATTTGTAAATGTGTAGTGTTTGATTCTTGTAGCCCTCCTGATAGGCCTAGAGGCATCTGACACCAATACCCATGTTAATAGTAATTGTGCTTTTAAGAACACAATAGTTAGAGATGCTTTCATCTTTATCTAGGGCTCAATGCCTGAGTGAAAGGATTGGTGGTAACTTAAATGTGTGGTAGGCTTAAGGTATGTGGAAATGTCGAGTGTCCATTACAATGAGACATAAACTTGAAGTTTATACACTGATACGGTAAGCTGTGTTGAAATGTGCTTAAAAATAATCTTTCGGAAATACTTCATTTGAGGCTGTATTTTCAGGTAGTCACTTAAGTTGCAGAATAGGGCAATATACAGAAGTTAAATTGATTTTAAAACATCCAGTGGATTTTATATTCACTTAATTTCTTTTCATTAAGTGAGTTTAGTGTTTATAAGTGGCAGATGTGTAGCACTAGGAGCTAAAGCACTCTCTTTCATCTACAAAACACATACTGGCCAGGCAGAATTTTCCCATCACTGTTGTGGAGAGACCATCTTTTAAGATGAGGCTATTTCAGTTTTCATGGGCAAACATTCATTGCAGGCCCTCTGCTGAGGTGGCCAATTAGAATAGTTATAGACTCAAGGAGCCCATCTATTAAGTTTAACAAAGAGGAGATTAAAGGGTGAATCAATTAGTTTATAAGTACCTACATATGGAAAAATATTTAATAATGGCCTCTTCAGTCTAGCAGTGAAAGGTGTGACATGATCTAATGGCTGGAAGCTAGGGTGGCCAGACGTCCCGATAGTTCGGTGTCTGTCCCACGTCCCGATGTCCGCCGGCAGCACTGTGTTTTTTGGGGGGGGGGTTGCGCTCAGCCCCGGGGCAGGACTCGCTCCGCTTTTTTTTTTTTGCTTAGCCGGCGGGCGCCCCTCCCCCCCCCACCACCACCCAATATTTTCTTCCCCTCATCTGGTCACCCTACTGGAAGCTGAAGGTAGACAAAATTCAGATTGGAAATAATGCATAACTTTTTTGACAGTGAGATTGATTGATTTATTGGAACAACTTACCGTGGGTCATGGTGGATTCTCTGTCACTGCCAAATTTTAAATCCGGATTAGATATTTTTCTAAAATATATACTTGGACTTATTTGGGAAGTTTTGTTATGGGCTGTGCTAGACAGGAGGTCAGACAAAATTATCACAATGGTCCCTTCTGGCCTTAATCTATTAATACAAATTGTGTGGATACTGTCTGTCCCGAATTTGTGTCAGACCATTGGATAAGTGTTCAGTAATAACTTCAGCTCATTAATGACATCACCTTGATTTCTGTCAATAATAGTAGGCATGCTGGAATCCTGTTTAGTCTTCTGAGGTGTCCAGTCCACCTAATGCAGTCTTGCAGTCAGTTGTGCTGTATTAATGACCCATTATGTAGATACTTATTTGCAATGTCTCGGAGGTTTAATTATAATACTGCATTATAAATGTCTTTATTTTTATCAAAATAAAGACATTTTGAAGACCACTTGGAGAGAACACATGATCAATAGGATTAATATGTGACTCAAATCCAGGAACTTCAGGGTGGTACTGACTTGTTGTAGGGCCTTGGGCAGCTTGCCTTGTCCCACTGCCATACATTACCCATCTGTAAAATGGTGATTAGTACTTCACTTTGTAGAACATTTAGCACTTGTATAATTCTTTACATTGTCAAAATATTACTTACAACTGTTTTCCATTGGCATTTTGTTAGTTGAAGATTAAATTAAATCAAAACTGGATTCTTCTTCCACTCTAAAATGGCAGACCATTTAGGAAAGCAAAGTTTGAGCACTGTTCAATCTCTGAGGCATGCCTGCAGAGAGTCACTGCAGACCCTCAAATCTTAGTTGCCAGAATACTTAGAGTCCCATATTCCAGCACTTCACTGCAAGTAACCTACCTTTCTTTCTTGGTCCAAAGTCTCATCAAAAGTCTGACACCCTTTATATACTCTTCACACACTTATATTTAACTCAGTCATACCAAGCAGTACAAGAAATCAGTATTTGTTTATCACCTACAGTGCAAAAGGTAAAGCCATTGGTAAGCTTTGATTGGCAGATGGATTGGGTTTGTATAGCATAAGCCTTCAAAGCATCAGGAAACAATGGGCAGCAAAGGCTACTGTACAAAGGACATGTAATTCAGACTTAGTGGAAATGATGCAAGGCCACTGTGTGGTTGTCAGGTGCTACAAGGATAACCTTCAAACATCTGAGGTGCCTCCTCAGGTGCACGGTTCTCTAATCAGTAGGCCTCAAGTAAATCCCTCATGGCTCTTGAGGGATCACTTCCTAGGTCTTCTTTACACCTCCTTTCCCTTCTCTTCCCCCCCCCCCCCCCCCCCCCCCCCCCCCCCCCCCCCCCCCCCCCCNATGCTGGAAGACTAGTGGAGTTCATATGAGTGAAAAATTCTTACTTGCTAACTTCTTGTAAAATGTCTCTACCAATCTGTCCTGTCCAATGCCAGTTAACTGTCTCGATAAAGGCTTCAAGTTAAGCTAGTTCCTTTTTTCTCTGCGTGATGTTGATACGTTGAGGGATGGGGAATCACATTTTGAGACCTGACCTCATACTAGGAACGGACTGAAGTTTCCAACTTTTTTCCTCTGGTTTAAGAATCTTATACAGCTTTGGAATCACTTGTCAGGCTGGTAGGACTAATGTCCCCAGTGTCAACTTTCAAACATTTGAGCTGCACTCAGTAGGTGAGGAGAGGACAATCTGTCAGCGGGGAGTTGGGGAGACATTACTAGAAATAAGGATGCTTGCAGGTAAGAACTGTTCTATTCCAAAGCACAAGTATACAGTAACTCCTCGCTTAACGTCGTAGTTATGTTCCTGAAAAATGCTACTTTAAGCGAAATGATGTTAAGTGAATCAAATTTCCCCATAAGAATTAATGTAAATATGGGGGGTTAGGTTCCAGGGGGAAAATGTTCGCCAGACAAAAGACTTTATTTTATTTATTTATTTATTTGTGTGTGTGTATATATATCTGTACAATCATCATTGCTGTGTACAGTATTACATTGTTTGTTTAAAACTTATAGTGTGTGTGTGTGTGTGTATATATATATATATACACACACACACTATAAGTTTTAAACAAACAATTTAATACTGTACACAGCAATGATGATTGTGAAGCTTGGTTGAGGTGGTGGAGTCAGAGGGTGGGATATTTCCCAGGGAATGCCTTACTGCTAAATGATGAACTAGCACTCAACTGAGCCCTCAAGGGTTAACACGTTGTTGTTAATGTAGCCTCACACTCTACAAGGCAGCACAAATTGAGGGAGGGGAGACAGCATGCCAGAGAGAGACACGGTGTGTGAGAGAGAGAGATGCGCATTGCCCCTTTAAGTACGCTGACCCCACTCTAAGTACACTGCCTTTTTAAGTAGATCAGCAAGTTGAGACAGCAGCTGCTGCCAGCAAGCTTCCTCCATCCTGAGCCCTGTCGTGTCCCTCCCCGGCTCTGTGGAGATAGTGTTTCCCCCCTCGTCCCCCCGCTCCTTTACCCCGACATTAGCACCCCTCTTTCCTCTCCACCCTACTTGCACAGCAAGCAGGAGGCTCCCGTGAGCAGCTCCAAGGCAGAGGGCAGGAGCAGCACATGGCAGTGGTGGGAGGGACAACTGAACTGCCCGGCAATTGATAGCCTGCTGGGCGGCTGCTGCACAGGGAACCTAGGGGAGCGGAGAGCTGATAAGGGGGCTGCCGGTCCACCCTGGTTCCAAGCCCCCACCAGCTAGCTCCAACGGGCTGCTCTTTCTGCAAGCAGAGGACAAAGCAGGCGGCTTCAAACAACGTTATAAGGGAGCATTGTGCAACTTTAAACAAGTATGTTCTCTAATTGATCAGCAACATAACAACGAAACAACGTTAACCGGGATGACTTTAAGTGAGGAGTTACTGTACTTCCTTGTGAAGGCAAAAATATACCAATGTTAATGGCAGGTCAATACATTTTTGTATAGCTCTATATTTTTACCCATTCAAATTTTAGAAGGCAGTGTGAAGAAAATGTGATTTTTGTTTTTCCTGCTTCAGGCATTTCAAAAATCTATTAATCATGTTGTTACAGTGCCTCAGTGGGTCACAGCTGAGAGTGCCAGATTCAGGACAAACTGCTGAGAAATAAGGCAGACTCACCCCAAACTGGTGGTTATTTTATCATAAGTTTATTTCAAGCCTGTAACAAAAGTAAACTTCTGTCTCATCACACTGGTTAAGAAGAAGTCAGAAAGGCAGTCTCCTTAGGCATGTCAGCCCTTGTCTTGTTATCCTAACCACTGGACTTTATGATGAGTGGTTACTGAAAGCCAATTTTATCTAATATAGGGTCCTTCCAATCTCAAGTGATGAACCACTTGGCCAGGTCAGTATATAACTCAGATCTTGCCCAATAATCATGCTGCTGCCAATCCTTTAGTAACTAAAATCTAAAGGTTTATTAATAAAAGAAAATGAGAATTTAAATAATAGATCATATACGTTCAATAATTGCAATATTCTTACATCAGATTTGTAGCAGTGATGTTAGACTGCTGACTTGTAAAGTTTCTCTGGCAACTTCCAAAAGATTGGAAGGTCCTCAGTCCAATGTTGTAAATCCACAGTCCAGAGAATCAAGGCAGGAAAGAGGCAAAATGGAGTTATTCCAGGGATCTTTTATACCCTTTGCCATGTGCCTGGAAACTTTGTGTTTCAAACAAAGCTCACAGCCCAGTCTGTAGAAAGTTACTGGCACAAGGTGGAGTATATCACATGTCCTTGCAAAGCTTGATGACTCGGGGGGTAGCCATTGGCCCCTTGGAGGCTGAGGCCGTCCGCAGGAAGAGCCATCTGAGCAGAATGAGTTTCTTCTATGGCCCATTGAGAGCAAAGTGTCTTTGATGGGCCATGAAACTTGAATAGTCCATCCACAATGTGCTGACTAGACTGGATATAAACTACCTTGTGGTTGTTACCCTCAGGAAAAAAAGACAATTGTGATACAGGTACATAGCTAATATTCATACTTCAGATACAGTGATAACTGGATTTAAACAGGATAATATTTAGCAAGTCGTAACTTTTCCATTAACACCTTATATGACACACTTTGTACAAGATTTGTTGCAATTGTCTAACAGTGGTAACATCAATGATATACATGGTCTCATTTCAATCATATAGCATCACACAGGTACTCTATGGGAGGACTAAAGAGCCAGGAATAGTCAAAGCAACACTAGTATAGCTTCTCCATTCACTTTTTTGCCTCTTCACTTCCATTTTGACCTGTAACATTCAAGCTATTCAACTTGTGCTGTCTCCTCAGGTGACACAAAACTCACAGAATAGTTTTAAATTTGTAGTGGCTTCATTCAATGGAATATCTGGTGTAGATAGGCCAATGAAACCAACTATAAACATCTATACCATCACCTACCCCTCCTTCTCCTTTCTTATTTCCTTTCATTATTTGTTCTGAGTTTGCAGTAGATGAAGATCCACTACACTGAAGGTGGTTGTTTTGTTTGTTTGTTTGTTTTTAACCTCCTCTTCACTGGTGACCCAAGTCCAGATTTAAGTCTAGGTCTCCAAAGGGGAAATGCTAATCCACAACATTGATATAATTATTTTAGCTCCAATTCTTAAAACACTATGAGAAGGAGAAGGTTTTATTCTGAAATGTCTTTTGTTTCTAATTATCTTTAAATCCTACCTGGGAAGGAGCAACTTAAAAGGTGGTGTTGGATGGGTGTTTGTATGCGGTATTTGACAAAATTGAGTGAATACTCTAATACTGAAAGTATACATAATTGGACCAATTCATAGTAATGTTGTTTAACTGTTTCTGTAGGTCAACCAGTTAACTGAGGCATTAAACAGTGTTTCGCATGAAAGACACCAGTTAGTGGCTGAAAGAACTAATCACTATCTCCAACTTCAAGAACAGATTTCATCAATTAATCAAGAGAAAGATGAGCTCCAACAAATACTTGAGGGTGTAAAGTCTGAGAGAGACCTGCTCAAGACTGAACTGCAAAAAAAAATTGACATGGTTTGTGTCCCAAATACTATTAGATACTAATAGAAGTCATATCACTGTACAATTAGAGTTTTACTTAATACTTGTGCATGTATTTTTCAGTGCACTGAAACAAATGCAAAACTTAAATGTGCTCTAGATGAATTGAAACAGAAGAATCTGAATGATGTGGCAGTTCAAGCAAACCAACCAGATGACACAGAACTGAGAAATGCAGATAACATGAAAGCAAAAGCCTTGGAAGTAAAGGTAAATATCAGTTACATAGGTAACTGATGTGTGAAACTGTAGACTGTTCATTCCCTGGTACAATTCTAGAGCAGTATCTTTGTCTGTCTACAACATAATTAAGGTTAAGATTTTGTCACTTTTATTTTTAGTGAAAGTCAGACAGGTCGTGGACAATAAACAGAAATTCACGGGAGCCCATGACCTGTCTGACTTTACTAAAAATAACCAGAGGGTAGGGATCGGAGGGGCAATATGGCCACAGAGGGGGGAAAGGGGTATGTGGCCCTGACTGCAGCCAGGGCCAGTTGAAGCCAGAAGTCACAGAGGTCCAGTAAAGTTACTGAATCTGCGACTAAATTGTGTCCTTAAACATAATGTATAATTCTTTGAGTGTTTGCACATGTCCATTCCAATGTAAGTATGTGCATGCCTGAGTACAGTTGCTGGAATTATTTCCCCTAGTGATATCTGTCGGGTCAGCGCCAGTGCCGTCTGATGCTGCACGCTCATAGTGCCGATATAAAGGGCCCTGCCGATCTACTCCCATCAGTTCCTTCTTACTGCCAGTGATGGTTGCTGGAACTCCTCATTGCTCAGGAAATTTTCTCCTAGTGACTCTTCTGTTTCTTTAGTGTAAATAGTTATCGTAGTTTAGTTTTGGACGCCCCCATGTTTAGTGGAGTCATCCACATCCCGGTGCCGGGGCATGCCTTGGTCACCGGGTTTCAAGTTCTGTGCTTCCTGTGGTAAGTCTGTGCCTTTTAGTGACCTGCACTCGAGTTGTCTCAAGTGCTTGGGGGAATCTCAGAGGAAAGACTGTTGCCAAATCTGCAGGAACTTCAAGCACCGCACCTAAAAGGACCAAGAAGCAAAACTGAAGGTCCTCCTCATGGGGGCAACCTTAAGACCTTCCTCAGAGCCATACTCTGACTTGGCATGGGTCAGGAATCTCTGCACGGATCTTCTTCGGTGCCTAAGAAGCAGCACTGTAAACGCCAAGAGAAGAGCCGATTGCTGGTGCCGAAGGTGAGCAGATGGGGACCAGGAGTGAGCCAGACTTCCTCCATGGCACTGCAACATCAGATGCCTTCAGTTCCAGTGCCACTGCAAGCCCCACTGACACCAGCACAGGAGCCACCTCCTCCAGACAGACAGCATTCTGGCCAGCTTGCAGTACCTTTGACTCCAGAGGCATTTGCAGCAGCCAGGGACCTACTTTCCCTACTGGTACCGGCTTCCCCAGATTGTCAGGATTTGGCACCACTGGTGACACTGAGTGGCAAAGAGTTGTCGCCAGGATTTCACCTGGTACTGCGGCTGCCATCTAGAGGAAACCCCCTGTTGGCAGCCTCATCAAGATCTTCCCTTCAACATTAATTGCCAGCACTAAAGGGAATGGCACCGCCTTGGTCTCTACACTGCAGTTCATCCTCTTCATCAGACTCTGAAGTGGGATCTGACTCCCCCCCGTCACCATAGCCGCCCGTGATGCTCCCCAGGCCATTCCTATGGGACCGCAGCCCCAAGTACAGGGGTGGCTCCAAACATTTGGCCACCGGGTCATGGGGACCAGCACCTACGTAATGGCTGTTTTGGAACCATTGGTGGTTCACCTGCCACAGGGCACCAACCCCGGCCTCATCCTAAGTTCTCTTATTAGACCTCCATTTGAACCAACAGCAACATGCTCCTGTGTTCACTTAGCTATAAAATAGCACTTCTTGTTGCACCTCTGCCCAACAGATCAGAGAAATTGGAGCCCTTATGGCATACCCCCCATACACAATTTTTTATAAAGACAAGTTACGCTATGCCCACATCCCAAAGTACCATCCTCTTTCCATCTTAATCAATCCGTTCACCTTCCTTACTTCTTTCCAAAGCCTCACAGCAACCAACAGGAGGCAGCATTGCACACATGGACCTCAGATGAGCATGGACCTCAGATGAGCTTTATACCTGGACAGAACACATTATGCCATCACCCAGCAGGCTAGAGAAGAAGCCGGCTCTGGCCATGCAGTCTTGCAGTCAGCTTGTCCTTGAACTCCGAACTCACCTCCTGTACAATTGCTTGGGAGTCACCTACATTGGAATGGATATGTGCAAGCACTTGGAAAAAAATAACCCTTTTAATAACCTTTCTGTAACTGATTGTTCAAGATGTGTTGCACACGTCCACTCCAAAATAACCCTCCATCCCCTCTTATCGGAGGCGGTCAGTAAGAAGAAATTGAAGGGGAGCAGGTTGGCAGGGCCTTTTATACCAGCACTATGTGTGCACAGCACCAGAAGCTGCTGGAGCCAACGGATACCACTAAGGGAAAATATTTTGGCAACTGTGCTCGGAGTGCGCACACAGCTATGTTGGAGTGGACATATGCAACACATTTTGAACCATTACAGAAAGGTTAGTAACCAGTTTATCCTAAGTGATTTTAAATTGTTCTTTTTAGCAGGGTTTTTAGCCTTATAAAAATATTGAGGTGGGGTACGTGTGTCCTAAAATGAAGTGGTTAAAAGCTCACAAATCATTTGGGGACACGGTGGTAACAGCTTGTCTGCGGTTAATGTGAGAGACTCTTGAATTGAACTTTGCAGTTAAAATGTCTGATCTTAATTATGGGAACAAAACTGTTTCATAATGTTTTTTACTGAAAAGTTGATATACAAGCACTCTTACTTTGATGTTTTGTAAAACTCATAGCTTTATTTTAAAAGCTGTATTTAATGAAGCCTTTCTCCTTTCAAAACAACAATCTTCTAATCTCTGTAAAACCTTGCTAGTGAGAGGAGCATTTGTACAAAACCTTGGACAGATTCTGGGGTGTTGCTGATCTGCATAGATCAGGGGTGTGAAGATGCATGGCTTAAGTGGCTTACAGCTTACCTTTGTACTTCCCTGTTTCTGCTGCAACTGTGTGCAGGGTTAATCTGAACTACATTAGAGAGACGTAAAGGGCTTTTCCAATTTACACCATGTTTCAAACACCCACATGCTATTGGTACCTGACCTTGCTTGAAACAGTTGAGTTCTAGTGAAGATGCTGTCATGTTGCTGATTGCTGTTCCTTCCAGTACCATTCTTAATGCAGCTCAACAATCCCACCTGCTGGCCAATCATGTGTCAGATGGTTTGGTTTTAGCAGTAGCACTCATACGGTTCCTTAAACTACCATAGAACTGGCTTATGTAAAACATGTATTTGACATAGATAATGTTCAAAAACTTGAATTTGTACATGCAAGATGGTGCACATTGGAAGGAATAATTTGAACTACTCATGCACTCGTGATGTTTTTCCTCAGATATCAGTTAATTTACACCTGGGCAAAATTGTAGACAGCTCAATGAAGACCTCTCCTTTTTTGGCTGTTGCTGCACGTTAACATAATTTTAGGTTCTGTAAGGAACAGAATGATATATACTGAAAATTTTAGAACACATCACATAAATCAGTGGTACGAACTCTCATTGGAATACTTCATGTTCATTTTTGGTCACCCCATCTCTCAAAAAGATACAATAGAAACAAGAGCCTAAACAGGTGATGAGAATGAGGAATGGAAAAGGTTCCATATGATTTAGCTGGGGATTGGTCCTGCTTTGAGCAGGGGGTTGGACTAGATCAGGGGTCTCAAACTCAAATGACCTCGAGGGCCACATGAGGACTAGTACATTGGGCCGAGGGCCGCATTTACTGACACCTCCCCCCCCCCGCCGCCCTCGGCCCCGCCCCCACTCCACCCCTTCCATGAGGCCCCGCCCCTGCCCCGCCTCTTCCCACCCCTTCCCTGCCCCCATTCCAACCCCTTCCCCGAAATCCCCACCCCAACTCTGCCCCCTCCCTGCCCCCAGGGGGCACAGGAGGGGTGTGGGGTGCGGTGGGGGCTCAGAGCAGGGGGTCGGGGTGCGGCAGGGGACTCAGCGCAGGGGGTCGGGGTGCAGGAGGAGTGCGGGGGGCGGGCTCCGGCCCGACCCGCACCGGGGGCAGGGCAGGCTCCCTGCTTGCCTGCCTGCCCTGCCGCCGCGTCGCACCAGGAAGCAGCTGGAACCTGGGGGAGGAGGGGCGCAGGGGTGTGTGTGGCTGTTGCTTCAGGCACCGCCCCCAGCAGTTCCCATTGGCCGGGAATGGGGAACTGTGGCCAATGGGAGCTGCTGGGGGCGGTGCCTGAAGCAACAGCCACACACACCCCTGCGCCCCTCCTCCCCCAGGTTCCAGCTGCTTCCTGGTGCGACGGGGCAGGCAAGCAGGGAGCCTGCCCTGCCCCCGGTGCTGGTCGGCCAGGTAAACGTTGGAGGGGGGAGGGCGGGGGGGGCTGGGAGGAGCTCGCGGGCCGCGTGTTTGAGACCCCTGGACTAGATGACCTCCTGAGGTCCCTTCCAACCCTGATATTCTATGATTCTAAGAGAGTGAGAATGAAAGACTGTGATGAATAAGATGGTCCAGAGAGAGAAAGAATAACAAATTATATAAATAAAGTAAACTTGGATACTTCTATTCATCCTTTTTCATAATACAAGAACAAGGGAACATTCAATAAAACTGAAATACAATCAATTTATAACTGATGAGGAAAATAGGAATTGCCATACTGGGTTAGACCATTGGTCTAGCTCAGAGGTTGCGAGGTTATTACATGGGAGTCGTGAGCTGTCAGCCTCCACTCCAAATCCCGCTTTGCCGTCAGCATTTATAATGGTGTTAAATATATAAAAAGTGTTTTTAATTTATAAGGGGGGTCGCACTCAGAGGCTTCCTATGTGAAAGGGGTCACCAGTACAAAAGTTTGAGAACCACTGGTCTAGCTAGTCCAGGACCCTGACTGACAGCCTCCAGCTGTTTTGAGGAAAGGATAAGAGAGCTTGTGGTAGGTAGTTATTGAATAACCTGACCAACGGGAGAAGTTTCTTCCTAGCATCCATGTCCTGAAGACTTTTTTGTACCCTTTCTAGAATGTTGGTAATTTTTCAACTATTGCAGCACTGGATATCTGATATCAGTATTGGTATACATACAATCCCTTTTTTGGTAAAATGAACACTACACATAATTAGCCTGTGCAATTCATTTCCACAAAATGTCATTGGGGCCAGGAGCTCATTAGTATTCAAAGGGTTGGATGTTTGTATGATTAGTGCAAACATCCAGTGTTAAGATTTTTGTTTTAAAGATTTGAAAGGGAAATATCCTTCATGCTTTATGACATAACACAACATCTAACTAATAGGGATTAGGAAGAAACTTCCCTATGGGCAAGTTATTTCATAACTGCCTGCATTAGGGTTTCTTGCACATACCTCTGGAGTGTCTGGCACTAGCCATGTTCGACACAGGGTAATGGTCTAATGTGGCAATTCCTGTGTTTTCTCTGCGGGATTGAAGTGTTGGGGAATCTAACCTCTTGTTTAAATGTAACTTATTGTAACCAGAGACAAGGAAGGAGACAATACCAGTTAGCAAACTTTGATTCAGAGCACTTTCTTGAAATGTTCACTGTGTCCTGAAAAATACATTGAACATATTTGATAGTTCAGCGGGTGGGGTGGGGTGAGCGCGAGCAGAGGTATCAAGTTCCTTGAGTCTAAGTCGTGGAAACAACTTGAGCTCATTTGAAAGCATGTAATTGAGTCTGGGACTCTGGCTCTTTTGAAGAGTTACCAAACTCTCTGCCTTTGTACTGTCTGACCTAATTTGCGTCCCATTTCCTTCTGTGGTGAGTAGTGATTGTTCTCTTAACATTATAAGACCAATAAATTCCCTAGAGAACACCTGGAGTCTGATGGGCTGTTAAAGTTTTATCCAATCATTGATCACTTTGTAAAATATTCTTCAAGGAAGCTTTATTCTTTATTGTGGCTGATTCCATTTCTCCTTATCTCAGGGGCTTCTGGAGAAATTCCTAATGATGGAAAAGAAATATGAGTGTCTCACTACAGTGTCTCTAAATCTGCAAAGTGAACTCAGCAGTCAGAAAGCACTAATAGCTAGGATGCTGACACACCTTTCACCTGAACAGGCTAAACAAGTCAAAAGGCTTCAAACTGAAAATGAGAAAATAAACAATCATCTCCAGAGCTTGTTGAACAAACTTAAGGTACAAATTGCAAACAGTGGTTGTGTGGAGGGCTTCATGTAGCTCTGCTTTTACATTATAGCCAACATACTAACACAAGTGCTTATGGAGAGCACTCTGGTTGTGAAGAAATCCCTAACTAATATGCTGTGTTGGTGTTGAGCTTCATTCCTGAACCTGTCCTGCTGTATGCAGTTATTGCAGAACATATATAGTGTGTGCAATGTAAACTGATATATAATTGCTGCATAAGCCCTATATAATGGGGCCAATTGAGGACCATAGAATTGGCCTTAAACTCTGAATATAGTTCAGCTACTTTGAATAATCTAATACCCTTAACATTTCTTTAAAAAGTTGTAACTGGTCAAAGAGAACTTGATCTGTATGCTAGATGCTCCAGAAGTAGAACTGTGGATCATTATGTAAACCTCTTCAAAATACAGGTTGCTTTCATAGCATAGTCTTGTCCCATGGCAGATGTTGATTTGAGACCTTTATTGGGTAGCTTTAAAGTTTCTGGATACTTGCAACCCTCACCCATCTTGCAGTTGAGTGGTTGACTGCATTCATTCTTAATCACTTAAAATGAAGAGGAATGGGGGAAGGAGAGGAGGTCTACCATCTGAGTAGATCAGGTTCTATCATGTAAATAGGTACAGTAAATGTAGTTTAACGTGTTAATTCTCTTCTGGGTCTTTATAGTAGTGATTCCAAGCTATTTTCTGTTACTGGTGACAGTAGTTCAAAGAAAACAAAACCTTGACTAGGCCTGAGAATGTACAGCTGTCACTTTTTGTAAATGTTTGTTAGCTAAGAAATTAAACAAATGTTCCATAGAGTCTGATTTCATAACTTCACATCAGCATTTGCATTTTTGGAGTCGTATGTTTAAGTTCTTCTTAACTGTTCATAATAATTGTTGGTCCTTTTTTCCTTTTATAGTCTTCCTTCGTTTATTTACTTTGGGGGCACTTTTGTGTGTATGTAATAGTTTCATCCATTTAAAAAATAAACTTTAAACCTGGCAGATTATGGCCATACTAGATGTCATAAAATGAATACATCAGATTTTCACTTGATTACATTGGTGTGAATCTAGAGTAACTCCTCTGAAATCAAGGTATTTTAATTTGCCTGGGTCCAAATTCTGCTCTTGGTTTGATTGCAAGCTATGTAGTATATGTTCCCACCACTAGTTTAGTATCTCAGTCAGTCTAGTCCAAATGCCCTTAACCCTTTGAACTTTTTGAGGGCTATGAAAAATATATTCTTTACAAACATAATGTGGAAATAATTTAGATGAGGGTTTTTTACTAGGCCTTTTACTATACTTTGCTTTTAAAATTTTTGCATATGCATGAAGTGCTACACAGCTGTCTAGAATCTTATCTAGATGCAAGGTATCCTTTAATGATGACCTTTTCATATTCAACAGTTTCTGTTCAGCCGTGTTTGCCAGAAGAAGGCAGAACACCATACTACCATTAACAACCATGAAATGGATTTGCTTGATGAGAAGAGAAAACAGGATGAGCTACTGTCTCAGATTCGGTGTCTCAAGAAAACTTGTTTGAAACAGGATGAAACAGCTTCCCAAGAGTTAAACATCCATGAATTGCAGCAGAAGTTGGACCTCCACATCGAGGTAGCACTCAGTATATTGTTTGACAGAAATAGACATCAATATTTATATTTTGGGAAATATTATAACATGGATGTGCTACTTCACTGTGGAGTTGCTTTTATTTGCAGGTGACTCATACTTTAGTAAGCTATAGGAAAATAATTGACACTAACCTTCACTTTTAAATATAATTCATCTGTTTTATCTTAATTTTCTGATCTGATCAGAATTAAATTTGCAATTTATTTATGAAGTGACACACTAAGTGAGCTTAATATATGCAAGATATTCAGCCTGGGGATCTCTATATGTTGGTCTTGTAAAGCACCTACAACTCCATTTGTTAAAATCTCTTGCTTGATTATTTTAAATAATATATATATACCGTTTAACTGCACAAGTGTGCCATTAAGTTAAGGATTTTTTTTTATGCTATTAACAAAGGGGGTCGAATGTAAAATAAACTTTGAATCTATACTTCAAATATAGGGTAACTAGAAGCTTAGAAATATTCCATATACAACATTATAGTGCAGGGGTCGGCAACCTTCGGCACGCGTGCCAAACACGGCACGCAAGCCAATTTTGAGTGGCACGCCGCTGCCTGCCGCGGTCCCAGCCCCCCTGCCCACCGCTCTCCCCTGCGGGGGCAGGAGGCAGAAGCTTGGTCCTGCAGCAGCCAAGCTCCCCCCACCCCCGCTTCTTCCCCCAGCGTGGTGCTTTCCTGCCCCTCCTCCTCCCTCTCCCTGTCGCTGATCAGCTGATCGCCCTTGCGAGGGGGAGGGGCAGGAGTGGCAGCGTGCTCGCTGCTCTGTAGAGGAGGCAGAAAAGAGGTAGGGACGGGACCTTGGGGAAGGGGGTGGAACAGGGCATATCCCTTCCAGCCCCCTGCCATGAGCCGCTCAGGGCAGGGGGCTAGGAGCACCCCCACGAGCCGAGCACCCCAGCCCTCTGTCCTGAACCCTCCCCCCCACACCCAGCCTTCTGCCCTGCACCTCCACACACACCCAGCCCTCTGCCCTGATCCCTAAACTCCCCCCTGTTATAGTGTAAGACAGCAAATACAGTGTTTACTAACAATTTTAAAAAAAATTACTATAACAATATTGCAAGTAAAGTTATTTGAACCATTCAGTTGCTGAAAACTAGTGTAGTGCAATCAAATTGGTAAATCGCTTGTTTTCATTTTTTTTTTATTTTTTTTTTTAAATGCAGCACATTCTCAGAGATATGTCAGAAATAGAAACTGAGCTTCTCAGCATAGAGGCTAAGTTACAACAGGAAGAGAATGCTAGAAAAGAAGCAATGCAATTTTTGGAAACATGTTCAGGAAATCATTGTGATGTGGAAAAATTTAAAGACGGAATAAAGCAAGACAATGAGAGGCTTTTACAAGTGATTAAATTCTGGACACCTAAAGTCAAGGTAAAAGTTCCTGCTATAACAGTACATCATTCAACTTGTCTTTTAATATAGCTCTGAAATCTATAAACCCACCAGATTTTTTTTTTCTGTGAGTATTCTTGTGTTAACAAGTATTTGTATATTGTGTATAGGCAAAGCATCTAATTTCCAGTAGTATCTTCATATTGTACTAAGCTGTAAAGTGAAGCTCTACTTAGAAGTTTTACAGGGTTTTTGTTTCTTCCTTTCGGCTTTTCTCACACATCTAAGCGTGGTGCCCTCTGCAAGTTCTTGGTCCATATTGACCTTCAGGCCAGATGGAGCCCTAAAGATTTTTCATTCAGAAAATTTTCTCCCCTGCCTCCCATGAACTTTCTTCTCTCAGTTTCTGTGCTTTTTACTCTGTAATTGGGGTGGGGAAGTCTGTAATAGTCAGTGCTCAGAGCACGTGTTGTTCCTTAAGCCCAGGCACCTCTACGTACCAGAGATGTTTCCATAGCTATGCACTATAGCTCCTAAATGGGGCTTACGGCAGCGATACTACCAATTCTCTGTTGGAGCTAGTCTGCTGAAGACTTTTGTCAGACCATGATGACTTCTATCTGAAACTGTAACCGACTTTGTGTCTTAAACTTAAACGGCATGAAAAGATGTTTTGTAACGGGGTGGCCAACCTGTGGCTCCGGAGCCACGTGCGGCTATTCAGAAGTTAATATGCGGCTCCCTGTATAGGCACCAACTCCGGGGCTGAAGCTACAGGTGCCAATTTTCCAGTGTGTCAGGGGGTGCTCACTGCTCAACCTCTGGCTCTGTCAAGGCCCTGCCCCCACTCCACCCTTCCTGCCCCCTTTCCTGAGCCTGCCGTGCCCTTGCTCCTTCCCCAAGCCTCCTGCACGCCACGAAACAGCTGATCAGGAGGTGCAGGAAAGGAGTGGGAGGCGCAGATCGGCGGGGCTGCCGGTGGGCAGGAGGTGCTGGGGGAGGGGGAGCTGTTGGGGGGCTGCTGATGTATTACTGTGGTTCTTTGGCAATGTACATTGGTAAATTCTGGCTCCTTCTCAGGTTCAGGTTGGCCACCCTTGTTCTATAAGTTGCGGTCCAGTGTAACACTATACTCTATATAGGAGCTAAACGAAAATGAATTTACATGTAAAGCTATTCCATCAAAACCAAACTTAAACTAAAACAATGACAGTTTCATTTAGAAATATGCATTCTGTATTACATGTCATGGTTTAATATGGCTGAGACTTAAAATCTCCAGAGATTTAAGACCGTTTAGCTACATGTAATAATTCATATGCATTTTACAGGAATAAGTATAGTTTACAGGTCATGTGATTAGGGGGAGGCAAAATCTTGGCTCATTTAAGGGCCTGACCCAAAGCCCATTGGAAATTCAGGGGAAAGTCGCCTATTGACATCGTGCATGACCAGTGTGCATACATGTGAGTTTGCTTGCACAGCTTTAGGGCTTGATCCAGTCACTTCTGTTTCTTCAAACTCTTCACCTAGGAGACTATTTTCTTGTTTCTCCAACACTACTTCAAGACTTGATACAATAATCTGGTAAAACTTTGTTCAGTTTTTTTCTCTTTTCCATGCCTTTCCTACCCTAAAAAACTCAAACTGTGTTAGTGGGAGTAAAAGTTTAAGGACAGGAAGTTCTGGGTTCTTCCCCGCCACCCCAACTTTTTAAGGTTCTTGAAGAGAATCATCCGAATCTGGAAGTCCAATTTGTACCTCAGGAAGGTCTTCAGGACTGGCTCCCATTTTGTATATTAGAAATTAATATATTCTAAATGCATACATTTAACTGCTTTTCAAAGAGTCCGTTTCCTGCATAATTATTTTTCCATTTCCATACAAGTGGATGTACGTACTCTGACAAGTTAAATATTTGGGTTGGTTTCTTAACATATATCTTCACGGTATTTTATTCGTGGCTGGGTTGTAAAAGCTAATAGTTTTACAATTACATGCATGGCCTATTTAATTTTGCAGACACTCCTTCAAACTTCATCAGAGATGGATACCAGAACTGCCAACTATTGCAAGGACTCAGAAATTGAACTGAAACAAAGAAAAGGGAAAACTGAGGAGTTACTTGAGCAACTGAAGACAATTAAGGAACAGCTGGCACCTTGTGGTGTTGCTAATCTTGCACTAGAAGAAGAAAACTATAGACTTTGTACCCAATTAAAAGCCACAGAACAAGATATAAAGGTATATAATCTGATATGTTAGTCAATTTAAATCAGCAGACATGCAAAACCACCTGTAAACGAAGCAGAGAAATTTCACAGGGTACTTTAAACTGAGTTTAAAAAAAAACTAAGAAAATAAGAGACTAGATAATTAATATAAAACTGTGCTATACACGCCACTGGCCCAGACTACACTTAACTTTTTTGTAGCTGTTTCATTATCCAAAAATACATTAAAGCAGTCTTATTTAGAATGTGAAGAGTTGACGCTGTGGCTACAGGTTAGATTTACAATAGTGTATATGAATATGAACCAACTGAGAGCATTTTAAATGTGTTTAAATATATTTAAAATATTGTGCCTAACAGTCCGAAGGCTGTAAGGCTACATGTGGTCATACAGTCTTTGTGTGTTAGACTAGGGATTGGCACAGAACTCAGAACCAAAATTAAAGAATTAAATGTCCTTTATTTCAAAGAATAATTCAGAAAGGTCCTATTGGATCAGGACTGAACTGGGAAACTAGATAATCACATGGGTGATCCATCAGTTCATAAACTTTTAGTAGAAATGACTAGGTACTTGACTATAGTGAAGAAATGAAGATATCTAGTACATCTGCAAGAATCTTAAATGAGTGTGGGACAATTGGGTAGGTGATAGTTTATAATCAGTTGTCAGATGCACTCGTTTTCTAAAGTTTTGAGCACACCGGAATATCTGGAAAAATGTCATGCTGACAGCCCTGGAGACTGCAGAATGAGACAACATTTTCTTTCCTTGGCCTCTAATACAGCTGACAAGCCTGCCAAATGTAGTTGTAATTGCTAGGATAACTTCTAATAACTGGATATTTTTCTCAAGATTATGAAAACAACAATCCAAAAGCTGGAAAATGCAGTAAATGAAGCCGGAAAAAATGTCAAGGAGAAGGAAGAAAGAATAGCCATGTTACAAACAGAGATTAAAATGAAAGCTGCTGCAAGTGAACTTAACCAACTTCAGGCTAAATTAAATGAGACAGAGAAGTGTCTTAGAAATGCGTTAACAGAGAAACAGACTTTCAAGGTATGTTTCATTGTAAAACTTCAGTTGTTTAAGCGAAATGTCACTCCTATTTTCCACTTGAGAGCTGGGAGGAAATCTGAGAAGATTCTTGAAGGCCAACATGTGGAAGCCAATCTGTTGCACTATATGGGATTGAAATGATGCATTCTTTTCCTATGGTTTAGCCTGTATCTTCAGACATTCTTGGTGCAGCAGCGAGTGGCCAAGCTTGGAACCCAAGTTATACTCCATGGGGAATTTTGCGCCACCGCGCATGTGCAGAATTTATGTCCCCCACAGATTTATTTGCTTCCCCACAGAAAAATGACTTTCTGATGGGAAGCAAATGGAAGCCACAAGAGCAGTCATGCAACCCTCCCCAGCAGTATGTTTCAGGTGTCCAGGGCAGCCGGCAAAGAGGTAACTCACTGTGGGGCAGGAGGCGGACTGGGGAAGACCCAGCTGGTGGCTCCTACCCTGCACCGGGCTCAGCAGCTAGGCTGGGCTGGGGAGGATGGGACTTCCCCTGCACAGCACCCCCAGATTTGGCTGCAGGAAGCTCTTCAAACTCTCTCTCCACCCCCGCTTCCTTCACTCATTGCTCCTCAGCTACAGTGGGAGGGATCCCTGTACAGGGAGCTGCTCGCCCATCCCCTGTCATCCAGACCCCCTCATACCTAGACCCTCCTGCGGAGCCACCCCCACCCCCCGCACTCAGAACCTCTCTTGAGGAGCACCACTCCCCCTGCACCTGGACCACCCCGACAAGCCACCCACACTCAGATCCCCCTGCTGAGCTCTATCCCCCTCACACCCAGACCCCTCCCCTCCCGCTGAGCCCTAACCACCTTCACCTGGACCCCCTTGAAGAGTCCCATTACCATTGCACTCAGAACCCCCCAACAAGCCCCTGTGCATCCAGATCCTTTCCACACCCAGAAACCCACTGAGCCACCTGCACCCAGATTGCCCCACACACAACCCTCTCAACCCATATCTGGATCCCCCCACACTAAGCCCCTCCACACTTGGATCCTGTCTTGCTGAGCCTGCCTGCCCAGACCTGATGGACCTGGCACGGAGGGGCAGGGCCCCGGGGTGTTTCTGGGGCAGGCCCGGTCCTTGCACTGTGTCAGGGTTGGGTGCATACTCACTGCTGAGTCCGTGTCCCCGGGGAGGGTGGGGAGCTGCACAGTGATCTCCCACCTCGGTGCAGCCAGTGGCCTGTGCTCCCCAATGCCATGCTAGAGCCTCCACATTTATTTGACAAATAAAATTTGCAGAATTTTGCAGAATTTTAAAATGTGTGCCGAATTTTAATTTTTTGGCACAGAATGCCCTCAGGAGTAAAGTTATATCATTAGAATAAGAGTATTGCCTCTGCAAGATGGTATTTAAATATCCCTAATTAACTTTAAGAGATCTAACTTTCTTATCACTAGATCTCCTCTTTTCTCCCACCCAACATATAGGTGAAATTAGATAAAGGTGCCACGTTATATAAAGAAGAAATTGATCATCTCAAAACTCAGTTGGTGAAAGCTGACATGGAAAGAATGAAACAATCCAGAATTTTTGAACAGGAGTAAGTTTGTTTTTTACTGTACTATGCATCCTGTAATTTCCCAGTTATTTTTTTGGAAAGCATAAGATCTGATGTTTAAAAGTAGTTTTTTATACAGGTTGTTTCAAACATCCTATCTAGACACTTCAGATATCTCCCAGGAATAGGTAGAAACTGCACTGAAAATACAAACCTTATTGGATATTTGGTGCTCAAGCATGGTTTTGAAGAGAGCTCTGAGTGTCTTTAATCTACCCAGAAACTATAGAGCCATTTTGTCATAAGCGGTGGGGCTGAGAGGCTGTGTAAATTAAATATTTTGTGTTTCCTTGGTGAAGAGTTCTAGTTTCTTAGCTCTGATATGTTTTGCTATTTTATCAGTATATTTGGATCCTGTTGCTGTTTGATTTCTCATTTGGAGAAGAACAGACAAGTTAAAACTGCAAAATGTTGCAGAATTACACAATGGCAAACTGCTAAAATAGTGGCTTCCTCTTTTTCCTTATGCAGAATTGCTACTACAAAAGCTCTTGCAGAACACAAAGAGGAACAGTTAAGAAAATTAAAAGAAGAACTGAGAAGAGCACAGCAAGAACAAGATGTTACTGGTAAATAAAAAATACATACAAGGGATTTTTTTCACAATATCTATATAAACAAAACATAGAATTCAGGCTGTGGGTTGTACATAGAGCGCTAGATAGGAAAATGTTAGTCTTTGGTCCACAGTTGGTTAAAGGAGGGACAGAACTTTCTTTGGGACATATGGTAGGTGAGGTGTAATGAGAGAGCTCTTCACACCCCACTCGTTAACTCTGGAAATCACAGTAATTTAGTGCTTAGAGTTCTTCCATGTGTGACTGCAGCAGTGACAAGGTATGAAAGTGCAGACCTTTAATTTTTTTTTGCTTGTCATATCTGAAGGACGTGTCTGGCTATTTCTGTAATTCGCCCCACACTTTCATCAAACACTCCTGGACAGAGTGGTACACGGTTTGTGGCAAGTTTGTATAGCTTTTGCAAAACTGGAGGCAAAAGGGAAATCCTCACTATATCAAGATGTGAGACAGTGGGGCCTAGTAGATAGAGCACTGGGCTGTGACTTGAAAGACCTGGGTTCTGTTTCTGGCTCTGTTCACTGGGTTACTTTGAGCAAATCACTTCCTCTCTCTAGGCCTCAACTTCCTCACCTGTAAAAGGGGAATTACAATTCTTTCCTCTTTTTGTAAAGCGCTTTAAGATCTACTACTGAATAATTCTATGAGCTAAGTATTATGGTTATCTCTTCTAACCATAACTGATATAATATTACTGTACTTTGGATTTGTCAGTTAAATTTATTAGATCATCTGATTTACTAGAGAACCATTTGATTTTTATACTAGGTAACTGGCAGTCTGTGTGAATTCCTGTATAGAAAGGTTGAAGCTGTTGTAACCTGTACAGTGAACACTTAATCCCAAAAGGGAATTTTAATATAATTTTCTAGTCATAGAACACTACTTTATTTACTTTATGAAGGTCAACTTTACTTGATTTTTGTGTTGTCCAAGATATAGCAAATAATAGTTTCTAATATATAGTCAAATAATTTTTTTCCCAGTAATATCAGGAAAAGATGTTCCTCAGGAATCACATATACCCCTGACATGTGGTGGTGGCAGTGGGATTGTGCAGAGCACACACATGCTCATTTTAAAATCTGAACAAGCTAAATTACAGAAAGAAAACCTGCAGTTGAAGAAAAACAATGACCTTCTAGTAAGGTAAGTTTAAAAAGCTGATCATCAGAGTCTAGAATGTCGTTTCTGATTTAACTGCATACATTACTATACTTGCTGTTTGATTTATAATCAAATGCGGTAAGAATTCATATTTCTGGGGAGAATCCTAGAAATGAGAAATTTTGAAAGATCCATTTGTTTGATGAACTTTCTTCTCTTTGTGGCCGGGGACTTGTGCCTTTCACACATCAGCGGTTTGAATCCGGACACCACCAGTGGTGACATTTTATCATTCAGTCTCTTCCTTACACCTTAGGAAAGGAGCTGGCTTCCCTTCTTAATATAAACTTGCTCACATGAGTTGGCAGTAATTGGTTGTCTGTTCAGCAGTTTTGCAGCAGAAAGTTGAATGGGTATGGAGACTTAACTGCTTTGATTCTAGAGATTGTCCCTTGAAGTCAGGATCAAGACACATTGATATGGCAGTGTGAGGGAACTTGCATTGTCATGCTTCCAGTAGTTTACACTTTTATCATTTTCTCCTTTTAAGCAATGAGCTTCAGCTGAAAGAAGAACTAACCAAATGGAAAGAGAGAACACTAAAAATGAGAGCAGAATCCTGTAAAGACACCACTCGGGAGAAGATACAGAGGTCTCCAAGGAAGACCACATCTTGTTCAGTTAAAGAGCAAATGCCTTCTCCCTCCAAGGAAGTTTCTTCACGAGAAATTCTGCCTCTGGATTCACCAAACACACTGCCTCTGACTTGTCCAAATTTCTTCGATAATTCAAGCTTAGGCACACTTACGGGTACGTAATGCAATACTGTTTCTGTTAGGAACACCTATTCAGTAGAACGTTAAAGGGTTGGCTAGCCAGACCTGTGAAAGGTCTAGTGTAGGTACACACTACAGTTAATTCATATGTACTGGGGGACTTGAATACCTCAATTGGGTGAGTATTCGAAAGATTGGGCTAGCTTTTATTGTAGTATAAACTGAATTTAGTGATTAGTAGTAAGGATGGACAAATGAAATATTGTGCAATTGTACAGTGGATATATTGGGCTCTGAGGGGGGTTTTGTATTTTTTATTTACATGATTTCATTTATGTAGTTTTAGTTCAGAAAGGTTTGGAAGGGGTGAATTCTAGACCTGGTTGGGATTTTTTTGGATTAAACAGTTCTTTGTTGTAAACTGCTAGTTTGTTGAAATAGAAGAACCTCAATTTCCCATATCATAGGTAGTTCCCTAACAACTGGAATATTGGCTACTCTGGGGTAGGTGGCTCTCTTGTTTTTTGCCAGAAGTTTCAAAAGGTCTGTATTTCATCCCAATCTAGAACAAAACCAGATGCCAAAACCTCAAAAATTTGCACAAAATGGCATTCTTGTCTTCTGGCCAGCCCAAGTGAATTCTCCAGCATTGGCCCTCCACCAATGCAGAGAGCTATGAGCTAGTTTCACCCGCGTGACTCTAGAGGCAGCATTTAAGCAAATTTCTGTCTCCAAGGCCCAACCTTTAGTTTCAAGAGCAAGTTTTGCACCCAAGCCACTAGTCTCTCCATCTCCAGTTGCAAAGATGGCAGCCTGGGCAATATCTCCTTTCCCATTCCCCCTACCCTGCTTTGCTCTGCTCCTTTTCTTTCCTGCCTGTCTCCACAAACCTTGGCCTGCAAATAATGGCTTCTCTGCTCTTCTCCACCCAGCCACCTTTTGTGGGGGAAGCCTTTACTGGTGGCCTGCATTACATCTTAACAGCACCATTGCAGCCACTATTAGCTGTTTGAAAAACCATCAATACTCCCCAGCAGTGTGGTGAAGTACTAGGTCGCTGGAGCAAGTTTTGACATTGTCACCACTGTTCAGTGAGTGTGATCTAACTTGTTGCTGCCGCTTCTGCCAACAAATCTCCCAATGTCTGAGGTCCCCACACAATTCCATGTCCCAGCCCAACTGCTAAAATCAAAGAAGCGCCTTGTCTAGACTAGGATTTAAAGGTAGTGGTTGGATCATGTAGTCTAGCTCAATCTTTTGAACACCATCTAAAAGTCTAGACAAGACAAAGCAATTGTACTCTAGCATGTGCTAAACTGGGAAAGTTACAAGTCTTTCTATTTTCTCTCTTACTTAGACATGCGACCTGCAGGAACAGAGTGTATAGAAGATCGCTTTAAGCACTGGTTTGGAGCATCAGAAAAAGATAAAGCACCTGACTGCACAACCCAGTAAAGGTGCCCGTTATTGTTCACTGTCCTTGCTAGTGGATAAAGTCACAGATTGCATATAGAGAAGACATATGCTACAGAAGTAGCTGGTATGTTTTAACTCTAGCCAGTGGGAAGAAGCTTTCTTGGAGCAGGAACTAAGCAAGTAACTGGAAACGCTGGAATACAAAAATGTGACAATAGTGTTGCCTGCATCCAGCTGATGGTGTCACTGTAGCAGTTCTGCATTGCTCCTCTTGTGATGGCAAAGATAACGAAGCCAGCCAGCTGAAGAGGAAATGAAAACTGGAATGGATCACAAATCAGAGAATCTCTACTGTGAAACTTATCCATGTTAAACTTTCCCCTCTCACTCCTAAAACAACCCTCCCAAGGGCAATCAATTTAATCTTGGAAGTCCATAAGGAAAGTGGAGAGAACTTTTTCTGCTACTCTTTTTCTAGTGTTCAGTGTTATTTCAAGTTTTATATGTTGACTTTTTTCTAGGATGGGGAATAGCATTCTCATTCAACTTCTTTTAACCAGTTTATATATAATATTCTATTTATGAGCTCACAATCAAGGCTGTGTTTTTAAAAAGTCTCTACTTCATATCTGCAGTGCACAGTTGATTCTGGTCTGAGTAATTTTAACTTTTGTCAATAAAGATTGTTATATGCATATAGGCAGTCAAACTAGAATTGGTCATTGTACTATTGCCATTTCTTGTTGTTGTGTCATTGGGGGACGTGGCAGGAGGCTTCTGCCTACTGGTCATAGCTGAGTGATGGGGGGGTCTCGCCTAGCAGCAAGTAAGGGGTTCATATACTCTATCACACACCCTCCCACTCAGGTTCTGCTGTGGGGCTTTATCAGGCAAATCCTCCCTCTCCCTCCCCGAAAAGAAATTGGCCTTCTTAATGTTTTTCCCAGCCCCGTGAAGGATTTCAAAGCTATAGGGCTGTAGCAAGACATACCATCTCATTAGCCTAGGGTTAGTGTCTTTCATGGTGTTCAGCCAACGTACCAGGGCATGGTCACCAGTTTGAAGGAGTTCCCCCACAGATAATAGCTCGGCGCATCCACAGCCCATTTCACTGGGAGGACTTCCTTTTTTATGACTGAGTAGAATGTCTCTCGTGGAAACAATTTCCTGCTGAGGTATACTGTGGGGTGCTCCTCCCCGTCAATGTTCTGGGACAACACTGCACTCAGGCCCACTTCTGAGGCATCCATCTGAAGAGTGAACTCGGGGGTGAAGTCTAGATGGGTGAGTACGGGTTCCTGGCTCAGCCTCTCCTTCACTTCCCAGAAGACCATTTCACAGGCTGCTGACCACGGGACCTTCTAGCGCTGTTCTTCACCAGGTCAGTTAGGCGCATTGCAATCATGGCAAACGCCGGGAAGAATCGTCAATAGTACTCTGCGAGGCCAAACCTGGTGCACTTGCTGCTTGGTCGTAGAAACAACGCACTTTGCCTGGGCTTGTCCTTTGTTGACCAGGGGTCTTTGTTTTCCTCCTCCCACGCGGTAGCCCAGAGATGTCACCTCCTGCTGCCCTGGATGGCATTTGGCTGGGTTCGCCATCAACCCTGCCACCTTCAATATCTACAATGCGGCCATGGTGTGTTTAAGATGGTCTTCCCAGTCCTGGCTGTAAATGATGTAGTCTATGTATGTTGCAGCGTACACCCCATGTGGCTGTAGTACCCAGTCCATTAGATGCTGGAAAGTCGCACCGCCCCATGTAGGCTGAAGGGCATCATTATAAATTGGTACAGCCTCCAGGGTGTGACGAAGGCAGTTTTCTTCCGTGCTTTGTTTGTTGGGGGGACCTGCCAGTAGCCCTTGGTTTGCTCTAGGATGGAGAGGTAATTGGCAGACCCCCACCGGTCAAGCAGCTCATTGACCCATGTTTTTGCCCATTTAAAAAAATACAGGCAACCTTTTATTTTGAGAAACTCCAGCATCCCCATGCTTTGGAGCAAGGAGTTGAAATTTGGTAGGGGTGGCCTATGTATCAGGGATGTGCCTTTTGCCATCCATATGATAATCTGCCCAAATTTGGCCAAGTTAAGAGTCTGAAAAACTGCAGTTTGCACGTGTTCCGTAGAGACTTGCTAGGGCTTCACAACTTAATTTTCCCAAAGATTTCATGTACTGTGTATGTTGTAGCCTGGGGCTGAGCAGGACTCCCCCTGCATTTGGAGTTCTGGGCCATGCTGGGTCCAGAACTGAGCAGGGAGCCTCTCTCCTGTGCTTTCAGTACTCCCCCTTCTGGGCTCAGGCAGCATGGAGGAGAGTGCCACCTGAATCGAATGCAGAGGGGGCAAGGGTGGAATCTGCATGGGCAGGGTGAGTAGAGTGTGACACCGGGAGGAGCCTGGAGAGGAACAGACTGAGATAGGCAGTGGGTGACTGGGACAGGCTGGGCAAGTTGACGGGATTAGGGGGCCAGGAGATAGAGGAAACATCTGATGAGGAGCCAGAGTGCAGGAGGAAGAGAACTGGAATTGGATGTGCAGAGTGGGACATGGAGTTAGGCTGGGGGGCATACTGAAATTGGACATGGACCCCAAAAGAGATCCAGGAGTTAGTGGGGAGGCAAGTTGAGGGAATCAAGTGGGCAGGGAGGAAAGAAACAGCTTGGCTGAGGAGCAGGGAATAGTCGGGCAAGGATACTGTCGGGGAGTACGGGGGATGAGATTTGGATTGGCTGGCAAGGACGCTAGAGACAAGGAGCTGGGGAGTAAGGCTGGAAACAACGGAGTGAGATAAATAAATATGGAGATACACCTATCTCATAGAACTGGAAGGGACCCCGAAAGGTCATTGAGTCCAGCCCCCCGGCCTTCACTGGTAGGACCAAGTACTGATTTTGCCCCAGATCCCTAAATGGCCCCCTCAAGGATTGAACTCACAACCCTGGATTTAGCAGGCCAAGGCTCAAACCACTGGGCTATCCCTCCTCCCAATGAGATGAAGGGGGGAAGACAATGCAAGGAGTCTGGGACTGGGATGAGAACCCTGAAGAATGGAGACTGGGACTGGCTAAGTGAGGAGACTGGGACAAGGAGCCAAGATAGGGAAGAGAAGGACAGGGGCAAAAGAATCTGTACACACTATTACTCCCCTCCAGAGTCTGGAATGGAACCCACATGCTTGAGTCTTGCTGTTCCTCTGCTTCCATAAATGGTTGTGAAACCCTCTGGTAAAGTGTCTCATCCCCTCTAGTGTTGGTCCACATAGAGGATGGCAACTTACTACTGTTATCAGTTACTCCATTAGCTTCCGTAGCAGGTTCCAATCCTGCAGATGAATCACAGCTCAATGTGATGCCACATGCTGGAATTTGTTTTTTTCAATTTGCTTTTTTTTTAAAAACCTAGGAAATTACACATACAAAGCTACATTAAAGGCCATTATTGAGGTTGCAGACTGAAGTATTAACTTAGGAAATGCTAGTATGAGCACCCATGTGAGGGCTCAACCAGGAGCATGATTCCCAAGGAGGAGAGAACCCCTCATTATCCGCTATGGGATATGTTTTTTGCAAACTCAGGAGGCTCTGCATCCCGCTTTCTCACACACACACACCCCAAAAAAAAAACCAAAAAAAAAACCCCCTGAATCAATAACCCCCGTATCTGGTCTTCAGCTCACCCTTCCAGGAATTGTTTTTCTCCCTTAGTGCTCCCCATCACCCCAGTCCAACCACAATATTCCCTCAGTCCACATTCCATATATGGGCAACCCTGCTTACTGTGGCCTTTCCCCGATGCTGATAGTAGGTTGTATCCCTACCAGCCAAAGTGACCTTCCTCTTCTGCCTCATGCTCCTGGGTCTTACTGCTTGAGGATCTCCTCTTTTTTCCTTCTTACCCCATGTCAGACCAGCCACTTTCCTTGGAAAATCCACTTCAACATATCCCTCTGCCAGTTTTATCACTGTCTCCGTTGTCTCTGGTTGGTGTGTCCTCATCCAGGCCTTAGTGGTATCCAGGAGATTCTGCATAAACTGCTCTAATATCACAGTTTCCAGGACCGCTTCCACATTTTGTTCTCTCAGCCTTAGCCATCAGGTGGCCCAATCATTCCACTTCTGCACAAACTCTCTCAGCCTTACCCCATAAGTCCACCTGGCTGTCCTAAATTTCTGCTGGTATCTTTCAGTTGCCAAGCCTACATGGTCCAATATGGCAGCCTTTAACACATTGTAGTTCTTGGCCTGCTTCTCACTCATTGGGCTTCTGCCACCAGATAAGGAGCTAAGCATAGGGCCCATAATCCTTTAACCCAGCCCGCACCAGTCACAATTATTTTGAAAGTCAATAGGAACATGTCAGGATCATCCACAGAGCCCATTCCACAGAGTCCCAGCACCCCAGCCCCCAGCTTCTCTTTCCCCGAGGCAGGACTTGTCACATTCTATATTAACTGCTGCTGTACCTGGATCCATTCCTTCACAAACTCCTGAAACACCCACTGTTGTGCCTCCTGCCATCCCAACCGGGCTCATCATTCTGTTTGCTGCCTCTCCTGGAATCCATGCAGCATCCTCTGCATCTCGTTCTGTTGCTCTATCAGCAAAATGTTATGACACATGTATTGTGTATTCTTTTCTCTTTGGGATTCTGATGACTGATATTCAGTCAATACAAATTACTGGGGAAAAGCATACTCATTCACTGTTTGCTTTTGGTTGGTTGGGTTTTTTTTGTTTTGTTTAGAGTAATTGCCAGGTAAAGCTGACAATCTTCACTTCTTCTCTTGAGCTACGATAACTGTTTTTATATCCCAAGCCTCACTAGATGGCAGCATCTCAACTTTTCAACAGGGAACGGTATTGTCTTGAAGAGCAATTCACCAGCAGAACTACAGCACCCAGCATGCACTCTGAAACCTTGTACTTTTCTCCGGTACAGGGGTCGGTAAACCCTGAAAGCTGGCTGTGGAGATCCTGAGGTGGGTGGCTTTATTCAGCCTCGTATGTTTCATCCTGTTAGTTTCACCTAGTCAGGAAAGCTGTGACTACGAGGTTGAGAAACTGATTTGTACGTTTATATACTTACATGCTCTCGTTTCTCTAGTGGTGGGAAATGGGCAGTATCGTAGTGCATTAGGCCTTGATAGCTGGAGACATGGTGTAAAATCTGGCCAAAAGCAAAATTACCGGATACTATCAGTTTAGTTCCTAATGAGCATCTAGTCTGCCAAGCTACCACATTATTGGTAGGGCTGCACGCTTCATTGCTCATGTTGGCCGAGCTCTGTGCATTATCCAACTTATTTTTAGTGCAAATGGGAAGTAAGGTGGGGGCTGGCCGGAGTGGGAGGAAGCCAGAGGCAGTGTTTGAGTTGTTCTGGGACACTCCAGCACCACATTCTGGTACATTTTTGGAGGTGCTGGGACAGCGTTCCAATACTTCTGATTCCTGAGCCACCATCTCTCCTTCTGGAACATAGAGCCAGGGCCGGACCTCGGCTCCCTGCTCTGGAAGGAGAGATGATGGTCCATACTGTGTGGCAGAGGCACCATCTCCTCATGCTGCCTCCTCTGCATCTGGGTCCATTCCAGAAGGAGTAATGGCAGGCAGCTTGGTTACCCAGCAGCCATCTCCTTCAAGAGCCCGGAGCCTGGGCCAAAGGGGACCCTCCAGAGTCTGGACCTGGCTCAGCCACCATCTCTCCATCTGCTCATACCCCTCACACCAACATCTGCACCTCCAGATACAGGAAGCCCTGATTGGGGGAAGGGTAGGGGCTGTACTGCACATCCTGGAGAAGCATCCCACAGCCGAGCTCTCTGGGGCCAGCAGTCGGGAGCAGCCCAGAGCTACCCCCACACAAGCCACTTAGCTCCCAGCAAGGGAGCAGGGACCCTCCAGTCTCCCCACACCGAGCACACAGGCCCACTGTCCAGGCTCCCGCTCCTCTGGCTGATCATGACTCCCTGATCACTCTCTCGCCACCAATTACAAGCCACTTATTCTCCCCTGACAACCAATATCCCCCTGCCCTCAGTCCCAATATCCTCATTCCCCAGACCCCAATATCTCCCCTTTCCTGCCCCCAGCTCTCTGCCCAAATACTGTATACCCCTTCTCCTCCCCATACTGCTATACAGCAATATATCCTCCGCCCTCCCCTTGCCTAACCCTCAGTCCCCCTTGGCATCCTCCCCTCCCCCTCATAGCTCTCACCACCTCAGGTCAGTTTTCTGTCCAGTGTTGCCAGTTTAGCCATTTTGTCGCTAGATGTAGCAACGTCACCAGGATGTCACCAGATTTGATTAAAGGTCACAGTTTAGCGACTTGTTGAGGCAAAACTTGAAAAATCTCAAGCAGACCTAAAACGTTGCTGGACTGAGCGACAAAATCACTGAACTGGCAACACTGAAATGAGAGGAGAGTTTGCCCCTTTCTCGCAGTGTGCATGGCCAAGACCTCCATGAGTTCTGGGACTTCTCTTTTGAGGACCCCAGCACTGCCCAGGGGCCTGGCTGGGTGTACAGCTCTGTAGTGCCTAGGAAGCTGCTGTCTGTGATCTGTATAGGCAGTACAAAGGGCACCAGAGAGCTTTGCCTACAGCACCAAATGGGCTATCTGTGAAATCAGTGGAAATCAGGCTTTTCTGGTTTTTGGATTCTCACCAAAATTAATAGTGTTCTTCCCACTGATACCTAGAACATTCCCTGAAATTTTCAAATTGATCAGTTGGGGTTTTCAAAAGCTATCACAGCTGTAGACAGACTTGCTTCACTCAGCCTATGAGCTAGGAATTATTCTGGGGAAGTTCTGTGGCCTGTGTTATGTAGGAGGTCAGGCTACATCATGATCACAATGGTCCCTTCTGGCCTTGGAAACTTGGACTTTATGAAAGCCACCAACTTGGTGTAACTGGTAACTGGTAAGCCTTCCCAGAACTGCAGAGAGTCCCAGAATATCGGGGAGCTTGCACGCACGCACACATCCTACCCACGCTGGCTGGTCATAAGTACACTTACTACTTATAATAGGCATTAAAATTCACTTTTAACTTCTGATAGATTTATTTCAATTAAAATATCCTACAACTTCCTGCAGAAGTGCTGAAAAGTCTGCATTTCAGGATAGTATCAAATTAATCTGAAGTCCAGGGATGCAGACTCACTTCATCTTGCTTCTCAAAAATATGTATATTATTCATATCAATTTAAGGTTGAGACTTTCAAACCTGCCAAGGGGATTTGGACACCTAATTCATATTAAATGCTAATGGACATGGGGCATCCAAATCTCTTAGGCATCTTTGAAAATCCCACCCTGAATTTGTCCTGCTGATTTTATTAACTAATGACAAAATGTCTGTGACATATCGTAGCTTCCCTTTAATGAAGGGACACCTCTAAAATGAAGCCAAAGCTGAGATAACCAGGAGGTCTGGCATGATAATTCTCCCTCAGTTTTCAACTCTGATCTCAGATCCTTGGTCTCTTGAGAAACAGTCCAGAGCTCAGACTGATTGCACATCCAATGTGATGATGCCAATATTTGTTGTACAGTGTTCAACTGCTCAGTGTGGTAGCCCATCAGGCATTTTGCTGATGACGTCACACTCTGCTAAAGGGCACTGGAGACTCCGATCTGCCTACAGGGATCAGGCAAGTCCTGTTTTAAAGCTTTTGCTTTAAAAGTTCTCATTTTATAATCCAATGTATGAAATAGGCATACCGAAAACTTTTCTTATCTTGTGGGAAGAACAAGGCACTCTCCAGTTCTCTCTAGTGATAGATGCTCTGAGTCACCTGTTCAGTTATAGAATGCATCTGTTTTCGATTCCCTGGAGCTGCTTCCTTTTCCTTTTGAGAGATGTCACAGAACATGTTTAAATACCTGCAGGGGGCAGCATGGGTCGGCTTGATGGAAAGGTAATATTGCTGTCTGCAGCCGCACAAGGGATTGGACGAGCAGCTGCTATAGTAAGTCTGGAAAGCTTCATTCTTCTTTTCCCTCCTCGTAGTTCCTTGCTAGCTTTGCTGTTTTGATTAGCCCAATGATACCTGTACTGAACTGTCTTTTATTATCAAACTGGAAATTAAATCAAAAGCTAAGTCCTTCCACTTTTCCGTGAAAAGCACATGAAAAAAATGTTACTGCTACACCATGAGAGCCTTGCTTCCATTCTGGAAAAATCCATTCAAGAGTCACATTGTCAAAATTCCCTGCTGCTGTATAAATAGCCTTCCCCAAGATCTTCATGGCTGGGTTGGCTGGGCATACTGGTGTTGGCATCTAGCCATGAGTTGCTTCCTGCTTTGAAGAGAGCTGCAGCTGCTGCTTCTCGGGAAGGTGGCTAGGCCATCAGTGACCATCAAATATCTCAGCTGCTTTGTTTTGGGAAGGTGATGTCCTAAGGTTTCCTGTTATATCAGATTGGAGCTCAGACAATTAGTAGATTGTCTCAAGGATCCCTGTGGCAACAGAGCCAGGTGGAATGTGGTGGCCCTCATGTACCTTGTTAATTCATGTAACTCAATCCCAGTTGGTTCCGAATGTCATTAATTGATCTATGGGAGATGAAGAGAATGTGCAGATGCCAAGCTGTTCACAAGAGCAAAATCAAAAACTTCTGTCTGACCTTCTTTTTCCTTAACGTTTGGCCTTGGAATTTTTTAAAGATTCTTTTTTCTGAGAACATCTAAAGCTTTTGAATTTTTTGGCAAACTTTAAATGGAAAGATTTAGTCTGTTGCTCTATTGGTAGTGTTTGATTGCTCATCTTGGTCACATTGAGATTTTTTCCAAAACCTGAACATTTTAATTTAATAAAAATCCAGTGGAGAATTGAGAAAACAAAAAGTCCAAACCATTCTGAAAAGCAGAATGAAAAACATTTATGGAATTTTTTTTCTGAAATTTCTGCTATTTTTCTCTACTTTTGACCAGCTCTACTCTCCACAGATGGCTTTGCCTGTGGTGAATTATAGAGAGGGACTAGCAAAGCTAGCATGAGACATGCAATAAAAGATACCTAGTTGTCATAAACTTTGATTTTCACAGGCTTTGCCAGGGGACTGCTAATCCTGTCACTTGCATTAAAACACCCTTTCACTGGGAATAGCTAATTTGCAAAACAGATTCCTTTTCCTAATGAATTTGCTTTGTAAATATGCAATAAGCTACAGATGGAAGTGGCATACCTGACCTTCTAAAGATACACCACAGTTGTAGATAGGTACTCTCGGAAACTGCACTACTGCCACTTACTGGGGGTAGTGAGTCTCTGAGAGCTTCTTGCTTCTGTGCTCAGCAGATGAGTCTGTTGTATAGCAGTCACTTGTCAACAACTCACTCTGAGGAGCAGAGCAAGTAGTTTTCTCTCAATAGACACAGGTGGGTTCCCTTGTATGAAAGGGTATCTCTCAGGAATAGCTACCTGATTCTGTTGAATGTAGTGAGCAGAACCATTAATCAGTTGTTTCTCTAAGTAGTGCACTCTTCAATGATTTGGATGTGAAGCACTATACAAAAGCACTCATTTTCTATAAACTGGCGGCCAGATCCCCAGCTGTTGCAAATTGGCACCGCTCCACTCAAGTCTTTATTGCTGCATGGATTTTCAGCAGCTTAGGATCAGCCCCTACACGTTTGTAACCTACTGTCCAGTACCGGTGCTGCCCTTACTAGAGACTGTGTATCAAGCACACTCTTGTGTATATCTGTTCCTTCAACTGGGTCAAGTAACAGGACCCGCTGCTTTAATTACAGATTCCTGGTTTGGGGGATAAACATAAGTTCTGTTCCCCTCTCTCCTGTGTACGCTCAGCTGAAACCAGGGTGTTTGACTATGTAGCCAAGTATAGATACAGATAATTTTGTTATGCACACACAAAAAAAAGCGATTTGCTGCCCTCAGCCAGCTCCTTTTTCAGTCCAAGAAGGCAGTGAAAGGAGAAGGCAGCCTTTATTACTGGTAAACCCTAAAATACACCTTTACCCCGATATAACACTGTCCTCGGGAGCCAAAAAATCTTACTGCGTTATAGGTGAAACCGCGTTATATCGAACTTGCTTTGATCCGCCGGAGCGCGCAGCCCCATCCCCCCGGAGTGCTGCTTTACCGCGTTATATCCGAATTCGTGTTATATCGGGTCACGTTATATCGGGGTAGAGGTGTATCTAAATGTTAATGGTTCCTTTTGCTTGTGGTGTTCAGGCTTTTGCAAAAGAGGGAGCAAAGGTCATTGCTACAGACATCAGTGAGTCCAAGCTGCAAGAACTGGAGGAGTATTCAGGTAAATGCTTTACAACAGACTTAAGACCAACTCTTGTGTATTTTGTAAGCTGCTTGTAGAAATTTCATCTCAGGACAATACAGAATTCTAAAGGCAGTAGAAACTGTAATAATGTAAGTTACTCCTTCGTGTTGGCATCTGGTCTTTTCTCTGCTGCAGCAGAATGTGGAGGCTTGGTGTCTGAGTGCAAGTTTTTCACTGAAACTTCAGCATTTCAAAAAGGATATACTGGGTACATGGAGTAACCCCATCCATCTGATTTTATGAGGCACTAGTGAAGCTGTTCACTGCTGCCACTCCTCACAATAGCATCCATTTCACTGACTTGTCCTGGCCATTGGGCTGGCTGACAAGTCTAACTACCTCTTGTTTCAGTCATGGGACTTGAGCTTTGGGATGTTAGTGCTAAAATCATGAAATTCTATCATTTGAGCTATAGAACTCACTTCATTAGCTACATAAGAATCAGATTTAGTGCTCTGCATTTCAGTTTGACCAACTAAGGGCATTAATGGCAACATACACCAATTCACACTAGTGAACAACTATCTTTTAAATGTGAATTACACTGTCACTAAATCACCCCCAATTACATTTGTATAAATTCTCAGGACTAAGAGTTCTCTCCCTGCTGATACTATACTAGTATGTATCGACTACTCATGGGCACAAACTCACATCATTGTTCCTTAGTTAGACACAAGGCAGGGAAATCGTAACACACGTTTATTTTTATGTCTAACATAAAAACTATGGGTGAAATCTATCCTGTGTATACACAATGAAACAGAATGAAAATACTTCCAAATTAACTTAGTGAATAAAAGTGATCACTGGTCCTTATATACATTCCTGACACCGAGAAGGCCGAATAACAATCTCTTAGCCAGACTCACTGCGAACAGCCTCTGGGTGACTCGTGGCATTCTGGGGAATTTCCAATTCATCCTCTAAGAATTTCATGAATTCTCAAGCTGAGTAGGGTTATTTACTTTCTGACACATCAGGCCAGTTGTGCTGGCAGGAACACCAGGAAGTGGAATCAGAGTTCTGCGCAGTCCCTACCCCTCTAAGTCTTGTTAAATCCCAACTCTTCCTTTGAGGACTGGAATTAGAATATGTCGGACTTTCAGCTTAATACAGAAGAGAAGACTCCACTGTTAGTCAGCCTGCCAGGGAGAAGTTAGCTTCCTTGCTAACATATTTCCTAGAGAAATTTCCAGAGGTGTTTTAGAACATGTACATGAATTTGTCAGTTTGGCTTCAGGACGTGCAGGTTTTTCCAGTGGAGAATGATTTATTAGTTTCCATCAGCATTTTTCCACTCAACCAGGCTAGCATCACAGTAGCTATTAAACTCTGTGTAAATAGGTGTGGAAGATAAAACCACAAAATAATGTATTTTCAGCAGTGCACGGGAAATGAATCATGGTGATTTAATGGGCGTTGTGTGCATGAAGGCACTGGAATAGTGGCATGCCTTTCTGGAGATCAGCTGTGAATTTAGGGTGTTTCGGTTTTTTGCTGTTTGCATTTCTGCCGGCAGATGGCATTCTATGCTTTCTACCTTAAGGTAACAATGTTACAGTGGGGCTGGCTCTACTGTAAAGTGTTTAGAAGGGAGTCACAGCAATCTCCATTTTGAAATCAACTGTGTTTGCCTGTGCATGTGAGAGGTAAATTTAAATCACACAGGAAAGGGCCCCAAGCAACCTCTTTAAACAGCTTGGAAGGTGGATTAATATTTTTTTCCAAAATAAACATTTTTTGTTTATAAATATTGATAGGTTAATTCCGAAGACATCGACATCACATTGCGTACATTTTAAAACTAGCCAACATTCCCACACTATGTGCACACCCTGAGGGCTTTGACAATCAAACATAGGTACTTCCCCCTGTCCCATTTAGCATAGTTATGACTCACCCCGTCCAGGTAACAAGATGACTAATGACTTACACAAGTCACTTATTCCTCATTAATGAGTTGTACAAGCCTGGCTCATAGTCCTCTTAGTTCCAAATAAAATATTGCATGTGCTATGATCTGTAGTCTATGTGACACCCATAATGATTACAGTACTAGGTAACAGGGACCTGAGCTGTGGCTGCAATTGGCCAGTGAGTTTGTTGTGGTCGTGTAATGATTGTAATTCACGGTGATGAGTGCTTTGGTAGGCTGAGTTTCTGTGAAATGGGAGTGTATTGGAATTAGCTCCACTTTTCAGAAGACATCAGCTCACCTGCTCGTGTGGTTGTTCTTCTCTTACAATAACATCAGTGGTCTTTTCTACCTCCCCTCTTGGCTCTTGACTACCACTCCGTGCTCTTATTATTATAGCAATTCAGTATTGGGACAATTTAACAAAACTGTGTGGCTTTTGGGTGGTGGGGGTAAAAGGCCATATTACCCCAGGGTACCCATGTTACGGTCTGATATTCAGAACTGCTCAGCACCTGTGAACTCCCACTGACATCGGTGGGAACTGCAGGCGCTCAGCACCTCTGAAAATCAGGCTATTAATTTTTAACAATGCAAAATAAAACCATTTTGTTTCTATAGGCATTCAAACACGGTTGCTGGATGTCACCAGCAGAGAACAAATAGAAAATCTGGCCAAGGAGATTGAAAGGATTGATGTCCTCTGTAATGTTGCAGGGTAATTAGAGCCTATTGTTTTAAATTCCCTTCTCCTTCCAGTGTTTATTCCCCAAAGGTATTTCGTTTGATTGTGTATTCTTTTCACAAAGGTTTTTCTGGTGTCTGCATAACAAAATCCTCCATCACAACTGCCTCTTTGAGGGTGAGCTAAGTAGACAAGCCACATACTCATTGGCTCTGGAGACTGAATTACATTCTCACCACTTGTGGCAGACCAGTGGGGGGAGAGTGTAACGCTGTCTGTGTTCTTCCTGTTCTGCAGAGAGAGGCCTTCAGCTTCCAGGGCTTTCTTTCAGGCACCCTTCACCATCACCTCATTGGATATGTTGGTGATAAAGCTATTATCTTCTCCAGAACTGGAGAGCTCACATCAGACATTGTTTTTTAACTTGGAAAAGATAAATCAAAATAAAAATATCTTTATACCGTACTAGCGGTCACTGAATTTTTTCAAATGTCAATTTCTGACCAATAATTTTGATGGATGATTTCAGGGACACCCCTTTTTAATTACTAGTTCCACCTATTACCAAATCTTTATCTATGTGTAACGCCAACAGACCCCGGTTGTCAGCGGGCGGGATCGAACCTGGGACCTCTGGAGCTTGGTGCATGAGCCAAAAGCCAACTGGCTGTTAGCTAAGGCTGTAGAGCAGACTCATTTTATCTCTCTAAGTGGTCTCAGTGTCACTAGATGGGACAGAACACCACACCCTGGAGGTGTGTGGGTTACATATGCATATGGCACCTTTAAGACTAAAAGATGTATTGGAGCATAAGCTTTCGTGNGCCACAAGACTCTTTGTTGCTTTTTACAGATCCAGACTAACACAGCTACCCCTCTGATATATGCATATGGTGGGTTATTGTGACTGTCTTGAACTACATATACTAGTTATAGGAAACTTGTGCAAGCTGAATGTTGCATTATAACCTCTGAAGAGTCTTGTCCAACCTTGCTTGATTGGAGGGGTAGTTATTCCAGAGGAGCAGGAGAAAAAATGTAAATTATACAGAAAAGGCACAGGAAATAATCCATTGCTTTTTGTGCACTTAATCCAGTTTTGTCCATCACGGAACCATTCTGGAATGTGAGGAGACAGACTGGAACTTCACAATGAACCTCAACGTCCGCAGCATGTATCTAATGATCAAGACGTTCCTTCCAAAGGTAAGGCTCTGTCTACAATGCTCCTTAGTGTAAAAGACATTGCGGTGTGTTTCAAGATGGGCAGGATTAAGTCATAGGCACTATCAGAGCATGACGGTGGGTGAAAATGTGGGGATGTGGCCACGGAGGGCCCTCATATCATATTGTGCCAAGGACTGCTTTAATTCAGTCCTGGTTTAGAGCCTAACCTTTCAGACTAGTGTATGGAGAGGGTTAATTCAGGTTTTTTACACTGTACAATTTGTATTTAAAATCATTTTCAAATGCAGCGCAGTAACAGAGAGCATGGGAAAGCAATACCCTACAACACGCACCCAGACAATAAGGCTACACCGTCTCTACAAAAATATTTGTAAACATTCTGATGTAATTGTGTGACTTCTCCCCCATACCCACAACAGGAAGCTATCTTGCAGAGCTGTTCAATACCATCGACAACAAGCTACTTCAATAGGGGAGTACTCATCCCATTAGATAAACAACTCACCTGTATGATTACACCATAGCTTGAGGATACTTCCTGTTTGTGACGTAACCACCACATTCTGGGCCAAACTCATGGGCCACAGGCTGAGGTGTTTACAGGAAACATACTGGAAGGCCAAAATAGCCCGAGGATGGCTGTCACCAAAGTGAACAGGATGCACCCTGCGGTGGTTATGATACAATCCCAATCCCTGCTTTCCTCAAACCCTCGGTTCCAGCGAGTATTAATTGTGTTAATTGTGAATCGGGGAAAGTGGGTTTTGTTTCTAGCTCTGGCACAGATTTTGTATATGACTTTTGTGGTCACTGATCCTTTGTTTCTCCTTTTCTAAAATACCTACCTAGCTCAAAGGAGGGTTCTGAGGTTTAATTCATTGTTTATAGGTAGGTTCTACATGAGTACATAGTAAAAAGTGGGTATTACTATTGATGAAAATGAGATATCTCAAAATGTAACATATTTAAGACTGACCTGACTGGGTTACTAATTCGAAGCTGTGAAGCAGGAGCCAAATGCTGCCCTTTGGGGTAGTATTTTGGCCTGCAAATCTGAGAAATTACTTGTGGAATAAAATACTACTTAATGTGAGGAAGAGTGGCAGAACAAGTCCCCATAGGGCAGAATAGCTTTTGTTTGAATGGCTTGATGGTAGTTGTGGGGTTTTTTTTGCAGATGCTTGCACAGAAATCTGGAAACATTATCAACATGTCCTCTGTGGCATCCAGCATTAAAGGTAATAGACTTCCTAGAGGATTGTTTTGTCATATACATGCCTGCGATATTCCTAGGTCATGTCCAAGGTTGACATTCTGAACCTGTAGAATAATATTTCGTCAGTCCAAATTTGAAAGTGCCTATTTTAGGAGGGATGGGACTGAATACACAAATGCAACCTTCTTTTGGCCCCTTTGTGTATAAGCATTATGATGTAGTCTTTAATTACATGATCACATGCAGTTTTTCTCACAGAACTCCACCTCATTCGGTGAACAGGATGGACAGTGCTCTGGGGATGAAATGGAGCTGTGCAGCAAAGGAGGCTGTTGTCTGTAGGGCCCCTGCCTCATTTGTTGCAGAAGTTGAAGGGTGTAGTGAATGAGGGAGAGGACTGCAGGAAACAAAAGGATTCCTCTGTGGTTTAGGAAACTGAGTGCTACCCTGGAGAACTGGATTCTACCCGGTCTCTGCCACAGAATTCCTATATGATGCTGGGTACCCAACTTGACACCTGATTTGCAGAAGTGCTGAGCACTCACAACTGCAACTGAGGTCAGGCGGAGCTGTGCTCTGAACGTAGGATGAGCTATAAAATGTCAAGTACTCTGAAAAACCAGACCCTAGGCATCTCCAATTGGGCACCCAAAATTTAAGTGATACTTTAGATGGTTTGGCTTTAACCTCTGTGCCTTAGTTCCTCATATGTGAAATGGAGATGATGATACCACCTCACTGGGGTTTTGTGCAAAGAAATATTGATTAATCTTTGTAAAGAACTAAGTTGCTACAATGAGAGCACCATAGAAAAGCCAATGAGTAAATTAAAAATTCTGTGTTCAGGGCAGGTTTGCATGGTATGCAGTAAATAAGGCATGGAGCCACAGGTTTGAATGATCAGGATGAAAGAAATTGTGGATAGCTGCCCACCCAGTGAGCACTATCCACTGTGCCGTGAATGAGGTAGGGGTACTGTGGAAAAAACAGCATATGGTCATGTAATTAAAGACCATATAGTAATGAATATGCACAAGACCAGGGGGGGAGGAAGGGGAGAATGAAGGTTACCCAAGCAACCTTGACTGATACAATTTATTGCCTCATTTAGTGGTACCATGCCACATATATCATTTTTCTTGTTTTTCACTGCTTCCTTAGTGCCAACTGCATAAGGGTTACCCAACAAGAGCTCTGTGTGTGAGGGGCAGATCGTTCCCTTTCCTTTATAAATCTTTATGCAATTTTTAAAATAAACTTCCTAGGCTACTTCCTCAGATATTTTCATTCTGTGCTGTTGGTCAGTACACTGCTGTATCCTGGTTCTTGAATGGCACTCTACTCATGCGGATTCCTTTGTCTAGCAGTCAGCACTCTAGCCAGCTTGTCATTCATCCTCTGCTCAAGAAGATGCCCTCCAGAAAATTCTAGAGCCCAAAAGCAGATCCATATGGGAATGTGACCATTTTCTTTGGTCTTCATGTTACCCTAACACTAACCTCTTCTTTCAGGAGTTGTAAACCGATGTGTCTATAGCACTTCAAAGGCAGCAATTATTGGTCTAACCAAGTCTGTAGCTGCTGATTTCATTGAACAAGGCATCAGATGCAACTGCATATGTCCGGGTAAGTAAGTCCTTGCAGCATTTTGTAAACTTGGAGCTGACACTGAAAAAACACAGGTTTGTCTTTAGCGTTAGCTCAAAGCTACACGCCACCTGGCCTACTTAATGCTCTAGATTTAGTTTGAGGTTGTTGATAGAAAATGAAACTTGAAAACAGCCCAACCACCTGCAAACAGCCACTGAAGGCATCAGCAGTCAAGGGAGAAACCACATTTAAGACTTTCTTCTGGCATTTCCTGAAATGTAAAATTAAGAATTGCTATTTTTATAGCATTCCAATCCCTGTGGCCTATAAAAGCACACCTACATATGGCCAGAGTATCTTGATGGTGTATTATACCAGTTATTATCCGGACATGAAAGTTGCAACTTAGAGAAGCAGATTGGGGGACGAAGGGGGAAAAGGTGCTTTCAGTTGCTGATTAGGAATGCTGAAAGTACGATTGCCTCATTCCTGATGTCTTGCTATTGTGAGACAAAATTGGATGTGACTAGATCTGGGTGATGTAAAAGCCAGTGAGGTGGGCTGGTATGCCTGGTGAGAGTGTAGTGAAGTTAGTATGGCAGCGGCAACCACGAGGACACATACCACAGGCGTGTCCGTGCACACCTACCAAATCTAACCTGCTTTTTATTTTTAAGCATCAAAACTAGAGCTGTGAATATATATTTTAATAGTAATTTGTGGTGGGGTTTCATTAAACCCCAAACTGGCGAAATCGGACAAAAGGCCTGATTTTCATAGGTGATGAGCATCAGCTGTTTCCTCTCACTTCACTTGGAGTTCTAGGTGCTCAGGGCCTGTGTAAGTAAGTCCACCAAAGGTTCACAAACCATATGTAAAACACTGGTACTGTTCTGAGTGACCTTAGGCCAGTTTGGGGTTTCCGCTGCAGCCATGCAAAACTCAATGTCTTTTCAACTTGAAAACAGGCATAAACTTTGCGGTTTCATCTGAGTTTCCTGTTGAGCTTTGGGGGTTTGTTCATATAGGACTTGGGGTGAAACTCTGGGTGAGAAATCAGAAAACCTGCAGACCTCTTTGCACAACATGAATTGTGCATGGTTCTTCACATCCCACCAGCATCACCTTTTAATAATTAACAAACAGATAACCCACTTACTAGAGCCTAGGAGCCCAGGAGAGGCAGCATGTTCAGTCCATGGTGTGGAAGGAGCACCTTACATTGGTCTAAAGTGCCTCTATAGCCAAATGAAGAAACCAACACAGATTCAAGAAGGTGCTTCCTCCTTCCTCCTTGACACAGGGAATAGGTACGTATAATGGGAGGGGAGTAGCACTTTGGGAAAGAGGGGCAACAGAAAGGAGGAATGAGGCAATCTTGGAGGACTGCTGCCCCCTTAAAATAATTTTTAATTGGCCAAATCAAGCACTGGTAGTTTTGTGGAATGCTTTCCTCTCTATGCATGTGTGGGATGCCCATTAAAGCTGAGCAACAAACCCACATCAAAGAACACCTGAATTATGTAAGTCTGAGTGTAACCCACACATCTCCTGGGTGTGGGGTTCTGTCCCATCTAGTGGCACCAAGACCACTTAGAGAGAGATGAAAAAATGAGTCTGCTCTACAGCCGTAGCTAATAGCCAGTTGGCTTTTAGCCCATGCAGTAGAGGCTCATGCACTAAGCTCCAGAGGCCCCAGGTTAGATCCTGCCCACCGACGACCGGCGTCTGTTGGTGTTACATGAGCAACCAAGCAAAAACTAATTTCTTTGCTAATGCCAAGGGAGAAAGCTAGTCCTGCTGCTGTAGATCTTAATAGGGACTTTTTGTAACCTGGCAGAATTAAGAATTTCTATCTGTGCAACCTCTTGTGCAAGCCAAAGATCATCTCAGACCAGAGATGAAACACATGCCTAGAATATAAAGGTTGAAGCTGTTCCCAGAGAGTTCTCAAGTATTGCCTGGCTATTTCATCACAACACTGATTTCCCACTTAATTCCATTCCTCCCCTCTCACAACAACATTGGGGAGAAATAAAATACCACACAAATCAAGGACCATTTCCGAAACTCTTTGCAATTAAAAGCTAATCTCAAGCCAGTGGTAACCTCTACGCCCCCTCAGTTCAAATGAAACCCCATCTCTTGTGCTGATCTTTCTCCACATAGGTGCCTAGTCACTGCAATAGAATGGGAGGATACCCTGGGATCGGTAACTAGAAGTCCACATTGTACGACTATAGTATCTCTCTAAGCCAAGAGAATGCCACAATCTATTTTTGAACTATTGATTTGTATTCTAATTTGTGAACGTTCAGTGGCATCAAACAAAGCTGCATCACCTGGTGATGATCAGCACAGTAAAATTGCTTAAGGAAGTGAGCTGCCATAAAAAGACTTTATGATAATAAATCATCTAGCGTCCTCTTGCGTAGATTACGATCAGTATAAAGAGTCTCTTTGTCACTATCCAGAATAGTGAGGCAGTTTTAACATTTTGCTATTTCCATTCATAGGCTTAGACTGTAAACTCTGGGGAAGGGATGTTGCTCATTTTTTTGTTAGCTGTGGGTAACATTTTTTCAAAAGCACTTCTATGACTTAGGCTACTAAGTTTCATTGAAAGTCAGTGGGATTTAGAGTCCTAAATCTTTTAGACCCTTTTGAAAACTTTATCCCAATCTTACTATGAAGTCCTATACAGCCATGGCAGCATAAAAATAACAGGATTAATGGTGATGAAGTCCTTTGTCATGACTGCTCACGTTCAGTGCGGTGGAGTATTTGTTTTAAATTTTGAACATTTGCGTAGGAACTGTTGACACTCCATCTCTACGGGAGAGGATCCAAGCCAGGCCCAACCCAGAACAGGTAAGCAGGCTACTTAGCTGTGTGCATGCACAAATATAAATTATGTTAAAGAATTTGGGTAAAACTGAACAGCATTTCTACCTAAATCTCAGTATTCAAGACTAGCAACAGCAGTGATTGTGCTTTGGCTGCTTGGTCACCTGGTGCCCAGAGTGGCATCAGCAGGTCCTTCCATGACACTATGCTAAAGAAAATCACGGTGCATTTCATCCTGCGGCCTTCCCAAATATTTTACAATCATATACTATGTCTACAGCACCAATACAATACAGCCACTTCTTGGACATATGGCAGCAACAAACCGATGTGCAGTAAACTACACAACAGTGAAGGAGAGGAAAATTTTGGCAAACCCTCAGCTGAGTTCTTAGGTTCTCATCTGCGAGACCTCTGCACAGAATTCTGTCTGCTGCAAAAGGAGAAATGGCTGAGTCGACCTTAGTGGAATTTAAACCGCTGGTTCCAGGGTACTGAGGTGTTTTTCAACTCTGAAGATTAGACCACTAATGGTATTATCTGCGTTGGGATAAAAGACCCACAGCATGGCCGTGGCTGGCCCAGGTCAGACGATGGGCTCGCAGTGTCCTAGAGCTGAGGCTCTAGCCCAAGCCCAAAAGTCTGCACAGCAGTTTTTCAGCCCGGTAGCCCAAGCCCTGTGAACCTCTGTCAGCTGACCCAGGCTAGTCATGATTTTTTATCCCTGTGAAGATGTACCCTAAGTCACCCAGCCAGTGTTTCCTTTGGGCATCATATGTACTATCTGCACAGTAATCATGTTATGAGCTTGTGGCTGTCTGACCACATAGCTTTTTAATGTAGCACGAAGTCATCATGGCTACATATTTCAGTGTGTAGCGGTGATGCATGGAATGTTCTGGTATCTCTAGGCCCTGAAAGACTTTCTGGCTAGACAGAAGACTGGTAGGATGGCTACTGCTGAAGAAGTGGCCCACCTCTTTGTGTATCTGGCCTCTGACGAAGTAAGTACTGTACAACAAAATCTGTTGTGAACCACAGAATCCCACCCCATCTTGTGGCTTCTCAGTAGAGGGAAGCTATTTTGCAGATGCTTACACAGTCTTGGAGACAGATTACTGCAGTAATCGAAGACTGACATACTTTGAGTCTAGCCCAAGATACAAACAGTGAACTACTTCCGGGCAGTGAAAGTGAAGGTTAAGTTATTATTTACTGAGGACCATATTCTGGACATTGCATTGCATTCTGAACAAACGGGCTGTGCATGGCACAGTTCTAGGGGGGGGCTGGGTGGTATGGAGTCCTTTCCCATTGCCCCCACAAAGTTGCTTTGCTTCCACCACAGGTGACACCACCTTCAGTACAGTAGGGTCAGTGGATCTGTAACCTGAATACAGTATGCAACAACAAAATGTTTGGGTGAGACCGTTAGATCTCTCAGGGAAGGATAAATAATTATAGCTTTGGGGCCATAATCATCCTCAAAACAATCAGTCACCCTCAAGTGATGATGTAAAATGAAGATGCAGGAACATATCATTCTGCTACAAATATCTGAACTACAAACCCTCCCCGTCTAGAGAGGCTACATCCAGAGGATATAGTAAGGGCACATAGTGGACCCAAACCTGGCCGCAAATAACACCAACAGTAGTTTAACAGCACACGTAATAGGACTAGATGCCATGGAAATTGCCCCAGTAGTCAGGACAATCTTTTTGAGCCCCGCAGAATTGCTTGAGGAAAGTGTTTGGGTCCCAATATTTCTATCAATTGTCACTTTCTCAAAGTTCATCTTGGCCACACAGAGACTAATCCTATCAGTCTGATATTATTGGTAGAGCTTATTATTAATTGGATCTTTGCCCATATGTGGTCAGGACTTCAGTATTCGATCTGAACTCAATATGGTTTGGTATTGATTCAGAGGAAAGAGCGCCCCCTACTCAATCAACACCACCACTTCCTCCACCATCTGGGTTTTTCTTGTAGATCGCTCCTCTAACTTACTAACCAGGTCAGACCCTGCTTAGCCTATGAGAATTAATGATTTCTCAGTGCCAAGTGATATGGCTGCAGGCCAGATGTCATAACTCCACCTTCTGAGCATTCATTTGGTCCCTCCATGACACATTTGTGCCTACCATCTGTAAGAGTCAGAAGTCCTAAAGCCGTGTGATAATGATTTGTCACTTTGCAACCGCCCAGCGTGGTAGCTAAAAGGTTTTAGTTTTTAAGGTTCTTAATCCTTTGAAATTTTCAGAGCCACTGTTGTATTTGTGGAGATTAAAGGACTGTTTGTAGATAGAGGAAATGTTTTTGTTAAATTAACTTCAATAATTGTTAGCCTTTTCCTCTGTTTATTAGTAATAAATTATAGTTACTCTTCCTCTTATGATTTCAGTCTGCCTACATGACTGGCAATGAGCTTATCATTGATGGAGCCTGGAGCTTGTGACTTATGAAACTTTCAGCTGAAGTTTTCAATGGAAATTCATAGTACGAAAGGCAAATAATGAAGAGATTATCACATTTCTCTATTAATATAGTTTGCACCATTTTAATGACTAAAATGATTGACCTTCAAATAAAAGTCAGTGTATTTGCACAGACATGCATTTCTAAAATTACTTTGTCTGATTTTTCTTTTGCATACTTTACACAGTAGTGTCGCTTGCGATAAAGCACACGTCATTCAACTTTGTTTTTTGTGGCAGCTCAGCTACATGAACAGCAATTGGACATTTAAGGTGTGCCAGCAATATTATATGTAGAACACTTGCTCTTGGCATCTCTCATTTGGAAGTTAAACATTCTTGTTTGGATTTCCTAGTAGCCTTGGGCAATGGAGGACATGGAAAAAGGCTGCATTAGGGCCTGCTGAACTGGACCTGAACTGTGCAACAGCAGCCCAAAGCAGAGTCAGTGGGAATGTTCAGACTTAAAAGTCTGAACTACATGAAATGCTGACCAAAGTGTTTCTGGGGGTAGTGGGCTCATGGCATATTAATTCTTGCAACTCAAATGCTGGAACCCACCTCTCATTTTCCAAAGATTTAAATCTATTCCCTTTTCCTGGTCACCATCATTAATAACATGTTGTAGAGCTGCTAGAAAGCAGCTCATAGTTCCTGAGACATTAGAGAGGAAAAGTTTAAATGTATTCCAAATACCTAAAAGGCCGTGGGACAAACTTTACATGTAGTGGAAATTATGGGAATGAACCTGAAGCAGTAAATGTTAAAAGACAAGGGTCTTGTAGTATGTTAGTATACAGACTCATGATATGATTTTGCCATCAGTAAAACATTTTCTCCACTAATTACATCAAATATGTGTACGGTTACTGGAACCCAAGTGAGCTAGTTGATGTTAGCAGCAGAGAGAAGAACTGTTTGATTACGGACATGGCTTAGCTTCCAAAAAACGGGCTTGGCCGCATTACTACCCACGGTAGGGCATTCTATACCTTCCCTGTATCCTATCCCTGCTGTCCCTCAACAAAACAGCCATATTACTATGCAATGGCAGAGCTTTGTGTTAATATATTTAGAAAGAAAAACAACAAAACACTCAGTGCGGTAAATTTGCTTGTACAATTTAGTGAACACACTGAGTTAGTTGTACAAGGACTAAAGGTTGGATTAATTGATTCTGCCACTGATCATGGAGATATTGTCAAGGGTAAAGAACGGATGTGTTATGCCAAAATTAGGTTTTCTAGTGCTTGAACCTACTGGCATGAAACTTCCTTGATTATAAAAGGCCAGTGGAATGCATGGTAAAACCCTACTAAAAACAGCCAGTTCAGTCACACTGCAAAAACGACACTCATTCCATTGTAACTGAAATTATTATTTATTAGTTATTATTTATTATGATTTGCATGGGGGGAGCACTAGTTCTGGACCAGGACCCTACTGTGCTAGGTGCTGTACAAACACAGAACAAAAAGATACTCTCTGCCCCAAAGCGCTTACAATCTAAGTAAAAAAAAATCTACCATGCTATTACACTATTACACTACAGCTAAGAATGCCAACGAATGCCTATAAATGTGGCTGCTTAAGAAATAATTGCTCTATAATTATTAAAGAAAAATTGCTGCTGCAAATTTTTGAACAGTCATCTCCAGAAAGCATGGTCATGCATATACACACATCTATCGGGGGCAAAGGTATGGGAGGGTGTGGGTATGTGTATGTGATGATTGCATAAATCTCCTTTGAATCTTTACTCATGCACCAAAATAAGAGACCTGATTTTTGAAAGGTGCTGAGCAATATGCAGGTCTAATTAGTCAGAGGAATTCAGTATTCAGGATGTTGAAGTGGCATCTCTTATAAGCACTAAATTCACTTGATGTTTTTTCCCCTTAAATTTTAAGGTTAGATTCCTCAAAGTCATTAAGACTCTGATAGTTCCCCTGCACGCTGCCGGCTGGCAGTGTGTAAAGATCGCTGTCTCAAAAAACTGGTATTTTGAATGGGAATTTGGTGGGAAGGGACTTCTACACAGGGAGTCATACCTGCATTAAGGTAGGAATGGCTGCCAAAGGGAAGTACTGCGGTAATGTACCATTTGATCTTTGATCTAATTGGGAAAATAGGTAATACTTAGTCGGGGGGGGCAGGGGAGAGAGGAGTTTTGTACTTTCTATAATCATGGTTGATCCTCTGCACAGAAGCTATTTGAAATATTTGACACAAAACAACCCCTTTGGCTTGTGTGTATATAGGGTACAGATGACGTGGGGTTTTGACAGATTTCCCTCCAATCTCCAATTAAAGGGACCTCTTAAGGGGGTAAAATTAGGGCAAAAAACCAACCTAGACCAAAGTGGCTGGGTTAGACTTCACTCATCTGAACCCAAATGTTGCAAATTCAGCATGCAAAATAGTGTTTCCACCTTTTATGAATTTATCATCAAGGCCAAAGTCCTTGTGCTGGGATAGCTGTCATGGCATATTGTGTGAGAAGAGGGGAGAGCTTCCTGTTTTAGCTCAGTATTGTGGAACCTCATGTTGACCAATCTGAAAATAAAAATTTTGTTTGGTGTTGGGGTTTTTTCTGTTGACAAATCCAGAGGTTATTGAACTCTTCTAGTTATCAATCAATGTCCTTAGGCCACCTGGTGGTGTAGTAGCTGAAACCAGCTGCATATTAATGAATGGATCCTGGCAGCACTCCTGTGAAGTAGAGAAGTAGTAGTATTCCCATTTGACCAATGATGAACTGAGGTAGAAAGAGTGGTCACATGAGAACCTGGTAGCAGAGCTTGGAATTGTATCCAGATAGTCCCAGTCCTTTGTCTTTGCTAGAAGTATCTTTCACAGATAAGTTATTCACTTATGTATTCACATAATGTATTATGAAATCTGGAGTTTTCTAGTAGGCTTACATGAGAGCACTCCTGTTCCAAAATTCATCACTTAAACCGGAGCTATGTTTATATTTTTATGGAGCTATGCAGAAATTTTTTCCCCATGGAAAATTTTGACTTTTCATCAAAAAAGAAAACCAAGAAGTTTGGACCCCAAATTGACTAGTCGGAATGTTCCATGTTAAACAGACGCTTTCCATGGAAAACTTTGTTTAAGCAAAAGTCAATGGTGACAGAAAATGTGTGACCTGCCTTAATTTTTCCATGAGGATGACTAACAGCACTGTGATAACCTATTTTCTTTTTAAAATCTAGCTCTGAGATTCCCAGCTATTTGATGCCTAATTTGCTGTGTGATTTTGAGAAAGACACAGAACTCCTGTGTCTCATTCCTTCATCTGCACAGCACCCAGAGGGGATGTGAGGTTCTGGTAGCCAGTCTTTGTAAAGTGTTTTGAGATCCTTTGCTGGGAAGCACAACAAAAGTGCAGTTATTTCATTCTCGTGCATTCACACTGTGACACTGACACCCAGCAGGGTTCAACTAAAACTCCATCTCTTCTCCCCCTGCTTCTGTCCCTTTCTTTGGACTTAGCACACCACCCCCAAGAATGCTGGGTTGTAAGCATGTGGGTTACATGTGCATTTCCCGTGCATCCCCTCCCCTAGACCTGACTCCCATTCCAGCAGACACAGGGCGAGAGAACCTGCTGAACTGGTTACCTGGGTGAGAGAAAACCCCAGCCTCCCCTCCAGCTGCTTGTCCCGGTGGGCTGCTGCGGGGGCTCCAGCAAACCTGACACCCTAGCAGCTGTCATCCAGCCTCACCCCTCCGCTCTTCTGCTGCCTTGTCTCCTCCTCTTCCGGGCGGGGCTGGGCAGGGCCCGTTATCCGACCGGCCCTGCCTCCCTGCAGCGGGAGGGGGCTCCAGGCACCCAAGGCTACAGCTCTGGGTCTCCTCCACCCCCCACTTGTCCTGCTGGCTGGTGCAGCGCAGCTGGGAGGAGGAGGAGGATCCGCGGCCGCTGGGGAGCATCGTGCGCCCGGCCCCTTGCTGTGCCGCTAGTCCTGCCCGCGTGGGCTGCCCCGGGATCAGTGCGCGGCAGGAGCTGCTGCGGGGCCCCAGGTAGGTGTTTGCAGCTGGGTGCCCCTAGGGCTGCCCGGGGGGGATGTGCCCGGGTCAGCACACGTGCAGAGCTGCTGGGGATGGTGCCTTCCCCGGGGTTTTTATTCCGGCACTGAACGAGGCTGGTTCATGGCTGTTGGTTGTCTGGTCCTTTCTCTGTGTTGACAGCGGCCAGGGGAGGGAGGTGGGCAGTCACCAGNCAGAGCTGGGAAAACACGCCCCGGCTGCCCGCGGCCACCATCCCTCCGTCTCTTCCCCCTTCCCGACTGAAATGCTGGGATTGTACGACTCTCACCAGGGGAAATGTAGATTCCAGAGCGGGACTGGCTCAGAGAGGTGTTGCTGACAAAGATTCAGGACCAGACGGTGTGTGCATGGATCCTGCTTCTGTGATTTCGGACAAGGGCTCATTCATTCAGCTTGCCTGGGGATGAATTGAAGAAGCCTAGTTTGGTTTTGAAATTGTGCCTCCATACTAGGGAATGGCTTATTCTTAATTTAACTGGATAGTGGATAGGGAGCCTGAGGACCTCTGTCCATTGTGCCTCAGTTCCACTTTGGAGGGATCACCTCTAAGTAGTAATTCAGTCTCCTTGTCCCATCAATCCTTGGCTTCTCCCCTGAGACCACTGTCAGCATGGCACGTTGTACCAGAGTTGTCGTCAGGTGGGCTCCTGTCTGTAGGAAACTGACCTGGGGTCATCAGTTAATGTTAGTTAGGGCACCTACGTGTTGTCCAATAGTAACTTAAGTCCTGCTCCTGCAAAGTGCACAGGGCTGCCTTGGAGTCAGGAGCCCGTGCATACAACCCACCTTGCTGGGTTGAAGCCTTAATCCCAATACCAATGTCTTCTTTTCTCTTTGAATTCAGAGCCTTTAAGCAGCCGTAGGGGAAAACAGCAATATTAATCAATTCCATCACTGAAGAGATATGGTGCAAATTATCAAAGGGGAGGAGAGGGGAGGAATTAGTAAAGTTTACCTATTTCCAAAAATGCTATTACTTAATAGTCTGTAATTTAACATTAAAGATAGTGGATCAAATCCTAGCACCATTTAAATCAATGGAAGTTTTGCCATTGACTTCAGTGGGGCTAATATTTCACCCAATATATCTTCAGAATAAAAACAGAAACATCAATTATGCAAAGGGTCCACAACAACTCAGGTCTACAAACAGAGACCAAAGAAAGTGGCACAAAGGCTGACGCGGGAGGAAGCTGGCCTCCTAAACTAAAAACAGATGGCTTGATGGGGTTACGATGGACAAAAATAAAACAGAGGTGCAGCAAAAATATTATTTTATTTTAAGACATATAAAAATTGCATATATTTTCAGATATGTCTTTGCTGCCTTTAAAGTAGGTTTCCTATTTGACTAGTTCAACACAAACACCCAGTTTTCTAATAAAGCAATGGAACAATCTGTCTTTGTTCACCAAGTCAGTCTTCCCAGGTTTGTCAACATTACAAATGAGATTTGATGGATAATTCCGGGAGTTACAAACTCATTTCTAGCATTGTAGCATGAGGCAGGCCAATTCTTGGCTCAAAGGTCTGCGTTCCAACCCAGCCTGAGTTTTTTGTTCTGTGGCACTTCTACTGAGACAGAAATTCAGCCAAAATTATTGGATAGATTTCCGGAAGCTGCCATTCACGCCCAAAGGGCTGAAGTGCAGAAAGTAGCCATTAACCGAGAGTGTGTACGGTTTCAGTGGGCTGGAGAGCAACATTAGCAAACAATTTGATTCAAACCTTATCTTCAGATGTGTGTGGAACGCCCATTGGTTTAGATAACTGAAAATAGGGTAAATGTGCGTGAGAGCCTGATTTTGCTTCCAGTGAATGCCCTGACGTATCTCTCACTAACTTCAGTGGGATCAGGATTGGGCTTTAATTATTTAATTATTACATCCGTGTTTAAGGACTAAGTAGAAAGAGACTTCAGCCCACAGAACCTCGCCAGGGAGTGGGGCGTAAAAGAGGGGATCGGAGCTCCGTGATAGGTCTCCCACTTCATTGGAAAAGGTCCTCTGGCAGGACTTGGGCTTCACATGGGGTGCGATGGGAGAGCCATGCTCCATCACACTCCCACCTTTACCCTAAAACACAGTGCAAACCAGCACACATTTGTGCTGACCTGAGTTTGTCTTCTCCTTCTCTGGGATTGCAGGGGATCAAACGACCCTGGAGGCAAGTGTCTTCAGCCTCTGAGAAGGGAGGGAGTATGCTGCTTAGCTGAACTGGAATTCCTCCCAAGTGATTAAGGAGCAGCCCTGACAGACTGACTGTAAGGAGATGTGGGACATTGATGGTTGGAATGGGGTGATGATATCCACTGCATTCCATCAGTGATGCAGAGACACCCTCCCACCCACTCCTTCTTGGGTTGAGGCGGGGGGAAAAGTATCAAGATACCAGCAGAGACTCAGAGAGCGGACAATATTATTTTGAACCGTCCGTTTTTGTTGAAAGTACTGGGAGAATTCTCGTTGCGCCTGTCAGAGTCCATGTCCTCTTTTTGTTGTTTGTTTTGAAGGAGAGAACATTCTAATGGAATGTTCCACCCCCCACAAAAGCTAACTGTGCCAGCCTGTTGACTGTTGGCTGTTCCGAGAGGTGCATGAGATCACATGCTTAATAAAATGAGTGCTGCCGAAAATTAAGGAATCCTGCAGGCTGGTTTGTTGGTAATTAGGTAACTACTGTACCAAGATGCTCAGGTGCCACATTTGATGAGGACAGTATAAAAACCCACACAGATCAATAGATATTTGAGATCTTAATTCAAATGGGTTTCTGTCATTCTTACGGACTTTTTTGTTAAATAGCTCTGACATGGTTTAGGGTAAGAACTTAGCAGTTGGTAGAAGTTCCTTTCACTACCCCCTTGAAATACAACCTAAATTTGGCCACGTTTTAGGCTGTGGAAAAGCTCCATTTGTATCTGCGCATTATTAAAAATGGTTTGCTTGATTTTAACTTTCTGAAAGCTCCAGTTGCACTGCACATGTTTGCAGGACCCATTGAGCCTCCTGCATCATATGCTCATGATTCATCCAGAACTAGAAGTCCAGATAGGACACAGGAAAATCTGATTCTCTTCCTCCTATTGCTCCTGTGAGGGGGAAAAAATTACTTATCGAAATCATACACACAAGGGGGATGACTTAAGGTTGCACAGACAAACATAGTTCTTGATTTTGCAACTTCAACAGTGTTCTTCTAACGTAGTTTTTTTTAACAGAATAAATAGATATAAACTAGATGCGCATGCACACAAAAGCTTCATTACATACTTTCTAATATGTAATGTACAGTTGGTGTCTATGAGGCTTTCTCTTTTGTATGGGGAAAGAAAGAAATATGACTTTAAAAAAGTCTTGAAACAGGCAAATATACGTGTCTGATTTGCTTCTGCTTATTCTTCAAAACCTTTGTTTATTTTTTTTATTGTAGGTTTGTCAACATGGTGAAGGAGGATATTGTGGAGGAGAGTGAAGATCCAGAGCTGTCTATAGAGGTGGGAAATGGCACTATTCCCATGAATCAGAAAACTCAGGTAATTGCATTTGTATCTGTATTCAGGCCTCTCCTAGTACAGGGTTACCGAGGGCAGCTCTCCTTTCTCCAGCTTCATTAAAATATTGAAGGAAATTAGTTTTACAAGGGGAACTTGTACCCCCTCAATTTGGGCCTTTCTTACATTTACCATATATTCTATAAAGTGTTTTCTTTGTGGGTTTAGCTGCCTCAAATCAGTGGTCCTGACTTCAGTTTAAAGTGTCGGGTGAATTAGTTTAAATATTACAAAGACCCATCACCCACACAAAAATCTTTCAGGTGGAGTTAAGATTACTGCAGTAATTCTCAAACAGTGAACCACAGGCAGTTCACTGGGCAGCAGCTGCTGTCTCTTACTTGTTTTCAGCTGTTAAATTGCATTAAAAACAGCTTGAAAATATGACATGCACTCCCAATGATGTTTTTCCATGTAGTAAATTGCTGTAGTTGCACAGAGATGTTATGCGAATATGACTGGGACTGGCAGGTGCCCTGTGCAGTCGTGAATGGAAGGGCAGCTGGTCCACAAGCAAATCTCTCTTAAACTGGGCTCCACACTATGTAAAAATATATCGAGAAGCCCTGACCTACAGTTAGCAACGTTATAGTAAACATAGCCCTCGGGTAGCTTATTGCAAATGTACACAATGCTGCTTCAGAGAAAGCTTATTGTTTTTAACTCAGGAGGTAACTGTCTTGGACTGCAAAGGTACAGATGGAAATGCACAAACGGAAGAAACAGCTCTGTTGCACAATTGTGCAAGGCAACTTCAGAAACCACTGACAGAGTCAAAGCCTCCAAGGAAACTGAGGCAAATATTTGCTTGTCCTCCTCAAGGCCTCCTTGCCCGAACAGTGACAAATGGTATGTATGGGACAGGCGATGCAAAATGTTTAATTCTTTGACATACGAGTATACACACCAACGTTTTGTTTTCTAGATGTGATAGCTGACAGCTTTTCTGTAAACAGTAAAGAAACATAAAGGGACTGTTACTTTTGACCTGTCAGGCAAATCTTTAGGTGCACTGATGGGAGAATTTTGATGTAGAACAAGGACTTGCATTTTTAGTGCCTTTCCCGCCCCACTCCCACCCCCATCCCCAGCTCCTTCTGATAAGATCAGCTGGCTTATCTTCATATTAGAAATTGTTTTGATCAGAAGCGTGAGCTCTTCAGCCTGTTTGAATGTTCTCACCCGCAAATGAACTGTAAAGAAGATTATAAATCATTACTTTTCTGGCAAAATAAATGGTTTGTGTTGAAATTAGGTCATGAATACACTAGTTTGCAGAAGAACCTTCTTCTGTTACTTAGGACTCAGTCCAGCGCTACATACCTAAGATTTTGGAAGCCTAGGATCCTGACCCCAAGGCAGATCGACCCATTCAATAGAAAGGTTGGCCTGTTATGGAAGTCCAAGATAAAAACTTGGGGCTGGCCTAGGATTGCAGAGTTTCCCAAGTGAAGGCACTCATGTGTATGTGAGAGCCTTCTATCCTATGCTCTGCCCCCCTGGATTCACAGGCTAGTACATTTGTTACCCCACTGCCTCCCTCTCCTGGCTGCCTGGGCCTTGTCACAAGAAGAAGAAACTCCAACTCTAAAATGCAGTAACTCCCCTGTATGCATGTGGGGAGATGGTGCAAGAGGGCAGGGATGGATTTTTTTTCTCTTCTTCCATCTTCTATTTGTGTCCGTCCTTGCTTGCTCTCCCTGCCAGAGCTGCGAGCCTGGAAGAACAAGATACCTTCAGGTTATGAAATATCTGCATTTTCCCTGCTTGTATCAGGGGAAACTCTCTGCCCTGCATTAGGTTGTGCGGAGACCCCCTGTGCATGCCCCTTTGCTAGGGATTGTTTTCATAGTGGAAGAATCCAGTGCATAAATCTACCCAGCTGCAATTTTCTTTTAGTCTTTCAAAATGAAACTTTGAAAACTAACAGCAATAAGCCAGGCCAGAATGTACAGTAGATTACTGGTGCATTCCTCAAGCAGCTGAAGACTTCACAATACAGGCAAGATGTGTGTTAATAGGATTACTCACCTGCTTACATTTAAGCACATGCTTAAGTGCTTCTCTGTATCGGGGACAGATGCTCGCTCAGCACCTTGCAGTACAGTTAAGCCCCTTTGTTTTCAGTTTAAACTGATTTTTACCAAAATATTCCCAAGTTTTACAAAAAGTATTATTCAGTTGTTTCCAATTTTTACCCTACTTTTGTATCATTCATATATATATAAAATATCTTGTTTTATTAGGAAAATACAATACACTGCATGAGATATATGTATTATGATAATACATTAGTCTGTGTGTATATGCAGAGTTGCCCGTTGAAGTAAGGTTATGTATTAGTCTAGAAGATACACACCATAAACAGGCACACACGCAAGCTCTGAAGTGCGTGCACATCTGAACTTACTGATGAATCTCATGCCCACCACGAACACATTTCAAGCTGTTAGCAGATCATAGGGTGACCAGATGCCCCGATTTTATAGGGACAGTCCCAATATTTGGGGCTTTTTCTTACATAGGCTCCTATTACCCCACCCCCCCACCCACCCCCACTCCCTGTCCCGATTTTTCACACTTGCTATCTGGTCAGCCTAGCAGATCACAATCTAAAGATTTGACATACTAAAATGGGAAGAAAATGAAAAATCTGTATCAGAATATGTTTCGGAACACAAGGAAGTATTCGAAAGTTTTTAAAAAACAAAAAGGAGAAAAGGATGAAGTTGAGTGTATGTGCTGCAAATGGAGTGGCTCAATTATTAAATGTCAATATTTATAGGCTAATAGTTCTAAATCTACAACAGTAAACTGTTTATTCAAATGAAAAGTTTTATTTGGGGATTAGAGAGATATTGTTTTCTTAAACTCAGAGGTGACGTGTTTTGAGTTCTGTTTTAGTTCTGCAGCAAACCACACTGATGGATGGAATTCAAAGCATTAATCTACTGAATACTTCCCCCCCCCCCCCGTCTTTCCACCCACCAAAATAAACCCTGATATTTACCCAGAAAAATTATTAACAATTTTTGCACTGATTTTCACCTGTTTTTTGTTGTTGTGGTAATAAACACTGATAAATTCCCAGGAAAAAATAAATAAAATAAAAACTGAAAACGAAGGGCCCTAAGTACAGTGCATACACTATTGTGACTTACTGTCATATTTTAGCACCAACAAAATCAGAGCTCTAGCTCAAAGAACATCAAAGATTGTTGTAACTAAACTGACATTAAAAGTAAATGTTTTATTTCTAAAATTAAGCAGATAATACTTTCCCCCCACAAAAAAGCATTTACAAATGTAAATCTGAAGTGAACTAAGCCATTCCTTAGAGATGATTAAATATATTTTTCCTGTCTTCTTCTAGTTGCAACAGTAATACTTGTCTGGGCTGTGGTCTGGTCCATCACAGGCAGTGAGTGTCTTCCGGGTGGGAATATATTTGGAATTCTGTTTCTCTTTTTTTTTGCTGTCATTGGAGGTAAAATTTTTGGGCTCATTAGAATACCAACACTGCCTCCTTTACCTCCTCTCCTCGGTAAGTATTGTGTGATATATTCTTTCTCTTTTTATTCTTGCATAGCTTAGGAACATAGGAATTGAAATACAGGCTCAGACCCAATGTCCATTTAGTCCAGTGTCCTGCTTCTGACAGTAGCCAATACCAAATACTTCAGAGGAAGATGTAAGAACCCCACAATAGGCAAGTGTGGGGTAATCTGCCCACACACAGGTCTCATTCTGATCTCTAATAAAGATTGGCTTTAAGCCCTATAATTCACAAGGTTTAATATCCCTTCTATAACGTTAATTCCTGCCACTGTGGCTACCCTGGAATTTGAATGTAGGATTTCTGGCACTGTAAGTGAGATCCATACCCCAGGCCACCTGGTTACAGGATAATAATGAATTCATAATGCAAGGAGTGTTACTCTTGAGCTGTCTTGCGTGTATCTCAAAAGGAAGTTTCTAGCACTTTAAGAATCTCTGTCCCCCATCTTCCCCCAAGCAGGCTGTTTCTTCCCCCTTTGTCTGTCTTGACTCAAGCTTGTCACCATGGTTGCTGACCTGGGCTCAGATTTTCCCACCTATGACTCAACAATCCCCTGGCACAAATGATTTCAAAATGTGTCTTAGTTTCGAATTATAACGAAACCCAAACATTCCAAAATTCTCCAGGAAGAAAAATTCCCCCCAAAATTCCGTTTTGGGTTGATCAAAATGTCTTCTTTCTATTATGACTTTTTTCCTTTATATAATACAGAATAACAAAAACTTCAAAACAAAGTGTGGTTTCAAAACAAAAAAAAATGAAATGTTTCATTCCAAAAATGTAAAAATGAGATGTTGTGAAATGGGATGTTTTGTCTGAATATTTTTTTAATTTTTTTTTTCCTAAATGTCAGTGAAATCAACACAATTTCATGAAGTGTTTCAGTTTTGATAGAACTGCATTTTCCACTGGAAAATGGTGCCATCAATGTTTTTCTGATCAGTTCTCTTGCCGCCCTTACATGAAGAAAATGGGAGTGCTTGCAGAGCACCATGAAGAAGCAGGTCAGAATCTGGTCCACTGAGATTATGAAAATAATAAGTAAACCCATTGGATCTGACCATGATTTGGAATTTGCACATGGATTACTGAAGTGCAATGCTGTATGAAGTGGCATATAGCATTAGGTATAACAGCCTTTAGACAGTGAACTTGAAAGTCAAAACCTTTTTATTTTTAAAGCAAGTTTGAGCTACTGTTTCTGACCATATTGATTCTTCTTACTTTTTGTAAACTACTCCTTTGCTCAAAAGTTATGACTTGGGCACAAAACTACTTGTCAGGTGAGTAATGCTGAAGAACAGAAGCATTAGCAGGATAGCACATGCCTGAGGAGATGCTTTTGACAATCTTCATGCCTAAGGTTCCTAGTATTTGAGAAAAATCTAGGAATCGAGGAGGGAGAAGGGAATATTAAATGTTCTTTGTTTTCACATGAAAAATGGTGATAAAAATACAAGGACCTATATTCAATCATGGACATCCTTGCCTTTGATTTATCCCTTTTAGAAGGAATTCAGTCCAATACAGATGGCTTCCTACTACTTAACCCTTACAGTGAGGCTGGGTGGTGCAATTGCCAGCAGATCACCTACATGGAGGCATATTGCAGAGCCTCTCTGTGGTGTGAAGGGAGTCTTTATGCCAGCCCCGTATAGATTAAAGGAGAGTATAGCAACAGAGAGAGTCTTAAGAAGGGGCTATGAACCCTATAGTTATGCAGGTCCTATGACCCTAACATGGCAAAAGAAACACAGAGAAATTGTGATCAGTGTTCCAACCCATAGGCTCCTGTAATTGTCACAGTGAAGCACATGATGCTGCCTTTGTTTCTCCTAGAGGGTGTGGGAAGAAGAACAAATAGTAGCTATCAGGTAGACGGTTCCAGGTCAAATAAAAGCCATAGCCAAGGCCTGTCAGCACACAGCAGGCAGTCTGTGAGCAACATGAGCACAGTATTGACCAAAAACAAACAAAAAAATCTTATGGATTTATATTTCACCCATGAAAGCTCATGCTGCAAAACGTCTGTTAGTCTATAAGGTGCCACAGGATTCTTTGCTGCTTTTACAGATCCAGACAAACACGGCTACCCCTCTGATACTTGAAGCTCTGCTACAAAATTAAATGTTTGTAGGTTCAGGCCCTAAGATAGGGCATTGCAGGCCTGTGTTTAAAAATACCTTTTTCACAAAGCACTTCTTGTAGCAAAACCATCTAACTGGAGACTGCAAAACAAGCATTTGCAAAAGGTTGAATTTTCCTTGTGGCTCAAACAGAAGATGGGAGCAAACAACTGAAGTTCCTCCTATGTGAATGTTGCATTCATAAGAATTTTACAAATCTGTGATTTAATTTTTGCACATATTATATATTTTAGGCCAGATTTTCAAAGGAGCTCAATCAGCACCCAATCACTCCCCTTTAGGCACATGGATAGATAATGGGTCAGATTTTCCTACGAGCTCAGCTCCCATTTAGGTTGAGAACAATGGAAGCTGCTGGCTGTTGAGTACTTGTCGAAAGNGGGGGGGGGGGGGGGGGGGGGGGGGGGGGGGGGGGGAGGATCCTAATTTTCTCATTGAAGTTTTCACAAAAGATTCTGATTTTACTCTAGACGCTACTGAAATAGAATAATAACTACTCAGTCAAGAAATACTTGCTTGCTTTCTTTTTAGGGATGTTGCTTGCAGGTTTTCTCATTCGAAATACCCCATTCATCAGTGACATAGTCCAGATAAATCCGAAGTGGTCTGCAGCGCTGAGAAATATTGCCCTTTCCGTTATCTTGGTCCGAGCTGGGCTTGGCCTTGATCCAAAGGTACAGTATCTAATGTTTCTGGTGTAAAAACATACAAACAAAATATTTGATCAGCTGTTTGCTTGAAATCAATACTATATCAAATTATCAAATCTCATAAGTTTTGCATTTGATAGCCTTGTTTTTATTGGAAGTGATTTAAAATACAATACAATATTGTTCTTATATTAGTGAAGGTTAAGAATATCTATACCCTATCAGCCGGATACATAGGATTGGTGAGCATTCCATTTTGTGATTTTTTTCCACTAAATAAATAAATTAAAATTATTTCTGTTTTGTGAGCTGGACATCTCAGTTAAATGCACTTTATCTTGATTTGCCAAGTTGTGTACATTGTTCCATTTGTTTAGTAAGTTTTCCTATAAAGTCTATTGTCCTGCTAAGAGATCATTCAAAGGGAGAAAAAGGTAAAATAAACAATGCAGGGATCCAGGACACTGAAGAGAAGAGAATCTCCTTTATGATAAGACACTCTGGTGAAAGGACGCCCTACAAGTAATATTTATGTGAGGATATTAATTGTAAAGAAGAGTCCATCTGCCCTAGATGAAAAGACAGCTGACATTGGTCCTGATAAATAATAGATCCCATGATATGTCTATGATCCCTTCCCCAGCCACTATGAAACTTGATATCTCCAATGCTAATAAAAGAGGGGGGGGAATGGGGGTCTCCTGCCTCGTTTACAACTTGACCAGCTAAAATCAAGCTATAAGGTGTTGCCCTGTTCCTACACTTGAATGGAAGTAGAGGGTATGTCAGGCGTAACTAGCACATGTTAGCTAAGCCTACCTAAACTCAGATTTTTTCCTAGTCAAGGTAAAGGCTGGATAGGAAGTATCCATCATGACATGACATGACATTTTTCTTGAGGATACTCACTTATAGTAAGTCCCAGAAAATCTCAGGTTGCAACATTTCTATTGTTACTCTCTAAAATGTCTATTTTCCAATGTAGCGTCCCATTCTTTACCAAGACATTCAAGAGGGCTTTTAAACCTTGTGTTCGGGCACATCATTACACACAGTTGGGCTGTCAAGTTCAGTATTTGAATTCTTTTCCCTCTGTGATGTGGTCATTTTCAGACCAAAGCTAGGACCAGATCAAAGATGGGCTCAACCCACTAAATGCCCTAAGTCCTAGCTTTTACAATAGACTGTACTGTATGATGCCATGTCACTGGGACTTCAGTAATAAACCAGAGCAGATCTTTAGCTGCTTTTCTCTTTATGAAATTGAAGAGATATATTGTTAATGTGTAAATATGTTTCTATTTCAGGCTCTGAAGAAGTTAAAGGCGGTCTGTTTAAGGCTTTCTTTCGGGCCCTGCCTTACTGAGACATGCGCAGCTGCTGTTCTTGCCCACTTTCTGATGAATTTGCCATGGCAATGGGGATTTATATTAGGGTAATTTACTCTTTCTTCTCTGTAAAAATTAAAAATGGCTTAATTCTAGCTGATGCTGCCTATCTCCCTGCTAGGGATCTTCCCTTGAACTAAAGAATGCCACGGCTAGCCCAGTGCATCCTTCGTGCACTGCCAGGCAGAAGACATGGTTCAGTACTAGTTGCCTGTGTGTCTTGCAATGGTGAAATGCCATGAAAGCTATGCCGTGCCCTGTGGCTGGTTTGAGGGGGAGGTGTTCATAGGCAAGGCACTCACTGCACGAGACTGGCAGGGATGCTGGTTGTGATGTGGGCCCTTGAGAGTGAAGAGCATAAACAAAAGAACAATGGAGTGATAGAATCCTGGGGGCTTTGTCTGGAATGCAGAGGGCCTTTAGGAGCAAAAAGAAATGTTGTTGCAGGTGTCCTGTTACGACGTGGAAATACTGGAGTTCAGATTTTCCCTTAAAGAGCCACCTATAGCCATTCCATTAAAATCAAGAGAGAGAATCTGATATGTCCTCTACTCTTTGGGGGGACGGGGAGTGTATTCATCTTGTTCCATCAAGTCCCTTATTTTAATGTCACCCATTTGGGCACGTGACAGAAGTGGACTGTAGGTTTACACAGATGTGTAGTTAAAAGGGCCATGGTGGATTTTCCAGTTTAATATTTTATTTTTAAGAAGGGATGAATGAAATTCTGTGTGTTTAGTTTTGTTCTAGGCGCTGTCTCTCCTGCTGTTGTGGTCCCCTCTATGCTGATCTTGCAAGCAGGCGGGTATGGTGTTGAAAAGGGTGTCCCGACCTTGCTAATGGCTGCTGGCAGCATTGATGACATTCTGGCCATCACCGGCTTCAACACATGCTTGGGCATGGCCTTCTCTTCAGGTACACTACCTAATCCATAGATGGCAAAATCTAGGGAAAATACGAAAATATGATAAGGAATCTGTAGTCTGTTATGGTCAATTAGTGATAAATCTATAGGGGCTCGGTTTATATACTGGAGACTCAGATAATAATTATGTGTGAAATTACCCATGTGCAGAGCAAGTGGCTGATGCTAATCAGATATGCAGTAAAGCATATTAGTATGTGCTGGGACCTGGGAGACCTGAGTTCTGTTCTGAGCTCCTCCACTGACTCACTGTGTGACCTTCAGGAATTTATTAAGACTCTGTCTCCATTATTTTTATTAAATTATTATTCTGAACAAGTAGGTGTGACAAGCAATTCCATCAGCATTTTCCCTCACTCTTGCTGCCCATGTAAAGTTAGAGAGTCATCTTGGTAGATCATCTTCTTCTTCCCAGATATTAGACAAACGGTGATATTTACGAAAAAAGTCAAATCTGTGTTTTTAAAAAAATCAAATAACTGATTTTCACTAAAACAAATATTGGTGGGGAAATGTCTCAGTTGATTAAAACAATAGAAAACTTCCCAGATATTATTGCAAACTTTGTGCCCTGAAAGCCTCTCTCTGACTGTCTCAAGGGAAGAGTTTCTGAGTGGTGTGTTGGAAGTGGATAGCTCTTATTGTTGTCACTGAGAATTCTGTCACTAATTTGCTGCGCACTATGTTAAATTTCCTACCACCTGCCATCATTTGCAGCTACTGAATGTTGATGATAGGGTAAGGATTGCCTATATGGCCATCTCATCCCTGTAAGGATTGTGTACGTTTCCCTCTCTCCCTGTTGCTCATCTCATGAGAAATCCTGTTAACCAGGCCACTGTCATAAACCAGGTTGTCTCTTAAGGTTTATCTTCACTAGAAAATAAGGCAGAGTTAGAGCACAAACTTGAAGTCGTGTTTTAGGGCTATGAATTAGGGGTGGGATTTTCCGAGCACTCAGCATTAGCCTAATTCTGCTCCAATCAAAGTCAGTGGTAGAACTCTAACTTCAATGGGAGCAGAGTTAAGTCAGCACTAAGTGCTTCTGATTAATCCAATTTGGGTGCTTTGTACACTGAACTAATTTTTGAATGCATCTCTAAGTGGCAGCCTGTTTAAGTGGCAACAAGAAGGAGGGATAGCGGTGAAGGGGAAATGTAGGCCAACATTGAGGTCTGGTCTACACTACAGAGTTAGATCGATGTAAGTAGCTTACATCCACCTAACTATGGAAGTGCCTACACTTAGATTTTGCTCCCGCTGACGTAAGTGCCACGCTACGCCAACTTAATAACTCCACCTTCATGAGCGGCATAGAGTCAAAGTCGAGGTAGATAGGTCGATATAGTGGCCTTGTAGACACTGTGTTACTTATGTCGACTTACTGGCTTTCAGGAGCTGTCCCACAATGCCACTGAAAGTACAATTGATACAAGCGCTCCTGGTGAGGGCGTGCACCACTGACACAAGGAGCAAAGTGTAGAGACGCACAAGTGATGTAATTACCGTGGCGGCTGTATGCCGACGTAAGTTAAGTTGACTTAATTTTGTAGTGTAGACATAAGAAATACTGTATCATCAATATTTGTAGCTAGAAATCAACAAATGGCTGATCTGGTGAAAGTGTTTGCAAATTAAATATTTTAGTAATTTTGTATTTCACAAAGTAACTAAACTTTCTTAGGACATGCATGTGACTCCCATAGTGTGTAAGCGAAATTCTTCCCTGCCTAAAAAACCCCCACAAGGCGAAAAAGTCTCTAAATCTTCCCAGTATGTACTCAGAGCTCCAGATACCATCCCATCATGGGGAAGGGTTTGCAGCCACACATAGGAGGCAGAATATGTCATATAGAAATAATATGGTATCCAAGGATTTATGGGGACATCACGTCAGATTGTGGGGCATCTGTGTGAGGATCTTGCGTGTCAGTGCTGCTCCTCCTCTGTGCCTTCCCCTGACAGCACCGCTCACTCAGAAGCCATGCTGCCAATGATTCTCTCCATTCAGATTGCACATTAATCTCTTTCTTAGAAAGCAGAAGGGAAAATGAATGCTGTCGTGAGCACTGTTAATCCCCACACTGATTTCCACCTAGGGGCCTGAGGGAGGCCTCCCATGTACATCTCCTGCTCCTCAGCTCTGCCCCTTTCTTGGGGTTGATCTACCCCCACAGAAAAGACTAAAGTCTCAACCATACTTTGTGCAGATGAATATCTGCAATCTTGCAGAGAGAGCATGCGGTTCAGCATACTTTCATCCCCATGCATAGCATCTGGGCCCTTGAATTCTTGTTCCTTTCCTCGCCTCGTGCAGAAGAGCAGAAGCTCTCACCATATAGTATAAAACTACATTATCATGAATCTGGGGGCTATGCTAATCCCCTTATTTCTTGTCCAACATTTGGGTTGCTTCTTTCTGTATTTTCTCTTGCAGAAGGGATGGTGACTAGTGGGTGGTACTGTGTAAGAGGGGTTGTGCGTAAATACTTATGTCTAAGCCCTCTTCTCTTACTGTTCACAAACAGGTTCCACGCTTTACAATATCCTCCGAGGGGTCCTGGAGGTTGCAGTTGGAATAGTAGCTGGTGGGCTTCTAGGAGTTTTTATTCAATATTTTCCAAGTAATGATCAGGTAAAAAAACCCAAAAACTTTTCTGAAAAAATACCACCTATGGTATCTTGCTAAGAGTAGAGACGGTTAGCAGGAGAACTAGACAATCCATTTCCTAACTCAGAATGGGTGTGGATATGACTTTATAGAGAATGGTATGTGTCTAGCACCAACTGTTGTGAATCCTGTGCAATTTTATTGTTTGTGAAAATGGATTACTTGTTTGCTGTTATGGTAATGATGTGCGATTGCATAATTCTCCAATGTGCTGGGAGTTTAGATCCTTAGCCCCCAATCCTACTCCCTCTGAAATCACTGGGAGTTTCCATGCTCAGTGGGAACAGAATCTGGCCCCAATTTCAGCCAATAATGTGAACATCAATTAGATTGATGTGCTTCACATATGTGCATGAGAACATTCCTTGTTATGTGAGTTGCCTGCGATGGGTACAATATGCTGAACTAAGAGCAAAGTGACAATGATAGTGCTGAGTTTCCTGGGTTTAACTGGTTTGTTATGCTCTTAATAATATTTTAACATTCAAGAGTATTGTGTATTTGTTGCCTTCAATAAAAATTAAGATTACATTATTTTAAATCACATAAGGCCTCTGTAGTTGGCTCTAAGATTAAGTGGACAGAAATTTGTTTACAGTTTGCATAATGCCTTTGGACTAGAGGAATATGAGATTATAAAATATCCCAAAAGATATTGGGTATAGGGTGACCAGATGTCCCTCTTTTATAGCGACAGTCCCGATATTTGGGGCTTTTTCTTCCATAGGCGCCTATTACCCCCCACCCCCGTCCCGATTTTTCATACTTGCTGTCTGGTCACTCTAATTGGGTAACATCCTTGCCCCGTTGAAGTCAATGGCAAAATGCCCATTGACTCGACTGGGGCCAGGACTTCATCCTTTGTCTCTTGATTATCAACATGAAGAACACATTACAGAAACAACCAGATGATTAAATGCTGCTAACTCAATGGTTGCCATTAAGTAAGATTGTTTCTATAGAACTTCATGTTTAGAATTCCTATGGTACAAAAGCCCTTTGCACACACAACGATTTCTGATGGATAGAACAAAGGAAATATTGAACATCTGAAATTAAAGTTCCATAGGAATAGAAGTAAAAAAGAAAATAAACAAATAAAACATCCTCATAGCTGACGTCATTCCTGGAAGCTCTGGTTCCTCCATCTTGGTGCAGTTTCTTATTGGTGTTTTAATGAATCTAAGTAAGCTTTTTTCCAATTTTTTTTAAATAAAAATGTACTTTTGTTTATTCCTTTCCCTGGTTCTAGGCATCTGTTGTATGGAAGAGAGCATACTTTGTGTTGGGCCTGTCCATGTTTGCTGTTTTTGGCAGCCTGTACTTTGGTTTCCCAGGATCAGGAGGACTCTGCACACTGGTCTTGGCCTTCATTGCAGGCATGGGATGGTCAAGTGAAAAGGTGAATGTTTAGATACCCATGCCTCATAGCAAGCTAAAGTCACTTTAAATACACAGGGTCAGATTGTGATCTTGGATGTCTGGAGGGTGTTGACCAGAACCTCTTAAGGGCAGGAGTGGATGTATGGTGGATATATTTTTAAAGAGTGCTTCCCTTTATTTCGATCATTTAAAAAGAGTTTTAGTTAATAAAGTATTTCTGCAGATTGGTGCCTAACAAATGTAGTTGCTTTTGCCACTAGTCAGTATGCATGGGTTAGTAATGGAGAACACCTGTAGAACCCTTCAGCTATAACTCTGCCAGTGTGTCCATTCAAGCATTCCAAAGACATTAGGCGTAAACGCTGATCTGCCTTAATAGTGATTCCCATCTGGCAGTTTTTATCTTCAGCATCTCAGGGATATGTAGTTTGAAAGTGATTGTATATATGTGCATGTAAGTTTAGATGCAGTTATACGAGACGTATACACACAGAGAAAAGCTCGCTGAGACACAAGATCTCTGGCTGTGTTGAAGAAATAAGTCTCTGGAAATGTAAACATATAAGGAAACGGGGACTTGGTATTTCTTCCTGCAGATGCACAATATCCTGCTAATGGTACAATATGTACTGTCATGAGTGAAACATCAAATTCCTTTCCAATACGGATTCTTTTCCTTTAGCTTCAAAACCCTTCTTTGTGTAAGAAAGCACATGGCAAAGGGCTGAGCAGTACAAACACACTTTCACTCCCTCTGTTTAGTAAAAGGAATTGCTATGAATTATGACTTGTACAGGCATAGTGCAATATTGCTTTACCAAAATAATTTTGCCTTAAAATCATAATGGGCAACCCCATTGCATCACTTTTTCCCTCTTTTTTTAAATATTAATTTTGCAATATAACGCAAACAGAAATGGGGACAGAACAATCTCTCAGTCAGTCTCATTTTATTTTGTGATGAAATCAAATGTTGAGGCCACAAGGTACAATTTTTGTAACTTTACAGATTGTACCCCTTTCCTTATAGGTGGCTGTGGAAGAAATTGTTGCAGTTGCATGGGACATCTTTCAACCCTTTCTCTTTGGTTTAATTGGAGCAGAAATATCCGTTTTGTCTCTCAGGCCTGAAACTGTCGGTAAGACTACTTGGAAGACCAGTACTGTAGTTTTGACTAGAGTTTTTCCTAGCTAGCCTGCCAAAAGAATCACTACAAAACAGCTTGTAGTGACTATTGGCCTATAGCTTATGGCATAGCTATACAAGTTCGTTTCCTTTGTTTTACCTGCCCTAGACATACTGCAGCAAATGCTCTTGTGAGCATCTTACCTGTATAGCAAGTAGGGTTTGCCGGTGGTGGGTTGTAGGTAGGAATTGAACATCTCCTCAAGTTCTGAATAAAGTCTGAGTTTTCCAATCAATACTGCAGAGTTAATTCTAAGCAAAGTACTACATTATGGAGCAATCTGAAGCTCCTTATCCCAGCAAAACATTTGACTTCCGTAGGAGTTTTGCCTGTGTGAGGAGTGCCAGATTGAGGCCAGTATGCTGAAAACATCATTTGCACAAGTGCACAGTCGCATCGCAAGTGGTTTTAAGTGACAATGGCTCTATCAAGATAACGTCTTGCATTATCTGCTGCATTGATCCTTGTTGTCTGAAGTATATCCTCCACATCTCAAGACACCACATTATTACTGGTTTCAGAGTAGCAGCCGTGTTAGTCTGTATCAGCAAAATGAACAAGAGTACTTGTGGCACCTTAGAGACTAACAAATTTATTTGAGCATAAGCTTTCGTGGGCTACAGCCCACTTCTTCGGAAAGCTGTAGCCCACGAAAGCTTATGCTCAAATAAATTTGTTAGTCTCTAAGGTGCCACAAGTACGCCTATTCATTTTGCACATTATTACTGATTCACTAAACTAGCATTATAAAATACCTCCAAACACATGGCATTGGGTTATTTCTAATAGTCTGTACCTCGTTTTTCTAATTTAAAAAAAACGGACGCAAAAATGTTGTTAATCTGCAATTTTAAAAGCTCGTTTTCCTCAAATATGCCCGCCGTTTCAAGAAGTTGTTTTTCTTTCTGCTCTAGGGCTTTGTGTTGCCACACTGGGTATTGCCTTAATAGTACGAATCGTTGTCACATTCCTGATGGTGTCTTTTGCTGGCTTTAACTTCAAGGAGAAAATATTTGTCTCATTGGCATGGATCCCCAAAGCCACTGTCCAGGTAGAGTATGGCAAGAGGAGGAATGACAGGACCATAGAAGACACCGTGGCTGATTCTCCTCTCACACCAGTTTTATACCAGTCTAAATTCACTGACCTCAGTAGAATTAGTGATTTATCTGGGTGTAAGTGAGAGAAGGGTTAGGACCATTAACTGCTCTGTGTGGGACTTTGATATAATGAATTCTGGGTTTCCATATTGAAATGGGCAGGGGAGTTGCAGCACAACACGGGTGCATGCTGCTGTTCACGCCCCTGTGGTCCAAGCTCCAGGGCAGTGTAGACACAGCTTAAGTTTCCTCTCCGGTGTCCTGTAGGGAATCTAAGTTTAGAACTCTGCTTGTGCCTCCCTTCCCAGGCTGGCAACAGAGGTTTCAGTCTCTCTACATACTGGATCGGCGGGTAGCGATCGATCTATCGGGGATCGATTTATCGCGTGTAGTGTAGACGAGATAAATCGATCCCCGATCGCTCTCCCGTCGACTGCTGAACTCCAGCAGTGCGAGAGGCGGAAGCAAAGTCGACGGGGGCGCCGCAGCCGTCGAGCCAGTGCCGCGAGGACGCAAAGTAAGTAATTTTAATTCGATCTAAGATCCGTCGACTTCAGCTACGCTATTCTCGTAGCTGAAGTTGCGTATCTTAGATCGATCCTCCCCCCCAGTGTAGACCAGGCCTTAGAGGCAGAACGTCACTTTCTTTTCAATAGGACAGAGGCCACTGGTTGGCTCAGAAATTCCACTTGTGTTCTTCAGCTTCATTTTGGAGAGGCAGCATGAGCAAGTGGTTAGAACTGGGGACTACTGGCAGTCAAGCTTTGCCACGGTCTTACTCTGTGACCTTGGGCAAATCACTAAACCTCTCTGGGCCTCACTTTCCCCATCTGTAAAATACTTACCTGCATCACACGGATAGTGGGCAAAACCTAAGAAGGGTAAATACCTCCTGCAAGATGCCATAACTCCCATTGAAATCAATTGAGGGTCCTCAGGTCCTGCTGAAGTCTTGCATCTTGTGATGTTCTGCAAGATCAAGTTCAGTTGGAGGCTGTCCTCATTAAGTGCTTTCAGGCCTATCAAAGGAATGGCTAAATAGGAGGTTATTTATTATTTGCATTTTGTGTTTGGAAAGTGCTTATGTGATCCTCCACAGCAGACACCTATATAAGTATAACAAATTAAATAAAAGTACATTTCACAGTTTAGACACAATGGCAAGGGCTTTTTGCTACTTGAAAGTTCAAGTGCATGGACTTATGGTCACTGCTGTATGTCTTTGTAAAATGCATGAGCAGCCCTATTATCCATTGGGGAATCTCGTGTAGGAGCAGAGGGGTTATTTTAACTTGATATTTGACACTTGTGTGACCACTGCTGGTCCTTTGCAAACAGAAATGAATAAACAGAACAGCAAAAAAAAAAAAAAAAAAGATATTGGCAGACTAGATAGGTGGACATTTAAAAAAAACGATTACAGCGACTAGCAGTCCCCTCTGACAATCTAGGAGGTGGAGAGAGATGGCAAAGTAAGGTGAATGGTTGTTCTGTAGGTTGTTTGGACCCTTTCTGTCTCCTTCATCCTATAGGCATTTTCTGTGTCTTTCATTCTGCCACCCTATAGCTGGTTTCCTAGTTGAACAGAGACACATGGTACCTCAGCAGTCAAGACTAGATTCCTCTGAGTGCTGCTTTTCCAACCCTTGCTTTCCTTCATCTGCCCTTTAAAAGTGAAAGTACATAGTGACAGCATTTGAGCAGCAGAAAACCTAGGCTAAATATGCATCTGGCCCTGAACTTGGACTTCACTGCAGCTTTCTAGGCAGCCAGGAAGCAAACTATCAAACAAGGGAATGCACGTCTCCCTCCATCTCCTCACAGAGAGGTTTGGTTGTCATGAGGAAAGTCTGACCATCTACAAAGCCTACTGTGGATGGTAAAACAAACTGTTTTACATCAGTGGCCCTAGGCTGAAAAGCATATAACTGTAAAAATCATGTGTGTCTAATATCAGTTTGGACCAAAAAAAAATCTGGAGCCTCAATTTCAGTTCAAGTATAATAGGCCTATCTTGCATAATGTGGTTAATTAGTTGGGGCTAAAGTGTTTTCCAGGTGCTTTGCACAGGGGCTGCACCTGTTTAAAACCTACTCTGTGACAATCCACCATTGAAGTTGGCAGCTGTGATCCTCAGGAGATGCCATGGCTGACAGTCTCCAGGTGAAGCTTCCAGGGGCTGAGGGCAAAGCTGTCTCTTTGGAAGGCCCTGGCCTCTGGGACCTGCAATCCCCAGAGATGAGACAAGCCTGAGTTTTGTACCTTTTAAGGCCTATTCCAAGATTCATGGCTGAAAATCTCAAAAATTACTAGTGATTTTGGGTGCCCAAGTTAAAGTACAAATCAGGCCCCTTAAAAGGGTTGAATTGGGCATCAAAAATGGTAGCACCCAAAAGTCACAAGTCATTTTTGAAAATGTAGGCTTAATTAGGCCTTCCCTCATAATGGAGTAACATGACAGCTCAGCAATGTTTCTCATGGAAGACTATCACCAAGGGCAAACCCACTTGAAAAGGCAGCTTAAAGTGGAACAAAGAATGAAGGCCATTCTTAGACAAATATGACGTAACCCTTAACCTTGTATATGGTTCTTAAATCTTATGGTGTTGGGAGTGTTAGAAATGTAAATAAATGACAGCCATTTTGGGTAAGAAGCAGACATCCCCTTGGCCACAAGAATGTATGCAGGCTAACAATGGAATGGACGTGCGCACATGCACCCACACACAACTCCAAGTGTAGGATTAGACCCTTCATTTACATCTTTAAATGCAAATGGTTAGTTGTGCCGTTTCATTGTTTTCTTTAACAACGTTTTTCTTTCTCTGTAGGCGGCGATAGGTTCCCTTGCCTTAGATACAGCCAGAGGGCAGCAGGATGAACAGCTGGAAAAGTATGGAATGGATGTTCTGACAGTGGCATTCTTGGCAATCCTGATCACAGCTCCAATTGGAGCGCTGGTTATTGGCCTGGCAGGGCCCAGACTTCTGCAGAAGGCTCAAATAAGCAGTGGTGAAGAGGAGGAAAGTGTTGGAGGAGGAGGAGAAGCAGAGATTCCTGGGCCCGCATAGGAAAGAAACAGTGGATAGTATATTGGTCTCACAGCTGCTGCTACTAGTTACTTAGTAAACACAATGTCTGTATTGTTCAAAAGGAAACTGAAATAGGTAACAATCAGTTACTGGTCCTAAAACAGCAGCCCCCATGTTTTGCAAAATATTTTTAACTGTTCATAGAGCCTTATGAGGAAAGATGAAAAGAAATAAATGTACAGTATGTAGGCTGCCTAGATGATGACTGATGGGATAGGATAATGGTCTATGGTTAGTTGACGAGCATGGGTATAAACACCACGGAAGAAGAACTGTTCAGGGTGTATAACTGGAAGGAATTAGATGAAATTTGAACAGAAGAAAATTTAGAGTGATCGTCAGGAATAACTTTCTCATGTTGAGATTAGAGATTGGGGAATAGGAGGTAAGACCCCCATCCCTGGAGCCACTTAAAGTTAGACAGGAACATGCATCTGACAACTGGTGGACAGTATATGGAACAATCCTGCACCTAAGACAGTGATTCTCAACCTTGTCCCATCTGGGACCCCAAAACCTGTGTTTTCATGCTGTGATCCACCCAAGTCTCTTGCAGTCCTTTGTAGCTGCAGAGGATTGTGTGATTCAGTCATAGCAAGAAACTGCAGGAGGGTTTGGGTGGTGAGTGGGTGCACTGGGGATTGGGGTAGTGCTTGTGGGAGTTGCTTGCTGGAAGGCTGAGTTTGGAGCTGGTAGGGGGAATGGCTGGGGGGTTGACTGGAGGGGTTGTTTACGGTTGGGATGGCTACTACTAGGGATGTTTCATTTTCTGCTCCCTCCTGCACACACACAACTCAGTCCTGGGACACTTCAGCGAACCTGGCCAGAGAGGTGGCTCAGCAGGGGAGGGTGCCTAGGGGATGGAGCAGCCCCGCACTCCCTGGGCGCAGGACCCAGGGCAGGGGATGGGGGGTGAAGAGGATGCTAAGCCCCTGCCCGGGGGGAAGAGGGGGTGTCTGCTGTGGAGCCTGCAGGGCTGGGGCGTGAACAGGCTGGAAATCGCTTCCCACACACCACTCCAGAGCTTAGCTGAGAGGTGGAGAGGCTTCTCTGTGCCAGCTCAGTGCGGGGCTTTGGCACATGCAGGGCTTGGCTCCTCCTGGCCAGCGCCCTGGGCTGGAGGGTTTTGGGCTTTCCATGACTGCATTAGAGATTGCCACTATGGAAAGAAAGAAAGAAAGAAAGAAAGAGAGTGACCTAGAAACATTGCATGGAGCAATAGAGAGAGGAGCCAGATCCACCAGCGTGGCACTCAGAAGCCTGAACAGACCAGCACAAGACCAAAATGAATGGTGGAAACTGGTGGATGCCCTGCACACTTGAGGATAAAGGAGAAGAAAGAAATATTTGAATGTCTCTCTCCCTCCCACCCAGTTTTTACAAGCGAGGTATGTACTTATCAAGGTTTGTTAGCATGGAGTGATTTGGATCTTTCTAGAAAGGCAGGTTCCATATGGATTGGAAGTGATTGATTCTCCTTCAGAAATATCTCACCAGGGGGAGCAAAAGGCTCAGACATGTGGGGTTTTTTTCTTAATACAAACACTAGTCTTCTTACTGTTGCATCAGTCTTTCCCACACAGGGCCGGCGCTCCCATTAGGCGACCTAGGCGGTCGCCTAGGGCGCTGCTATTTTGGGGGCGCCTGCGCCCCCGCCGCCCGTAGAAATTTGGGGGCGGGACCTTCCGCCGCGCCTGTTGGGGGCGGGATTTCGGGGGCGGGACCTGCCGCCGCTACTGTTCCCACACATTCAATACAATCTAATTCAGATCTGATTTCCCAAATAACCTGTTACAAATTGTATCTTCCTGCCCCACCTCTCAAGTTGGAAGCAAGCCTCCAACAACCCGTCCTTTCTAATCAAGGTCAAAATCTGCTCCTTCCATTGGACCTGCCACCAGCCTTAAACCCTCAATCAGGTGTGTGGTATTGCCTGCTGCAGTGAAAAAGCGCCTGATGTTCTGTTCTCAGCACCCTTTTTCCAGCGGAACCTTGGAGTAGCAGACAAGCTAGCTCTCTGGGGAGCTGCTCCCCTACTCCAGCCAGAGGCATGGAGTCATTAAAACATCTTTTAGGAAGAGAGCATCCTATATTATTTTTTGATTGAGGAGGGAGCACTGCATTTGAACTCCATACTGGTGTTCAGCTGCCTGCTTTTACTAACAATACTGAATTGTTTTTATAGTACTGTATACGCTTGATATACCCAGAGACTTTGGGCTCCCCTTAATATTGGTAGGGGGTTAATCAATTTTATGTCAAGCGCTTACATTGTTAACACTAAGTTTAAAAAGGAAAAAAAATATTTTCTTTAAAAAAAAAAAAAGATATTGGGCAATTCTGAAATGGCATTGTGTGTGTACATGCATGTGTGTATCATACATACATACAAACACAACAAAAAACTTCAGTAAAATCCTGTTAAGATTGATAGAGTGCTCATAACATATATACAATCATAAAAAAGCGAGAAAATGTAGTAAAGTTTTCATTTAAACTATGTAGTCTACAGTCTCAATTCACCTTCTCCATATGACCTCGTCACAATTTCCTCTTCTCTTCTGCACAAAATGTGTGACCTTTAACTCTGACCACATTTGAAATGATTAGAAATTGATGTTTTCTAACTGTTTGGAATGATGAATTGGTGCTGTGCTTTTTAGTAGATGGGTAGCGTCTATGCTGTGGATTTGTAGTTGATGTCTACGTTTGTGTTTGTTATTGGAGGGACTGGACTGTTTTTTAAATAGCAGTAATTTTAATAATTGTTTATCACATTTGGAAGTTGTTTGTAGATGTATTATTTAGTGATGAAATGAGGAAATGTGGTGGTTTTTCCAGTAGTTCATGTCTGTGCTCAGAGTTAAGGATGTATGTCTTACATGGAAGTGGAGAGAGAAAAATCAACTTAATATTTTACTTTAAAAGATATGTAGGAAATAGAATTGTTCTTACTCAGAACAATGGTTACTGTGCCAAATTTGGAGAGTTAATTTAATTAAGAAATAGTCCTTTAGCTTTAAGTGCAAATCTTAACACAACTATGGAATCACTACTGAAGTTTCTAATATGCACACATCACCTATGTGGAGATGTCTATGTGATAAACTGCAGAGCCATCTGATAAATTGCATTTATCTCCTGCACCTTTGACATACCTCACTGCACTTTCTTAATTTATCTGTCTCTAGGGGGACCCACTTCCAACCTTCTGAATATCTGAGCAGCTACATTCAGCCCCAATATTGTCTATTTAAAAAAAATAAAATAAAAATAAACTGCCAGCTAAATGTTTCTTCTTCCTTCTTTCCCTTCCTCCTCAAAGAAAAAAAGTGAAAGTTTTTTCTAAAACTAAACTGACCCATGATGGCTGTATTAAACCCCAGACCAGTGACAGGTATAAAAATATCTAATGACCTTGTAAAACTAGAGTTTAAAATGTCGGGAGGAGGAGAGCTTCCCTGCTTTCCAAAGGGGATATAACTTTTGTTTCTAGCCCTAGTAAGATTTCAGATATTGGAACTCAAAGTCATGATTTTTTTTTAAATATGGCGAAAGGCTATTTAGGATATTTCTTAAGACAGTTATTAAATGTAGGAGTTATAATTTCACTTTCCCTCTTCTTTAGGATGTGTCACAATCTAGATTGTTTAGCCATCTAACTGCTGCATCATTGAGGGCAACAAGGTGTTGCATTCAGTCCACTTTCCAATCTTCTGATTGTGCACTCCACCATGTGTCTGATCATCTGCATTGCTGCCCCGCACTCACCCTGTGAAGAGTGAGCTAAGCCAAATTTCTGAACTATGTCAGCCCCTTGGCCATTCCAGTCAGCAGCCCATTAAGCCTAGTTCAGGATCTGCATCTGTGTCTGAAAATAGGTAGATGTTTGTTAGGGCTTCGGTCAGCATGCCTGACTCTCTATCTGAGTTGCTGCAAGGACATAGCTGTTGGCCCTGATATGCTGCTAGTCATCTGAGATTGGCATTGGGCTGGCAGAAGTGGACATGAGTGTATGAACAGCTGCTGCAAAACCATGTCATGAAGTCAGTCATGGCAAGTTGTGGAGGGACATGTCTCTGCCTTCTTGTGGCATCCCCCAGGAGTAGTGTCAAGTGAAATGAAAGGAGATAAAAGGTGGAACATAGGCTCATGTTCTAAGCCTGCACTTTCCCTCTGAGTCCTGTATAGCTGGACTCATGGTAACTAATGCCCCCATTCAGCAAAGCACTTAAGCACATACTTAATTTTAGTATGTGCTTAAGTGCTTTGCCGAATAGAATTGGCCTCAAGCACAGGCCTAAAACTAGGTTTTACCAACAAAGGGATTAATTACATAATCCCAATAATAGTTTTAAAAATCCTTTCAATATTTCTACAATAGTTATTTATAGTATGTCACATTTACAGAGTACATAATGCTGTGATGTGGTATCAAGGTTTTATTGACGTTGCTGGGGTTATTTGCATAACTCACTCATTGCTCTGCCACTCGTAATGCAGGCAAGCTTAGGTCAGTAAAGCCTTTTACGGCATACCATGCCATCTTGTGTTCCCCGCAAATAAAATGAATGCACAATTAAAATAAAATACAATGGAGTTTTATGATGCAAACTTACTATATGAAAGTGTAAAAGCAACGTATGCAGGTGAAATTATAGAAGCCGAATAAGAAAACGCCTAAACCTGATGTTTGACAGCGTGGTGTGCTCTTGATATTCTGCAGTGGGTTGATATGTGTTCAGGGCTACATTACGACAGAATACAGGAAAACAGCAATCAGCTATGTGAACTGCTGGCATTTACAAAGCTCGGTAATTGTGGCAGTGATATCAATATAGGGAATTACTTGTCTTTTTTTTCTGTCAGACTGATAGCTTTTGGTGGTGACTGATTTAAGATTACGAAGCATATAACTTATTAAAAAATATTTTTACCAAAGAAGCACAAGTCATTTTTATAACCTTTGTATTTTGTTTTTTAAAATATTTAAAGATATCATGTACTATGCCACTACATTAAGGTTTAGAATTAAAAGCATTTTGCTAATAATAACCAATTTTAATTTTACTATGAGGATTATTTGTTTTGTTTAGTCTATTTGTAAGGCATCTAAGTTCAGTAGAAGAGAACACAAACAATGTTCAAATATGACGACTGTAATAATGAACAGAGCTAACCACCTAATATTCTAGTAGGAAATTGGAAAGGTGGCTTTTCCTATCTTTGCAGTAAGGTGTCAGATTTNCTATGTCAGCCCCTTGGCCATTCCAGTCAGCAGCCCATTAAGCCTAGTTCAGGATCTGCATCTGTGTCTGAAAATAGGTAGATGTTTGTTAGGGCTTCGGTCAGCATGCCTGACTCTCTATCTGAGTTGCTGCAAGGACATAGCTGTTGGCCCTGATATGCTGCTAGTCATCTGAGATTGGCATTGGGCTGGCAGAAGTGGACATGAGTGTATGAACAGCTGCTGCAAAACCATGTCATGAAGTCAGTCATGGCAAGTTGTGGAGGGACATGTCTCTGCCTTCTTGTGGCATCCCCCAGGAGTAGTGTCAAGTGAAATGAAAGGAGATAAAAGGTGGAACATAGGCTCATGTTCTAAGCCTGCACTTTCCCTCTGAGTCCTGTATAGCTGGACTCATGGTAACTAATGCCCCCATTCAGCAAAGCACTTAAGCACATACTTAATTTTAGTATGTGCTTAAGTGCTTTGCTGAATAGAATTGGCCTCAAGCACAGGCCTAAAACTAGGTTTTACCAACAAAGGGATTAATTACATAATCCCAATAATAGTTTTAAAAATCCTTTCAATATTTCTACAATAATTTATAGTATGTCACGTTTACAGAGTACATAATGCTGTGATGTGGTATCAAGGTTTTATTGACGTTGCTGGGGTTATTTGCATAACTCACTCATTGCTCTGCCACTCGTAATGCAGGCAAACTTAGGTCAGTAAAGCCTTTTACGGCATACCATGCCATCTTGTGTTCCCCGCAAATAAAATGAATGCACAATTAAAATAAAATACAATGGAGTTTTATGATGCAAACTTACTATATGAAAGTGTAAAAGCAACGTATGCAGGTGAAATTATAGAAGCCGAATAAGAAAACGCCTAAACCTGATGTTTGACAGCGTGGTGTGCTCTTGATATGCTGCAGTGGGTTGATGTGTGTTCAGGGCTACATTACGACAGAATACAGGAAAACAGCAATCAGCTATGTGAACTGCTGGCATTTACAAAGCTCGGTAATTGTGGCAGTGATATCAATATAGGGAATTACTTGTCTTTTTTTTCTGTCAGACTGATAGCTTTTGGTGGTGACTGATTTAAGATTACGAAGCATATAACTTATTAAAAAATATTTTTACCAAAGAAGCACAAGTCATTTTTATAACCTTTGTATTTTGTTTTTTAAAATATTTAAAGATATCATGTACTATGCCACTACATTAAGGTTTAGAATTAAAAGCATTTTGCTAATAATAACCAATTTTAATTTTACTATGAGGATTATTTGTTTTGTTTAGTCTATTTGTAAGGCATCTAAGTTCAGTAGAAGAGAACACAAACAATGTTCAAATATGACGACTGTAATAATGAACAGAGCTAACCACCTAATATTCTAGTAGGAAATTGGAAAGGTGGCTTTTCCTATCTTTGCAGTAAGGTGTCAGATTTGATCTATTATCTTTGATCCTCATCCCGCTCCCATTGACTTCAGAGGTCCAAGATCAGTTGTGCATGGTAGACTTAAAGAATGTATAATTCATAATGCTTGTAATTACTCATGCTAAAATAAGAGCATCCCAGTCTCATGCTTGGGGATGGAAACTGTTTGTCAAAGGGTCAAGAAGGATTTTTCCTCCAACCCCCATCTGCCCAGAAACAGCATTTTAACTAGGTACTTTATGGTCTGCATTGCCTGCAGCTGAAGAACCCAGTACTGGTCTCTGCAAGAGGAAGGATCAGGTACAGGAACAGATGGATCTGGGTAGATGGTATTGCAACACTAATGGTTCTAATTGATAAAATGTCTTGAAGAAATAGGACAAAGCTGGAGTTGTAGAGATCTAGCTGCAACAAACTAAAAAGCACAAGAGGTGTAATGTGTGGCAGTGCTACTCTTGTCCCCTTCAATACAGGCTTCCTGAGCCTGCTGATTTATTTGATACCATTAGCCTTCATGTTGCACTGGTGCATTTATATTTCAACCTCCACATGGTAGTAGGTTGAAACAGAAAGCCCTCTGTTAACTTGATGCACTAATGTGAAATCATTCCTGGTTCGGGTTTTTCAACAGTGAAGCTTTCACACCAAAACTGTCTAAAGACTATCTTCAAATATTGTGAACTTTCTTTATTTTAGATTTGTAGTTGTCTGGTTGGCTATACATTTGCAGAACCAAAATGACATGTTTGCAAGTTCAGGAATACATGCAAGCATGTATACTTTTGATTTGAAGGTCTCTTCTCTAACAAGCTTGATCCAAAACCCACTGAAGCCTTCCCATTGATTTCAATGGGATTTGAACCAGGAGAGATGAGGCAGCTTTAACTTCACCAGTCTCTTGCATTTCAAAATCCATGAAGATTTATGGATTTGTCATGTCTCCTCAGAGCTTAACTTCATTAGTATCTTGCTGAATTAAAATGGCAACAGAAGCAGCCAGAAAAGGAAGTGGAAAAGAAATAAGACGGACTGCATGTGGTCCAGGTACAATACTCAGAATAAAGCTTTGTGCTGCTGGAAGGAGCAAAGAAGTGGCTTGTCAAATACTTCTGCCTTGCTCTGTTTTTAAAAAGAAAAATCAAGATAAACAGTTCATACGTGTTCGGGGGCCAGACTTCTAACTGGTTTAGATATTACAGATACTTCAGCAACCTCAACTGATAGCCAAGAGGCAAAAGTATTTTGTCATGTATTTAAGTTATTTTAATGTGCAATTGCATTAAGTGCATGTTGTTTGCTACTGCTGTCTGTTTTCCTTCAGGTGAGCCTTTTGAGGGAAAACCCAGCAGATTTTTGGCAAATAACTAACTTTGTGCTTCTTGTACTCTACCTCAATCTTCATTACAAAGAGTGGACTGATGCATACGGTGTACTTCTCACAAATGAGTAAATCAAATTACTTGAATGCAAAAGTTTTGAGTTACTAGATAAAAGCTGGAAGTGCAAATGGACTTGTATAATTTAACCAGCCTCTTTTGATAGCTTGTGGATTTTAAGGGTGGAAAACACCATTTAAACAACATAGGCCATGAATTTCACCCAGTAATTCTTCCATCAAGCCCAATAACTTAGATGTCTCTCTTAAAGCTATAGTCTAGTTCAAGCCCAATCTTGATTTAAAGATTTCAGTTCAAATTATTTTATTACTTTTATATAATAATTCTCCACTATTGACTCAATAGTAATTCTTTTAACTAAAGTAGACAGGCAATACACACAGTAATCTTAAGGTTCCTCTACACTAGAAATATCACCATGTTCTAACTCCACAGTACTCTGACACAATTTGGCCTTGCCTTTATCAGGACAAGACAAAACTATGTTATGGAACAGTATTAAAACCTTACAGGGGGTCTGTACTCCAGTTCCATTTTATGGTTTGGTAGACCAAGTATATTAACACCATAGTGTCCCAACATTTTATAAACACTGTCCTATAAAATGCCATATGTTCTACTACAGCCAGGCCCTTTTAGCACCTCACACTAAATCTAGAAATGCAACACCTGTTATAGACAGGGCCTAAGTTTACATTAGAAACATTGGAAATTTCCCCCCCCCCCACCATTAGAGAAGCTGTAGTGTAGATAAGCTGCTGTCTGAATGCAGTATTTCTCTGACATGAGGTTGAGGATGGTGTTGGCAGTCAGCAGGCTGCCTGCACTTGGGCTTCCAAGTTTACTAGCACTGGTTCAGGTAAATTGGTGTTAATGGTGAAAAAAATCACTAGTATGAAGGGGGCCTTAATGTATAACTCTATAGAATGCAGATTGTGGCACTGGCATCTGTTAGGTTTTTCTTTAGGCTTTGAACAACTGACCTGTAGTGCATTTAATTGAAGGATCAAAGCTTTTGATAAGCATTGTGGGCTAAGTAAGATTTATTTATTTAAGACTGATAGATGAAACTGTGGCACAGGGAGGTTGTGACTTATCCTGGGTGATGTAGTAGTAAAGACAGGAATAAAGATCACACCTTGAATCTAGTTCTGTGATTTAAACAGTGGATCCTGCTCCGTCCCTGGAGCTGGGACTTTCATATTGGGTAAAAGTGCATCATGAGTGTAAGAATTATCTGCAAGGGGCAAACTCCTGTCCATGCTTCACAACTGCTGAAGTCTAAGTTTGGAGTCCTGAAATAAGGGTGTACAGTAAGTACCGTATTGCTGGCTAACCTCAACTGTGACTTAATTTGAAGACAGTCTAGGATTACTGCACAAATCAACTGATGTGGGCATCTGCACTCCCTCCGGCCATCAGAATACAGACGACCTCTGTTTCTATAATGTTGGCTATTAGTTTTCTTTTTCCATACTCTTTGAAACAATTTTTTGTTCCTCTGACCTGGCTACATCTTACAATATATTTTGTGCAGAAGGTCAGGGTGGAAGGATTGGTATGGTAAAAAGAAGAGTTAGGCAATTGCACACATTAGGCCAAATCCTCAGCTGGTGTAAACTAAAATAGCTCAATTGAAGTCCATGGAGCTGTGTTATAGCAGATGGAGATCTGACCCACTAAGTAGGACAAAAAACGGATTTTCCCCCCCCGAAAAGCAGTCTTCATTCTTCCTTAAAAGCATCTCAGCCTATAATAAAAGCAATGGAAAATACACATCTGGCCCTTTACGAGTAGTATGGTTTTTATTACATCACGTTCATACTGAAAAGATTTAATTGTAAGATTGGGAGTGGTCATTGTGTTCAGATAAAAAGGCCTATTTACAAAGATGTTTACTTTACAGTTTTACACAAGACATGATTCTTCAGAACATACAAAGTATCAAATCACAGACCTAGGTCTAGCACTTGCCTGTAACTATAGGTTAAACCAAAAGGAAATCTACAGCAACCATTAGACTAAAAATGCCACAACGTACATAAAACATTGTGTCCTGCAATTACAAGTGTATAAATGACTTCATCAGTTGTGATTTAATGGATTAGAGATTCTCTATACTTCTTTCTTCTTGAGTATTAGTGGACCCACATTATCGCCTGTCAATTCATTGTGTTTGTTGTGAGAGCCATCACAGACAGGGAACTGGAAAAGACAAGAATGATTAGTGTATTTACTGTACAGCTTTTGTGGTTAGTAAGAGCTCTGCAAGCAACTAAAGTAAGTGGTGGTCGTTTGTGTAGAGGATAATCCATATTGTTGGAAGGAGATCAAGACTCCGCCAACTCAAATGACAACAAAAAAGCCTATAGGTCAGAAATGCTCAGAGTATAACCTAAGAACAGTGGTTCCCAAACTGGGGTTCGCGAAATGTTACAGGGGGTTCTTGGGGAAAAAATTCCCTAAAGGAGGATAGAGCTGTCCCTAGGAACCCTGGGAAGCAGCCCGAAGCCCTTGGACTTCCAAGAGCTAAGCAGATCAAAACAAGCGTATCTATCACACTGAGGAGATTTCAAGACTCCTTATAAGAAATGGAAAGGGAAGTGGATATTTTTTGCTGTTTTTAAAATTAAATAGGCAGCTAGTATTGTTTTAAAAATTATGAAGAACAAGTTTAAGCTTTGTTGTAACGTGTGTTTGCCTGGACTGCTCAAGACCTGAATGCTTGTGTAGGAGGAACTCTTTGAGTTGGCTTCTTAAATACCTTCATGCTGTTTCACATCTGATACTCCTTGATGAAACATAGGAGCCTTGTCTTATAACAGGCTTATTCAAAGTGATACAAGCTATGAAAGTGAGATCTTGGAAGAGTGTTGCTGTTTTCATAATATAATAAAAATACTGTAATGATAAATAAATTAATAATAGTGTATAATAAGCATGTCAAAAAAACAAATTTTATATTTCCAAGATCACTGCTTTTATAATTTATACTCAGGTAAAGGAGAAAATCCCTGGAAATATTCATTTTTACGAGGGGGTTCGCGAGACTTGACATTTTAGTGAAAGGGGTTCACAGGTTGTTAGTTTGGGAACCACTGCTTAAGAACCAAATGCAACACATCATCCCCTAAATGAGAGCTGTTGCCACTCCTTCCATGAAGCTAAAGGATAAGGGACAATGTGACCCACCTGCAGATTTGATTCTGACAAATAAGTAGCAATTAATCTTAATTTCTCAGAGGAGACAGGGATACAAGATTATGATTGTGTTGTATATTTAACAGATAACTGGCTGGAAGTGAAAGGACTTTTCACTTAACAAAGTAGCTCTCAGTATTAAAGTCTGGGCAGCTTTAGACTAGATACCCTTTTTCTGCACAGAAGTACAGTAACTCCTCACTTAACGTAGTTATGTTCCTGAAAAATGCAACTTTAAGTGAAAATGTTAAACAAATCCAATTGTCCCATAAGATTTAATGTAAATGCGGGGGGTTAGGTTCCAAGGAATTTTTTGGGGGGCAGACAAAAGGCATTATATACTGTACAGTACTGTACTGTGGTTGGGAAGTGCCCCGGCTTACCCCACACAGGCACAGCCCGCTGCAGGCAAAGACGCTAGAAAGCACCTTTGCAGCAGCTTCCCCGGAGAACAGGCTCGGATTTTGCCGGGAATGCTCCAGGCCCTCCTCTTCCTGTCCCCGCTCCACTCCAGGCCCCTCTCTTCCCACCCCCACTCCACCTCCTCTCCGGAGCACGCCACATCCCTCCCCCCCAAGTCCTAAGCGCCACCAAACAGCTGTTTGGTGGCACTTAGGACTTTCTGGGAGGGAGGGGGAGGAGTGGAGACGCAGCGCTTCCCTTCTCCTCCCCCTCCCTCCTGGAAAGACCTAAGCGCCGCCAAACATTTGGCGGTGGGGGAAGCGCTGGGAGGGAGGGGGAGAAGGCGGAGAAGTGGAACTTGTGCAATGCTCCCTTGTAAAGTCGCTGCTCTTCCATAGAATCTTACAAGCAGCCAGCCAAACGACGTTATAAGGGAGCATTGCACAACTTTAAACGAGCATATTCCCTAATTGAGCAGGGAGGTAACATTGAAACAACGTTAAGTGGGACAACGTTAAATGAGGAGTTACTGTATACGTACCCATTTAAATGTGCCAAAGACAGCATGTTGCATCAGGGTGGAGTTTAAGAGCATTTTACAAAGATGATTTTTTTTTTTTAAGTTTCCTGCTATTGTTCTTTTCCAACATCCTAGCAATCCCTATCTTCCCTATATGGCACTGGTCAGTCAGCAGACTGCTGCTGCTGAGGAATTAAACTCCATACAGAAGCATAAAGCATTAAGAACACCTGCTCCTAGCCACAAAGTGTATTTAAAAAAAAAAAAAAGCTTTCTCCATGACAAAACAGCCCAATGGAGGAGCAGCTAAATCCAGAGGCACCCAATGTACTTTAAGGTTCATTCCAGAGCTGGTCAAGTTTTGATTAAACCTTTCCCCCCGCTCCCCATTGGAAAATGCTGTTTCATCTAAACGTTTTGTATAAAAGGATCTGTTTTAACAAAACATTTCATTGGGAAAGTTTCATAGGTCCAGGATTGTGGACAGTACAGACCATCATGTGGCTTGTAGGTTTCTAAGCTCTCCTGCATAGGTTTAGAGTGGAGAAAAAGAACTGCACAACTCTTAGAGAAGCCATGCACCTGTTCCAGCCTCAGGGTGGGAGTAATGTGCTCCAATTCACAGAAAGCAGAACTGACAATAATAAAAAGTTAACTCCGTAGCCCTATGGCATTACTATAAAGCACCTTACCGTCTTAGAACGCCAACACCTGCAGTAAGCTGCTTTAGTGAGGCACAGATCTTCAATGTTTATTTCATTTACTACTTTGGGATTTTCCTTCTGGATCTTGAGGTTAATCAAGCTATCCTTCTGCTGTTTCTTCTTGGGGAGGAATGGACGAAGAGCCAGGTATCCAAGTAGTGCCAGGACACCCAGGAACGGCAATAACCGCAGCCATTCTGAAACTAAAAAACACACTAGACTTATATAGAGCACTAGGGTTGTGGACTGATTTCAGCATCAGTTACACTCAAAGGGCACAGAAGCAGTTCTTCCTGTTTGATTTAGAATGAGTAGGGCATCGAGGCTAACAGATGGAGTGGACTAGTGAAGTGAGAAGAGAGATTGGAAAATAGAGGAGGGGCACATAGGTTTCTGGAGACAGAACAAAGGGTAAAATCCTGGCTCCAGAGAAGTCCAGAGCAAAACTCCCATTGATCTCAATGGGGCCAGGTTCTCACTCATAGTTTAAGATTGATGCAGTAAAGGAAGGGGAATCAGTGGAGAGATCCAAACCATGATTCACACTAAACGAAGGCTCCCTAATGCTTTACCTGCTCACTCAAATTAGCTTTGGATCATTTTCTAACAAATATAAGAGGAACTGTTAACAGTATGTGTTGTGTTTGTTAGAAAATGGCAGGAGGCTAATTTGAGTGAGCATTCTTAAGGGTCCTTCTTTGAGTGTGAATCCTATTTTGGATCTCTCCATTGATTCCTCTTCTACACTGCATCAGGCTTAAACTTCTTCTACATACATGTGCATGTATAGGTTAAGGTTGCCTAAGATTTCCTATCACCCTGTGCTTTCAATTACTTATAACTTCAGCAAATTTTAACCATTGGGTCTGAAGTTTTTCCATGGCTGGTGTCGTCTTCAGGTTGAAATCTTAAAAGAAAAAAAAAATCAGTGGAAATGGTACAACCATTTCTAAGAAGGAAGTTAGTGGAAAAAATAGTCATTTTGCCAATGTTCGTTTTTGTGTTTTAAGAGCTCTAGTGCCTCAAGACTTTGGAGCAGGATATTACCATTTGGCAGACAGAGGCTCTTGAAACCAGACAGGTCCCTTTTGCTGTCCCCATCTGGATTTGGCCAAGTAAACATATATAAGCCACAGAAAATTGCCACTTGAGCATACACTGAAGAACTTGTTTTAAGTTTCCTCCTGAATTCTCTCAATATTCTATTTGCGCTGAGTATGCTCTCAAGACCCACTTACCCTCTTGCATCATTCTAAAGCATCCACGTATACCAGTAAAATGGGGGTATATATTAACCTCTACAAGACATATACAGGAGCAGAGCCTCAAGTGGTGTAAACTGTCATTGCTCCATTGACTTCAATAGAACCTGCTAAGGTGCTGCCCCTCAGACTCTGATGAAATGTGCTATGAGGAAGCAGAATATTAATTCTTGTTTGTTATTTGGATTTACACTTTAATCCTCAAAGAGGGAAGTACACTTAAAATATTTTTTTAAATAAAGAGAATTTTTGAATAGGCTGGTCATGGAGCCCAAACTATTACATAAGCTCCTTGTAAAAGACGACACAGTACCCAATTATCTTGCTGTTTGCATTCAAACCAAGTTCCTTTTTAAATGGGCTTAGGGCCAAAATATAGCTAGATGTGTTCTACAGTTTGTGTTTCAAGATTAAAAGAAGGGAAATGTAATATAGCAAACCGAAGATAAGTATTTTTTGTCCTAAAAGCTTCAAGTAACCCAAAAGATGCAGTAGGTTTTTTATTCTGTACAACAGGGTTGCATTTGTGGTAAACAGATTATTAAAAGAAAAGAACACACATATGTACTTTCATAACTCAGAATGCCATGCCTCTTTTGAATGAGTTCTGTTTGGGAAAGTATGTAACAATGAAAGTGCTGCATGGTAACATTTATTCACTCTTTATTCATTCCTTAGCCTTTGAAGTAAAAGCCCTCCTTAACGTATGTTACCTGGGAGAATGACAATGAGCATTTAAAGCACCATGGCTTGTGTGAAAGAGACACTATAAACTGCCAAAGGGAGAAGTACCCAACTTCAGTATAGAATTTTGACTGGAAGCACAGTCTTTCTGCAACTCCAACTGCAAGAGTCACTCGTAGTTTGCTTTCTCATAGAATTTGCTAACATCAGCTCCTGCAATACTGTATAGAAGTTTCTATTACCTCTGACTTTCCCCATTGTCCCACACTCAAAAACACTTTTGAGTTCTCCACAGTACTAAATTCTGAAGTATTCACGGTAATATCTGTAAATGTTGTATAGAGTATTATACGTGCTAGACACCAATTGCTGATAGCTTGTCTGTTCTTGTCATTAGCATCAGTGACAGCTATGTGAAGTCTTGAGTACCCTAATTCCACCAGGGAAATCGGCAGAAGAACTGAGTGAATCTTTGTTTAAAATCCAAATCTGCATTAATATTTCAGTAGAGAAGTCTCTTTCCAGTCAGCTTGTCCAGAGCTGAATTGCATCAGAAGGTCTAATCCTGCAAGGTGTTGAGCATCCAATTCTGACTGACCCAGTGGGAGTTGGGTGCCCAGAACCTCAAAGGACTGGGCTCAGAGTATGTATGGCAAGAACTAATGACCTAGCTGGAGAAGCAAACCTCTCAAGTGTACCTGATTAAAGTAAGTAGTGGTACATTGTGGACTTAACCACTGTTCCAGGATAATCTGGCATAACCTCACCTATTCTTTCAATCGCCAATAGCAGAAACAATGCATCCTGAAAATAAGGTATCAAGAACTTTCCTAGGAAGTAAGTGATCCTGTGGTCAGGTTTTGCAGATAGGAATTATGCCTTAACCATGTTGTGTGCTGACACAGCAGGTGTTACGCATACAACAAAATGCTGTATGGAAACCTTTTGTTCCAGCGCATGAAGATTCAGAAATCAAACCACCACTTAAAGGATTTTAATACATTTTTTAACTTGTAAAGGTACATTTAGTGAGAATGCAATTAACATAAGAAAAGATTCTCTCCCCTGAAAGAATTTTTCAAATCACATATTCAGTAGACCCACTAGCAGAGAAGGTGAGTTTCCTGGCCTCCCCAAATCTGTAAGATCTACTCAGAGCTCCAAGACAGATAAGATGCACACTTGGGAGGGCACTTACAAAACATGTAGCACACTTGATAAGACTAAACACACAGGGAGAAGAAGGGCCTCATCTAAAAATACCATTAGAATCAAATGGCATTAAACAGATTTTTGAATAGTGATTGGCATCTTAACATAGCATGGAGAACCTCAAGCCAAGCTCAAAGACAGAACATTTAGCTGATCTGGTAGGCATGACTGAGGAACAAAGTCTCAGCCCACTTGGGTACAAACACAGAGAGGAAACACAGAGAAAAGACAAGTAACAACCAGAATAGGAAGCTGTTATTTATTATTTGTACCGTGGTAGCAAAATGCACAGGGTTTTTAGCTTCACTAGCCAATGACTTCTGCAGTATATTTATAAGGAACCTGGAGGCTTTCCAGAGAATCAAAACAAAGTTGACTCATGATACAAAATATTGCCACAGAACTTCCACAGGGATACCCTTTAATACGGCTCGAAAAATTGACATTTCAAATTTGAGCTCATGCAATAATGTCTTTCTGAGCCTACAAACAGCTCCCCGGCCTCTGTTGCTACACCTAGCTTTCTGAAGCAGATCCAACAAAACTAACAAGATTCTGCTCACTGATGCTATTCAGAATTCTGTGGACAACACAAACGTAAGAATCAAGCCAATTTCACAGTGCTATTGCTTGGGAATGCTGAGCATCAGAGCCAATCACTGGAGCTATTTCTGAGGGCACCCAAAAATAGAGGGTGGGAAAGGGGTAGAGTAACAAAGACAAATCTCTGTCCCTCCAAAGAACACAAGTGAAGGAAGAAGAGACCAGACTTTCCTTCTCCTTCTACAATCAGAAAGGGGTGAGTCTTCAAACTTACACTTCTGCTAGCCAAAGACCAATCCAAAAAGTGGAGTCCCTGGAGAGTGTCTAGGAGTAACACTTGACAGGAATCCCAACTCTCGCTCAAGAAGCTGGGGCATAGGCCTCTTACCAGGGTGTTGCCCCTCTCCCTATTTTTCCCCTTACCAGTTTCTGGGAAGTAGATGTCCACTCATTTTTTTCATACTCACACTTTAAGTTCTCTAACAGTAACAAGACTTTTATTAGATGTGAACGGAAAGGGAACCCTGACAGTAACAGCCTAGCTAAAGTGAATGGCCACAGCGTACATTGAAGCTTCCTACAGCTGATATTCTTTCCACTCCCTCTCATTTAGAAAAGAAAAAAAAAATCAGGTGGAAGGAGTGTGTCCGCCAGAGTGGTTCTTTAATACAAAAACTGGTGTTCATAGAAAAACTGAGCAGTAGAGGTAGCTTTGTTGCATTTTTTAATTACTTTCTAATATCAGTTTCAAAAACTAAATTATGTATGCACTAGTAGGTGCTCACTTACTACTGTAATTATTACACCACTTTCTATTCCAACTGGCTACAGAACAGCTCATCAGTAAGTTAAAACACTAAATGTGTATGAACTATCCACCATTCAGCATGCAACGTGCTATCGCATTAGGATTTTCAGTGACTCCAGGCTCTATGCAAATTCAGAAGTTACTTCCTGAATTACATTCTCCTCAAAGTTAACTAGCAGGGGGCTTTTTCTAACAGATGATTGTACTGCTTCCTGTTTTTACAGATTCAGTCAATGAGTTCTCATTTCCATGCACTCTAAACACAAAAAACCCGCTAATTTCAGATTCCCACTAGATAACTCAGCAAGTTAGGTGGGGCAGGAAGAACAGATAGTCCTGTCAGTGTTGGATCACAGTTTAAATAATAAATTAAGAAACCCCAAATCCCCTATTAGATCCACATGCAGCTTGTCACACTACTATGTAAGATGACAAGGTCAGAGATTCACTCAAGTGGTCTGTGGAGGCTACTTCTCAATGTGCCCCTGCCTTCTCTATCCCCTCCCCTTCACCCCACACACTCTTTCACAGCAACTACAGGAGCATATATTCTGAACAGAGGTGCCTCAAACATTTGTAAGAGAGGCTTCATAAGAGTGGCCTCTTCCTGTATGGGATTCTGCTTAGGTTACCAACAGCCCCCTTAGCATAGAGGTTAGATGGAAAGCCCAAAAATTTTTGCCTGTGGCCCTCCACTGAAAAATTAAAGTATAATCAGCATGTAATTCCTACAGGGAATTTGACGCTCATCTTACTTCACTCATGAACACGTCATTTTGATGTACAGATAAAGGTTGTCTATATATTGTATATATTTATACTGCCAGCATAAAAAGCATGATCATCATGAGACAGTACTGTACATTTCAGCATGACTGTTGTAAACAAACACACGGGAAGGGGGGAGGGAGGGGAAGAGGCAGCCACGGCAAGAAAGTAAGAGAGGTAGAGACTTTTGAACATTAAGGGTGTGACAACACTAGAAGATAGTGTCTGAAACCCAATGCCAAACATTGTTCCCTTCCTCCCTGCTAACCCTTGATGCTTGTACTTTCGGTGAACTGTGGTTCTGTATATTGTATTGAGTATAGTTTGTCCTGTCAACACAAGCCGTCAGAGAGAGGCCATGACTGACATCAGATCTCAAAAAATGGTTCAGTTTCTAGTGTAGAGGGGGCCCAGGATTTTTATCAGCCTAAAATACAAAGCTGTATGTAAGATGCTGCTCTCCACCCTGTGTTTTCCCCCTCATTTCTCTGTGATTGATAAGGTAAGAGCTTTTACTCGGGGACAGTTTTTCCTAATTAAACTTAGGGATGCAAAAGAAGAAAAGTTCTAATAGCCAAATATTATTTTAGTGCCCACCCTGATTCTGGGGTCAGGCTTGCTTTTGCTTGAGACTACAAGATCGACACTCAAACAAATGTGTGCTTAGTGAGTATGGTGCCTAGCACAGGACCTTGATCCTTGACTGATGGCCAAGTAGATGCTCATTCAGTACAAATAATATTTTTAAATTACTTCCCTTCTTTCACAGCCAGGAAACAAACTAAATCAAAGTTTGTAAATTTTCATTTGAGGCTGCCAAAGAACATTCATTCTCTTTAATTTATAGTAGTAAATATTAGTAATAAAATTTTAACTCTACACTTCTGTGCTGTATAGTCATCTTTCATTGACCATAATTCAATTGATATGTTCTATAATATCTCCTTCCTTGTCTTGAAGTTGAGCTGTTACTGTGTGAATACTTTGAGTTACACTGCATAATATTCAAGGCAGTGATCTTGTCTACAAATGTTTTGTAAAATGGTAAACACACCTACAACAATTCTATAAATGTTGTGATGATTTTATTATTGTAGTACCTACAATGCTAACAACTAATCACTAGTGCCTACTAGCTACCAGTGCTAGCCGCTTCCCAGACATTCAAGATGGGACAAACCCTTCTCCTAGGTGCTCACGACCTAAGGACAGACAGAAAAGTAGGCAGGTTAGGGACAGGAGAAGAACAAACACGGACTGTAATACAATACAAAGAGTAGCAAATGTCCTAGAAAATGCTTGTATATTTAATCTGCTTTGTACAAAATATGGTTGTATTGGTATTCTGTAATCTTTTAGTTCTTAATCAGTAACTTATTGAATTACAGCTTCCACAGTGCTTAGAGCAGGCACCATCCAGAACATATAGTTTCCTGGATTGTAGAGTTTAACTATTCTAATTTGCTGTTGGATTGTAAAGTGGTACAACTTCCTAGTGCAGACAAGTCCTTAGTCTCCAACTGCAGCCCTTCAGGAGGAAAAATTCAACAAAAGAAGAAATATTTCAAGAAGTAACCAGATGTCTGTTTCACAGTTCAAGGGGTTATTTTTTCAAGAGTTAGGGAAACACTTTGAAGGTGTCTTTTTAAACGATCTCTAGTCAAAGAGCAGCGTCTGCTAAAAATTAAGTGAAAATTCCTGCCGATTACTCAGTTCAAGAGCAGTTTTGGCACCATATAACCCCTGATTTGGCTGTATTCTTGTTGAGCGACTTTTTGGAAGAAGCAGGCAAGCATGTCCCATCATTAAATGATTCCATAAAGCAATGTAGTAGAGTGCATTGCTGTATAACTTTAGTACTTCAAAACTTATTATTCAACATGCCCACATTACAGCTGCTGTTTGAATAACTTAAGGTTCTTGCCATTTGATCTGGGCGGGCAGACCCTTTTGCCCATGTGCAGCGCCACTGAAGTGAATGTAACTCTACAAGGGTAAAAGGATTTGTCAGCACAGATCAAAGCCAAAGACTTTAAAAGCATGTCAGGAAACCAAGGGTATGTCTTCACTACCGGCTGGATCGGTGGGCAGCGATCGATCCCCAAGCGCTCGCCCGTCGATTCCTGTACTCCAGCTCGGCGAGAGGCGCAGGCAGAGTCAACGGGGGAGCGGCAGCAGTCGACTCACCATAGTGAAGACGCCGCGGTAAGTAGATCTAAGTATGTCAACTTCAGCTACGTTATTCACGTAGCTGAAGTTGCATAACTTAGATCGATATTTCCCCTCCCCCCCCCCCCCCCCCCCCGGGCCGGCTCCAGGCACCAGCGCAGGAAGCAGGTGCTTGGGGTGGCCAATGGAAAGGGGCGGCACGTCCGGGTCTTCGGCGGGAATTCGGCGGCGGGTCCCTCAGTCCCTGTCAGAGGGAAGGACTGGCCGCTGAATTGCCGCCGAAGAATGAAGCGGCGCGGTAGAGCTGCCGCCTAAGTGCCGCTGATCGCGGATATTTTTTTCCCCTTTGCCGCTTGGGGCGGCAAAAAGCTGGAGCCAGCCCTGCCCCCCCCTCCCCCAGTGTAGACCAGGCCCAAGTAAATATGTTGTATTAATGTAGCTTTCTAAGGTCTAATTTTTTATGTGCTCAGTTTCATATTCAATATGCAACCATCTCCATTTACCAGGCTGAGTTTGTTTTGTGCTGAATTCCACTTATGCATGCCCACAACTCCCTGGAGCGCTGAACAGTAGAACCTCAGAGTTACGAACACCAGAGTTATGAACTGACCAGTCAACCACATCCCTCATTTGGAACTGGAAGTACACAATCAGACAGAAGCAGAGATTTAAAAAAAAAATAAAAAAAAATAGCAAGTACAATACTATGTTAAATGTAACTACTAAAAAAAAGGGAAAGCAGCATTTTTCTTCTGCACAGTAAAGTTTCAAAGCTGTATTAAGTCAATGTTCAGTTGTAAACTTATGAAAGAACAACCATAATGTTTTGTTCAGAGTTATGAACAATTCAGAGTTACAAACAACCTCCATTCCCAAGATGTTCATAACTGAGGTTCTACTGTACCCGTATGTTCTATCAATCATTCAGATAGCTTTAATTTTCTCTACATTTTGTAACATACTAAAGGTGTCTTCTCTCCACCAGAGAGCAGGGTCTAAATGCAATACTCTGGTGAGGAGCCCAGTGCTCTCTTCCCTCCTAGGTATCCTATTTAGATGCTCTCTTCTTAGGCCCTGCTGTTTGCTTCTCTCTCTCTCTCTCTTTTTTTTTAAGCAAACAAGCCTTTTTAAGACTTACAAGAATTTTGAAAGATAAATTAAAAAGACCCTTTTGAGTTTTTTAAAAAGATGTAAAGGGAAAGTTTAAATATTTTCCAACCTTAATTTTTTTTTAAAAAGAAACCCTCTCTCTTTCTGTAAGTTTGTAAGGCTCTCGGGGGCCTGGCTCAAAGTCCTACAACGTTTCAGTGGAGAGTGCCATTAGACCCTCTCATAGTCAGTTTGAGAGGAGCATTAAAATACCGTTTCTGTAAGTCACCAAGCTGCCCTGTTCTCACAGGAGCTGGGGCACCCCATTAGAATGTAGAGATGACAGGCAAAACCCTCCACTGTCCACTCCCATTAGAGCCCTTTCCATGGAGCCCCTTCCAAACTCCCTCCTCCTAGGGAGAAGCATAGAGCAGCTTTTTTTCTCTCCCCTTTTCTAGTAAGCAGGTACAGCCTTACCATACTCAGTTTAAAAAAACTGATAGCAAATAAAACTGCTAAGTTACTAAAATAATTGCTAAATATTTGTAAAGGTTTATATGAAGTTTGACATAAGTGGGAACTGAATTCCCTAATCTTTTCCAGAAGGTATCATAGCTCTGGCATTTACTGCTGATGCTGTCCTTAAAGAAGAGCTTACGTGGAGGTGGAGAAGAACATCATTTCAGTTTAAATTACCAATATCCCAAAAGCCTACACATACCATGAAGGGGTGAATCAGCAGAACTCTGCAGTTTCAGCACCAATGTAACTACCACAAATCTACAAAACTCCTATGAATATAATTGCAAAATACAAAGCTAGTGTAAATCTTAGGTTTGCAAATGTAAGAGGCTTAGTTCAACCGTAAGACACTACCCAAAAAGCTCCTGCTGAATTGTGATAAAGGATGTTTGAGTAATCTGTAGTGTGCACTCTCCCAAGCAAACAGGTGGTGGTGAGAGACTCAGCATCTTTAACCTAGAATACTTTCACATCTTCATCTTAGATGGCATCCAACTTTGGGGTCACAAGCAATATCATACTATCAATCCTGTGCTGTTATGTCAAGCTGCTGCTGCTAAGAAAAAAGGGGCTGTGAGCCAAGAGAATATTATTTCAAGGAAGATGCTCTTGAAAAAAAATCATTATGTTTGCTATGTGCCATAACACTGAAATACTTCAATCTTGCACCCATAACATTCTTGGCTGTTTTTCTCAATTTAGTGCTATCAACATGATGCATACATTACATCTGAGAGAAAAGACATTTAAGTGTGACAATGGACACCAGCCTATTAAATACTGCAGAAATGAATCCTGTGTCCAGATTTGGAATGTTAGCCGTGTAGCCATGTATTTCTGACTGCATTTTGTATCTGCATCCCTACTTTCACTATGCTTGATTGTTCAAGTGTTCATTAAATCAGTAAGTACCAGAGCCAGTGAATGTACAGGACTTCTGGAATTTTTCAGCTAAGAAATTGTCACCAAATTCCTATAGCAATCACAAAGCAGTTTCCATTCTAATCCCCTCTTCTACCTATGTTCATTAGTTTCTGAAACATTCACCTTTGGGACTGAAATGTCACATGACTGGCCCCGCCCAGAGGTGATAATTTATTTTATTCTAAGTTTAAAATCAATTAGCTGAAAGGATTTTGTTTAGAGTAAACAGCTCCCCTCCCCACCTCAGTCTTAAAAAAAGTTTTGATTACCTTTTTCAGAATAACTCACATGACTGAAGCTTGAAACTTCAAAGTTGGTATGCTAACTGGCCTTAGTGACCAGTAAGTACTTTGCTAAAGTTTTTAAAAGCTCGTGTTTAATAGTTATAATGTTTGAAACTGCAGGATTGAGCATTAAAAGTAGTGTATTCCCTTATGCTGTCAGTTGTGCACTTAAAGATAGATGTGGTGTGTATGAATATACAGGTAGACTTCATACCTCCTCGGTTACATAAATGTATGAGCTCAGATGGCTGAAGCAAGAAGAGACTAGGGCCATGTTTACACTAGTGAGCTTACAGCAGCACAGCTGTATCCATGCAGCTGTGCCACGGTAAGATCGCTCCTGTAGCAGCTCTATCCTGACGGGAGAGAGCTCTCCCATCTACATAATTAAACCACCTCCAACGAGCGGACCTTTTACCGGACCTTTTACCCTGCCAGAGCAATGATTCTTATATTTAATTTTTTTTATGTCCCCAAACAAACCATGCTAGCTAAAACAATATGATACTTGAGGTCCTATCCACACTACAACTGTGTCTAGAAACCGGTTCAAATAGTTCTAATTTGTAACATAGTTGGGATCTTAATGGGACACAAACCTGAAAAATCACAATTCTGTTGGAAAACATAATTGTAGTAGGTACAAAATTAGGAGGGGAAAAATCTCTCTTTTTTCAGTTAGTTCACTTTATGCAATTGGCAGCACTTTGTACGGTTATTTTCCCTATTTCCCTTGCTAAGGAGACACTTATAAAAAAAAAAGTCACCAGGGGAGCAGAAAATCCTTTCCATAACATTTTAAAGAAATACTTTAAAAAAAAAAAAAAGTAACGTACTATTTAAAGGTTGCTCTGTCAAACAGTTGTTTTTAAGAATTTTTTTTTTTTTTTTTTTTAAACACAAAGTTTCCTGTGTTCGGCAACTGCATTAGGCTAGCTACAGAACCAAGTTAACCAGGTCCCCTAACTTGGCTGTAAATGAACTACAGATGGAGCCTTAAAAACAGCCTGATATTCATTTAATCTAAGGCTCATGGTAAGGGGTAAATGAGAATGAGTCAAAATATAAAGGGCCTCAGTGTAAATGAAAATCAGGGACAAAGTCTGTTAGTTGATATTGCTAAAGTAGGTTCAGTTTAACACTGGTTTAAGAATCTTTGCCTGGTAATTATGGAACAGATAAAAACTTGTTAAGCCTGTTTTTGACATTTTTTGAACCTAATGTGGTTTTGTTTTTTTTAAGGTTAAAAGTGCAAGTCTTATATTTAACAATTATAAAGTGGTTAATTAGTCCAGGCTGAGCTATGACTATAATTTGAACTGAGGGAGAGCTGCTAAAGTGATGTGTAAGATTTCAAAGTATGGTTACAGTTGGAAAAGACCTGTAAAACAACATCCACCCCCTTCTTACTTAAAACAACTGCTCCCTGCAAGTCTTCAAGTCATGGCTCATGATAAAACTTGCTTTCTGTCCTATGAGCCAGGCAGAGCCCATGTAGCTATAGAGAAGCAAGCTGGAGTCTATTCCGCCACAGGCATCATCAAATTTATTAGTCACTTTCAGACTGCAAAATCTTGTTGCTGGAGGTGATATTAGAGGCATAAAGAACACAACTTGATCCAGGGAAGAGGCTGCAGCGCTGGGCTGGCAGTCAACAGAGTCATTCTTAAGACTTGTAGGAACAACTCACACTAGATCTGGGGGAAGTAATATTTTGCAAGAGTAAATATTTTACCGCTGGCAGTTATTTTATTTTAGCCACAGACTTGCTTCTCTGTCTGCCACTGTGAAGCAAACAAGGCAGAAGTGCAGTCACCCCCTTAGGTCAAGGGAAACTAAAGCACACAAAGCCAAATTTTCACCCACCAGCAGGAGAGGGCACTGAGATCAGCAACTCTCTTACCAGTTATGTTTGCCAGTTATGTTAGCTGCCTCACTTCCTCCTTCCCAACACCCATCAGGGGCAAAAAAGGGGAGCTCTAGGGGAAAGGCAGGGAAGGTGTGGGAGGGGAAAGCAATGGGAAGGGGGAAGAATCAGGGAGGTGGGAGGAAGTGAATGGGATGGAGGGGCCGGGGGGGAAGGATGGGGGGGGGGAGTGGCGAGGAAAGGGATGGGGGCGCTGGGAGGAGAAGGGATGAGGTGGGGGACGCCGGGGAAATGGGAGGGGGAGGAATAGGCTGAGGGGTTGGGGGAAGGCCGAGAGGTGAGGGCACAGGAATAGGATGGGGGCGCTGGGAGGGGAAGGGATGAGGTGGGAGACGCCGGGGAAGGAACAGACTGAGGGGAAGGCCGAGAGGTGAGGGGGCGGGGGGGAGGGGAGGGAAGAGGGGAAGGCCGGGGGAAGGCTGGATCCTGGCGGGGCTAGCAGAGGGGGCCCAGCCCGCGGTACCTGTCAGCCTGATGAAGCCGCTGATGCTCTCGGGCAAGGGCAGGCGCTTGAGGTAGGCAGGCAGCTGCACTTTGATGATGCGAGCCAAGCTTTCCAGCGGCATGGCGACGTGGGGGGAGGGGCGCTACTCGGCGGCCTCCCCGCCCGCTCCCTTGTCATGCCACAACGGTGCCCTTCCTCCAAGGGGGGAAGGGGGCTTTCTGCTACTGAGCATGTGCGGACGGCGCGGGCCATTGCGCGTGCGCACTAGGCAAGTGAAGCGTCGACCCTTAGCGGTCAGGACTGCGTGTGTTTATCTTGCTCCGGCGTGTCGGGGGCTCGGCCTGGCGCCGGGCCTGGCTCTGACCCCCGCGAGCTGTAGGGTCCTGCGGTGACGTAGCGGGCTGGGACCCGCCGAGCGTTAAGCGCACGAGCGAGGCTGTGCTTGCGAGCTACCCGCCTGCAGACAGCGGGGCCTCCCGGGAAGCGTTTGCAGCCGGACTGCGGCCCGACGTGGGGCTGGGATGGGCGCGGCTGTGAGCTCACCGAGAGCGCGCGCTCCGGGCGCTCCCCGGGGAAGGCCTCGCAGAGGACAGCGGGCTTTCGCCGCGTGGCGGGGCGGGAGGCGTTCAGGGAGGGCAGAAATGCCATCCCAATTCCCCAGATCACGGAACTGGCTCGACACAAGTGTGCAGAATATTGCAGGGGGGTTAAACATAACCAAAGGTCTGGAAGGTGAATGAAGCAGATTCCGTTAGTGAAGTGGGGTTAAAATGCGAAAAGAGGCAAAAGTAGAGCGGGAAAAGGCGAGGTAATAACATTATTTTATAAAATTACAAAACAGGTGAATGTAAAGACAGTTAAGGGCAGTGATATAGTAGGATAAAAACCGAACATACGGAGAAAATGGAATTAAGACAAACCTGCCATCACGCTGATCTCACTGCTTCTATGTGCCAGTCCTTCCTCCCACCTTTTGTCTGTTTTTCTTTCCCCCCCTCTATGTTTCACTGTAGGAACAATGTCTTCCTGTGGGGTTGTATAGTGCTTAGCACAACTCCAGTTCTGATTAGAGCTTTAGGTTCATTCTGACAGAGAAAATTGCCCCTACATAGCTAGTGAAAAAAATTCAAGCATGCAGCCCTTTAGGACCAATCCATCTTATCCTTTATGTGACCCTCTTTGTCATGGGGACCCACCCTATTAGGGACAAGATGGAACTCTTGTGTACGTAAATGCCTCATGGGCTAGTGCCACATGGCATGGAGTGTGACAGTGTGAGAGCTTTGCTGTGATAATTTGATATCTCTGGGGAGAATTAGGACGTCCTTCCTAACTTGTCCCTTAACGCGGATACCCCCTGATACTTGACTTCCCTCCTGCTGTTTAACAAAAAATCTCCTCCCTCCACTATCCCCCTAACTCTTTTACCACAAACACACACACCAGTTCTGAACAAATTACTTGTTTCATACCTCCACATCCCAAGAACTGGCAAAGCAAAGCAGGTTGGGGTTAGGGAGTGCAATGAAACGGGGGCCTTGAATTGGGAGACCCAGATTTGGTTGAACTGATCCTAGTAATTTAGTCCTTGGCTTGAGTAGGATTTAAAAGTGCGATGTTGATCTAACTAACACACCTTCAAAAACTCCAGTCAAGACAAGGCATGTTGTACTTTCCAGTACATATTAGGCTATGTCTTCACTAGCAACGTTAAAGCGCTGTAAAAAATCCACCTCCATGAGGGGAGTAGCTCCCAGCGCTGGGAACGTGGCTCCCAGTGCTGGTGCACTGTCTACACTGCCACTTTACAGCGCTGAAACTTGCAGCGCTCAGGAGGGTGTTTTTTCACACCCCTGAGTCAGAAAGTTGGAGCTCTGTAAAGTGCCAGTGTAGACAAGGGTGTGAAAAAACACCCCGCTGAGCGCTGCAAGGTTCAGCGCTGTAACGTGCCAGTGTAGAGAGTACTAGCGCTGGGAGCTACACCCCTTGTGGAGTTGTTTTTTTTAGAGCACTGGGAGAGCTCTCTCCCAGCACTGCCATGACTACACAAACCACGTTGAAGCAGCAGCGCTTTAACATTGCCAGTGTAGACAAGCCCTTAGACTATTCAAGTTAAACCCTAGGCACCTCCTTGGGATTTAATTTGATTAGGTTAGCAGGTACTCAAGTACAACCTATCTTGTCTTGCCTAGAGTTTTACTAGGACTAATATTATCTAACATCGCACCTTTAAATCCTATTCAAGATAAACCTTTAGATCACTTTGAAATTCTTTCAGGTTTCATCCAAGAGTCATTTTCACCTTTAATCTTCACAGTGTCTATTTCCAATAACAAGTGGCCATCAAACAGTATTTTAAAATAACCCATGAGATAGAGCTAAAGAAGACTAAAAGCAAAGCCAAGCATGGACAGCCTGTGTTAAACAAGCAAAACCTATTTTGTTTGTATTCTTTGGCCTCCTGTTACTGTCCTTCCTAAGTTCCCATCTTTGGCCGCCATTAACACCTTCCACCACATCCCCATCATTTATTTTGTTTCAGGTGATTAGTTTATTCCTGTGCTCTGAGTGTATTCTTGAGTTCACTACCTGCCCTGAGGCTCTCACTTTGATGGCTATGTGTAGGTCCTAAAATGGTTCCTTTGGTTTTGGATAAGAGCCTGTTATGCAGATAACGAAAGAGCTAAAGGCTCGAACAGCCTGAAAAAGATTAAAAATCAGATTTGTTGTGGTATAACCTTCCTATTGCAACTTTTTGATGAAGGAACTTTCTGAGGGCCTGCACTTGCAGCTCTGAATCAAGCAAAACCGTCACTGAAGTCAGTACTGGGTTGTCATGCTGTATCTGTACTCCCCTCCCCCCTTCTCCACTCTCTGTCTCCTCTTGATGCTGACTGTGATCAACAGAGAGCACTGCTAATGTTTCTCTGAAACTCCTGCATCCTATTGTACTCTGCACTGCTCACTGCAAAGATAGACATACTGCACTTTTTGCTTCTCACCTGTCTGTATACACATCACATACACAAATTAGTGTTGAGTGGTTTTGCTATTTTAAAGCATGGAGTCATGCACTTATTATGGAAAAATTTATAAAGAAAATAAAGTCTGAGTGGGATTCTGTATTCAGTTGGAAGGTCAGGGATTGTCTTGTGAATGTAGTAGTGAACTGGGACTCAGGATATCTGGGTTCAATCCCCAGCTCTGCCAAAGACTTCCTGTATGACTTTAGGGGGGGAAGATTTAGGCCCAGAGCCTGGTGTAAGTGAATGGGGCTCCATGCAGGTAGACTCCTGCATGGAACTCTTTGTAGGATCATAGTACAGTATTAAGGCTTGCTTACAAAGAAAAAGTTACCAGTAGAACTGTACCACTGTAATTATATAGCTATAGGTATACTGGTACAACTTCCTGTGTGAATGCTTTTCAAGAATTAGAGTGCTTCTTTCTGGTTTAGATTATACTGCTTTCAAGGTGACATAAACTAAACCAGAAAGAGGCACTCTTATTCTGGAATTAGAGCATCCACACAGGAAATGATACCAGTATAACTATAGCTGTATAATTATACCAGAATAAATTTCCCCATGTAGACATACCCTTAATCTGTCTCTGTTTCCAATCTTCTGCTTGTATGTTTTAACTCTTTTTGCTATCTTTTGTCTGTCTTGCCTATGACATTGTAAGCTCTGGAGTAAAGACTCTTCTTTTACTATGGGTTTGTACAGCACCTAACACAATGGAGCTCTGATGTTGGATAGGATCTCTAAATTCTACTGTAGTAGAAATAATAATATGCATATTCCAAATACTTAGCTTAGTAGAACAGAACCAGGATAATCAATACTAAAATATGCATATTGTTGTAAATAGTAATGTCCTTTAATTTACTAACATATCATGTTATTAGCATCAGTATTGTTATTTAGCCCATAACATTTGAGAACGTGCCCTGATAAATTCGGTGTTAGTTCAAGAGACACAGAGTATTTATAACTAAATAAGCTTACCTTATTTTAATAAATACTTTGGATACTTAATTGCTGTTTGGCAGTTTGTTCCAACAGTCGTGTTTTAATGACATGAATAATAACATAAGTCAGAAAACAAGTAAGACTCACACCTCCAAAAGATAATTATAAAATCATAGAAATGTAGGGATGGGCGGGACCTCAAAATGTCATCTAGTTCATCTCCCCCATGCTGAGGCAGGACCACATATACCTAGACCATCCCTGACAGGTGTTTGTCTAATCTGTTCTTAACCTCCAGTGACAAGGATTCCACAACCTCCCTTGGTAACCCATTCCAGTATTTATCCTTATAGTTAGAAAGTTTTTTCCTTATATCTAACGTAAATCTCCCTTGCTGCAGATTAAACCAATTTCTTCTTGCCTGATCTTCAGTGGAAATGGAGAACACTTGATCACTGTCCTCTTTATAACAGCCCTTAACATACTTGAAGACTGTTATGAGGACCCCTCTCAGTGTTCTTTTCTCAAGACTAAACATACCTACTTACTGTTTTTTAACCTTTCCCCATAGGACAGGTTTCTAAACCTTTTGTCATTTAAGTTGTTGTCCTCTGGACTTTCTCCAATTCCTCCACATCTTTCTTAAAGTATGGTGCCTAGAACTGGATACAGTATTCTAATCGAGGCTTCTCAAATAACATATTGAACTGCACTTCGCTGGAAACATTTATACTGAGTAGTGTAATGACTTTATTATTCATTTATTGTGTGATGTTATGATTAACTAACATGTCATGTCATTGTATGTTAAATAGAGTTCAGTTGTAGGATTATAGAAGTATAAGGTTGATCAGTTGTTAGAAGGGATAATTATTAGGCTTGTCAAGCTTAAAAATTAATTGTGCTTTTAAACAATAATAGAATACCATTTATTTAAATATTTTTGATGTTTTCTACATTTTCAAATATATTGATTTCAATTATAGCACAGAATAAAAAGTGTACAGTGCTCACTTTATTTTTTATTACAAATATTTGCACTGTAAAAAACAAAATAAATAGTATTGTTCAACTAACCTAGTACAAGTACTGTAGTGCAATCTCTTTATCATGAAAGTTGAACTTACAAATGTAGAATTACAGCTCTACCCCGATATAACGCTGTCCCCGGGAGCCAAAAAATCTTACCACGTTATAGGTGAAACCGCGTTATATCGAACTTGCTTTGATCTGCCGGAGTGCGCAGCCCCGCCCCCCGGGAGCACTGCTTTACCCCGTTATATCCGAATTCGTGTTATATCGGGTCGCGTTATATCGGGGTAGAGGTGTATGTACAAAAAAAACCCACATTCAAAAATAAAACAATTTAAAACTTTAGAGCCCGCAAATCCAATCAGTCCTACTTCTTGTTCAGCCAGTCACTCAAATAAGTTTGTTTACATTTGCAGAAGATAATGCTGCTTGCTTCTTGTTTACAATGTCACCTGAAAATGAGAACAGGCGTTTGCATGGCACTGTTGTAGCCAGCGTTGCAAGATATTTACATGCCAGATGTGCTAAAGATTCATACGTCCCTTGATGCTTCAACCACCATTCCAGAGGACATGCGTCCATGCTGATGACGGGTTCTTTTCGATAACGATCCGAAGCAGTGCGGACTGATGCATGTTCATTTTCATCATCTGAGTCAGATGCCACCACCAGAAGGTTGATTTTCTTTTTTGGTGGTTTGGGTTCTGTATTTTCCGCTTCAGAATGTTGCTCTTTTAAGACTTCTGAAAGCATGCTCCACGCCTCATCCCTCTCAGATTTTGGAAGGCACTTCAGATTCTTAAACCTTGGGTCGAGTGATGTAGCTATCTTTAGAAATTTCACATTGGTACCTTGTTTGCGTTTTGTCAAATCTGCAGTGAAAGTGTTCTTAAAACGAACATGTGCTGAGTCATCTTCTGACACAGCTATAACATGAAATATATGGCAGAATGCAGGTAAAACAGAGCAGTCGACATACAATTCTCCCCCAAGGAGTTCAGTCACAAATTTAATTAATGCATTATTTTTTTAACAAGCGTCATCAGCATGGAAGCATGTCCTCTGGAATGATGGCCGAAGCATGAAGAGGCATACAAATCTTTAGCGCATCTGGCACGTAAATATCTTGCAACACCGGCTACAACAGTGCCATGCGAATGCCTGTTCTCACTTTCAGGTGAAATTGTAATTAAGAAGTGGGCAGCATTATTTCCCGTAAACGTAAACTAACTTGTTTCTCTTCGCAATTGGCTGAACAAGAAGTAGGACTGAGTGGACCTGTAGGCTCTAAAGTTTTACATTGTTTTGTTTTGAGTGCAGTTATGTAAGAAAAAAACTACATTTGAAGTTGCACTTTCATGATAAAGAGATTGCACTACAGTACTTGTATGAGGTGAATTGAAAAATACTACTTTTGTTTATAATTTTAAGTGCAAATATTTGTAAGCAAAAATAATATAACATGAGCACTGTACACTTTGTATTCTGTGTTGTAATTGAAATCGATATATTTTAAAATGTAGAAAAACATCAAAAATATTTAATAAATTTCAGTTGGTATTCTGTTGTTTAACAGTGCGATTAATTTTTTTTAGTTAATCGCGTGAGTTAACTGCAATTAATCGGCAGCCCTAATAATTAGGTATCTAAGTAAGGAGGGCTGAAATGCATGACTTATAGGCTGAGGCCTGTAAAATTTTAGTTTAACTATTTTAGGCCTTAGAGATAAGAAATGCTGACATAAGTGACCGAAGAATAACCCGATGCCATAAAATTATAGGAAAAGATGTACCAAGGGGTAATAGTGCGAAAAATTAGTTGGAAGATTAATTTAAAATCACAAAAATGCTTTAGAGGCACATTTGTGTCTAACATGTTGTGTGTCAGTGCTAATGAGAATAAAACGAACTATACACAACCTATAGAAAACGGGGTACCTCAAGTTTCTTGGGGAAACCAGACCAATAAGGAAAAAGAGGGTTGATACTTTCATGTACATGTGCAGAATGTAGGTAGGCAGAATCACATCATGAAAACAGGGTGCCCAGAATGGGAAAATTTGAGCTTCCTACAGGAAAACGCCAACATTAACCATCCCTCTACTGATGATCGATCCATGAGAGACCCATCAGACCCTAATACGATCTAGGAGGATGCGAGGATGTCTGGAGCCATAACTAGTGCATGGATATAGCTAGGATTTGTATGTGCTGTGATATTCATAACTTTGCTGGTAACTTTAATAAAATCGATAAAAGATATTAGGCCTTGTTCTTGTGATTGTATGTGTTACTTTCCTTGGCCTTCATGTGTTCCTGGGAGTTCTAAATCTAAAACAGACAGAGGTAACTGTTGAACTTGAGACTAGCTGCCAGAGCTGAACCCACAGATTTTGTAATACAATATAATTAAATTTACTTTACATTAAAATAAAAGGCTACAAGTGGGATAGATCCTGGAACTATGCTGATTACACCAGTTGAAGACCTACCTTGTGAAAGTATACTGAGAGTGTAATGCAGTGTTCTAGGATAGCACAGTGTTCAGGTTGAAGTAGGAGATAATGGTTTCCATAGGGACATTTAGGAAAGTTCCTCCATAGGATATTTTTTGAAAAATAAAAGATAACCCCCTGGTTCATTTAGTACAAACTGGTCCATTCCAATGACAGAACAAAAAATTGTTCTTCAGAACTATTTTTTTTAAGATGATATGAATTAAAAGAATCTCTGACATTCTTATAAAATGAAAAAATGAGTCCCACTGAATTTGTATCCAGTGACTTCCTTTAATGTTTATTGCAAATATCCAATATTCCTTACTGAACACCTTAACTGAGAGGATATAGCAAAAAACTATTGTACATTATTATTTATAATATAAATAATGGATATGTTCTAAGCATATTATAAAGTTACTGTTACATTATTTTAGAATATAATAAGGGAAGAATTCCTACCTGAAAAAGCTGAGCAAGATATTACTATTTAGTCTGGCTATTGTCCAGGATTATTACAGTTCAACTGTTATGTTTTGAAAGTAGGTGCTGTGTTTATAAAATGCCTTAGTAAGTACTCTACCATACCAATAATATGTACCATTGTTTAATTTTAAAGTTCCCTGTGAAGTAAAATGCCAATTATTGTAACATTATATGGGACATCAAAGGTGAGAATGCCAGTTCCTGCAGTGCCGTGTGATTTGAATGGCAGGGACTAATAATAGCTCAAGCAACTATTAGCTTTCCCTGTTGAAGCCTGAGTATATGATCTCCACAACACACCTAAACTCAGTTCAAAGTTATTGCTGGATAAGTATGATCAGTAGCATTGTGCTACCGATAAGTCATTTTATGTTATGCTGTTGGTTTAATAATAGTGCTCTAGAGATTCCTGATTCAGGCTCTCACTCCCAGTGCTGGGTCTGGCAGCACTGCCCCTGAGGAAGGGATTAACCCCCTTGTTACTCATCTGTGATCTCACAGAAGACAAAGGCCCAGATATTTGGTACCTATCAACTAATGACCATGGACTGCCTCTTCAGGAAGTCGGCCAGTTTAGACCAGCTGGAGAACAAAGAACTAAGGTGGATAGCCAGGTGACAAGAGGTTTGCCCAGGAAGAACAACGGACTGAGGAGAAGCCAGATGAGGGATTGTATATTGTGGGCTGCTGGAAGCAGGGATGCTTCTGGACTATGGGCTGAGAGAGCGCCGTGGGCTCTGGACAGACCCAGTTGGACTTCACTGTAGCTTCCTGTTTTCTATGCTAACCTAAGGGCTTTCTATGCTGTGTTCCATATATCTTAAGAAAACAAACAAAACCTTCTGTTTTTACAATGCTGGCCGAGAGTCACTCCAGACTATGTTGGGGGTGCATTGCTTCCTTTGTGTGTAACTCTCCCCCATGTGTCTAATTCAGGTGGACTTGCTGAGGGGATCTCATGGTTTGAAGGAAGGGTGCTAAAGGCTCCGAGGTTCAGTCCCCAGAGCCAGTGAAGCCACAGGGCTTACCACAGAGAAAGAGTGCAACCCTCGAGGATTGACCTCCTGAAGGGGGTCCTCCCGGGGGCTGTTCCAGAGCTGTTTGAGAGCACCTGGCCTGTGGGATCCATGACACCTGGTAAGAAGTATTTGAATAAACTACCAATGAAATTGTCCTCACACTCTAAAGCAAATTGCAACAAACCTAGATTATGGCAGAACAAGATACTAAAGATCATAAGTGCCTAATTAAAACTGAATCAAGTACCAAGCTGATGAATGCTGATTTGGAACAGGTGGATATAAAGGCAAAGGGCCTGATTCTGATCTCTCATTGGTTTTACATTTGTATAACTCCCTTCACTTCAATGGGTTTATTCTGGATTTACACAAGTGTGAATGCAAGGTCAAATTCTGATTTCTGTTGCACTAGTGCAAACCTTCAGTAACTCCACTGAAATAATTGGATTTATTCCAGATTTATGCTGGTGTAGCTGAGAGCATAATCTGGCCTGAAAGCTCTATGGAACTCTTTGGACATGTTGGGCCTGGTTCTTAAATCAGGAATAACTCAACTGAAGTCAGTGGCTTTATATTGGAATAAAATCAGTGTAAATGTAATTAGAATAAAATCCTGAAATTCTCTGACCAGAAAACACTCAAAGAGCCAATTTTGCAATGCACTTGAGTACTACCTCAGGGGATCAGGGTTTATAAAACCTGATATGAATACAAATGTTTTATGATAGTTTTATTTCAGTGAAAACATGGTAGTTTTTTAATTTAAATATTCTCCTGAAGCATTGGAAACAAAAACTGAAAGCACTGTTCTAAGTGCAAGAGGATCAGAGAATGAAACTAACTAGAAAAAAGTGACATTCACCAATCCAAGTTTGACTAATTCTCATGTGCACTAAGGGTATGTCTACACTACTAAATTAGGTAGATTTAATAGAAGTGATTTTTTAGAAATTGATTTGATACAATCGTGTGTGTCCCCACTAAGCGCATTAAGTCGGCGGTGTGTGTCCATAGTACCGAGGCTAGCATCGACTTTCGGAGCATTGCACTGTGGTAGCTATCCCACAGTTCCCGCAGTCTCGGCCGCCCATTGGAATTCTGGGTTGAGCTCCCAATGCTTGATGGGGCAAAAACATTGTCGTGGGTGGTTCTGGGTACATGTCGTCAGGCCTTTCCTCCCTCCGTGAAAGCAACGGCAAAAAATCGTTTCTCACCTTTTTTCCTGGGTTACCCGTGCAGACGACCTACGATGGCAACCATGGAGCCCGCTCAGCTCACTGTCACTGTATGTCTTCTGGGTGCTGCTGGCAGACGCGGTTCTGCAGTGCTACACAGCAGCATCCCCTTGCCTTGCCTTGTGGACGGCAGACTGTACAATACGACTGCTAGCCGTCGTCGTCCTGTTGGTGCTCCTGGCCGACCTCGGTTAGGTTGGTCGGGGGCGCCTGGGCAGATATGGGTGCTCCTGGACGGCCTCGGTGAGGTCGGTCGGGGGTGCCTGGACAAAAATAGGAACGACTCCAGGTCATTCTCTTTAAGTTTCGTCTAATGGAGATTCAGTCCTGCCTGGAATATCATGCCAGCTGGAGGTTTCTGCCTCAGGCTGCTCTCCCAGTCGGCAGCACTGCGCGGTCGCACCTACCCCTTGTTCCCATGGTTCATGAAGCCTGGACAGTAGTAAGGAGCAGTTCAACTACAGGCTGAGCAAGTGCAGAATGGTGGTAGAATGTGCCTTTGGACGTTTAAAAGCTTGCTGGTGCAGTTTACTGACTCGGTTAGACCTCCGTGAAACCAATATTCCCATCGTTATTACTGCTTGCTGTGTGCTCCACAATATCTGTGAGAGTAAGGGGGAGACGTTTATGGCGGGGTGGGAGGTTGAGGCAAATCGCCTGGCCACTGATTACGCGCAGCCAGACACCAGGGCGGTTAGAACAGCACAGCAGGGCGCGCTGTGTATCAGAGAAGCTTTGAAAACCAGTTTCATGACTGGCCAGGCTACGGTGTGAAAGTTCTGTTTGTTTCTCATTGATGAAAACCCACCCCCTTGGTTCATTCTACTTCCCTGTAAGCCAGCCGCCCTCCCCTCCTCCCTTTGATCTCTGCTTGCAGAGGCAATAAAGTCATAGTTGTTTCAAATTCATGCATTCTTTATTAATTTGTCTCACAAATAGGGGGATAACTGCCAAGGTAGCCTGGGAGGGGTGGGGGAGCAGGGAAGCACAGGGGTGGGGTAGTTGTAGGGGAACCCCCTAGAATGGCATGCAGCTCATCATAGAAGTGGCATGTCTGTGGCTCTGACCCGGAGCGGCCGTTTGCCTCTCTGGTTCTTTGGTAGGCTTCACGCGGCACTGCTGCGGGTCCCTGTTATAACCTCTGTCCTTCATGCCCTTGGAGATTTTTTCAAATATTTTGGCATTTCGTCGTTTGGAACAGAGTTCTGATAGCATGGATTCATCTCCCCATACAGCGATCAGATCCAGTACCTCCCATTTGGTCCATGCTGGAGCTCTTTTGTGATTCTGGGACTCCATGGTCACCTCTGCTGATGAGCTCTGCATGGTCACCTGTGCTGATCAGCTTGCCACGCTGGCCAAAAAGGAAATAAAATTCAAAAGTTCGTGGGGCTTTTCCTGTCTACCTGGTCAGTGCATCTGAGTTGAGAGTGCTGTCCAGAGCGGTCACAATGGAGCACTCTGGGATAGCTCCCGGAGGCCAATACCGTCGAGTTGCGTCCACACTACCCCAAATTCGACCCAACAGGGTCAATTTCAGCGCTAATCCCCTTGACGGGGAGGAGTACAGAAATCGATTTTAAGGGCCCTTTAAGTCGACAAAAATGGCTTCGTCGTGTGGATGGCTGCAGGGTTAAATCGAACTAACACTGCTAAATTCGACCTAAACTCATAGTGTAGACCAGGACTAAGAGTGTAAAGGCCCCTTTATGCTGCCAGAGAGGTAAAAAGTAGCCTTAGTGTAAATGAGAACCATGCCAAATGTGTCCAAATAAAATGAAATGGAAATATTTAAACAATAACAAACGGTGAAAATTACAGTTTTTAAATAATGGCAGGTTTATAGTGTGAGATGTTATAATATTGTTAAAGACATTTAAAATATCTTTAGAGGGCCTGATTCACTACAGTGTTGTTTGTTTTCTACCAGTGTAACTCCATTGAATTGTTACTGCAGTTTTAGTCCAGCACATCCTCGTGAATTAGACCATGATATCCATTTTGGTAGTGCCAAAGCAACCTGAAGTATATTCCCAAAGTAGAGCATTCTCCCCCTCCCCCATTTTGTGTTCTATTCCTGGTTTTGTTACAGACTTCCTGTTTGACCTTGGGCAAGTCACATAATCTCTCTGTAATTCCAGTCTCTGTCTCTAAAATGGGGATAACAATACTTGGAGTACCTACCTCATTAAAGTTAGTAAAGTACTTTGAGATCATCAAATGGAAGATGCTATATAAGGCATCTATTCAGAAAAGCATTTAACCATTTCCATGGGACTATTTGTGTGCTTAAAGTTAAGCATGTGCTTTGCTGAATCTGGGTCTAAGTGTCAAGTAACATTATACTACCAAGATTTTAAACCTCCTGAATCACAAAAACCTTCGCTAATCTAATTTCTCTCTCTAGTGCCACATATAATGGAAGAATAGTATTTCTGTCTACAAAGAACTAAATTATCCACTTTACTTCACGGGTACAGGTCTGTCTCATCTTACGCTGGGGTTACGTTCCGCGGTTAGCGCGTAAAGCGCGTATAGTCGAAATCCCATTGACTTTAATGGTGGGCGGAATCGCCCGCACTACAGGAACAGTACATAAATTGCTTTTTTTCTCTTTTTTTTTTGTTTTTGCCGACCGCGCAAAGCCAAAATCGCGCATGTTAAATGCGCGTAAGATGAGACAGACCTGTATATATTTTTTCCCCAAGATGTCTCCTACTGATTGAAATGGTCTTTGGATCAAGTGCAGATGCACTGTCCTCAGATTATAGATTCTACTGTGGGATCTAACAGTAATATCAGTTTTTGCCTATTTGAAAACAAAACAAAGATCAGACATTATAGGGAGAACTGAGGTCCAATGAGCAGTTGGGTGGTGGAATCTATCTGAATGTGGAGTCGCAGCTACTCCCATAACACTGACTGCCCCATCTGACTCACACCTCACTGCATTTTACAGCATTTTTTATCCCCACATTGCACATACTGAGCAGTCTTACATAAGTTTTTGAATATTTGAACTGAGAGTACCCCAACCAACTCCACTGTAAATCTGTTCTACTGTTCTAGGCTTGTACTTTTAAAATCCTCCCCCCCCCCACCCCCCCCCCCCCCCCCCCCCCCCGTCTAGTCTAAACTTTTCCTTTCTTAGCTTTAGGCCATTGCTTCTAGTTTTATTGTAGCAATGCTCCAGATATGGCTGTAGTCATGGTTGAGAAGGTAGTCTTGAAATTGAATTGTTCTTTTTTTGTGTCTATAGAAATTTTGAAGAAAATCTCTTCCATACTTTTTAAATTAGTAGTGTATGAAAACTTGATAGGTTTTCCCACTTCAAGAAAATTGTTCAAATGCCCTTCCATGACTCAAAAACTGTTTGGATTTAAAACTTCAAACTTGTCATGTAATTAGACTTTTGCTGGAGTAAGAATTTCAGAATTTGGCTCTTAGTGTGGCTCTGTAGAAGATGATAAAGTAGCAAAATGTAGACAATGGCTACTGTATCACTACATAAATATTTCCTATACATGTAATTCAACTTACACAATATTTAATACAGGTTTGACAGCGGTAAAGTATTCCAGCATGTTTGAGATGTTACGAAGATACCTGATGAGAGATGTGTGGTTTTTTTATTGTTGTTTATAAATTGTTTTTAAAACAGTGCTGGAATATATAGTTTAGTACTCAACTATTTAACAAGCAAGTCATATCTCACAGCTATGATGTCGGAGGCCTCACATTCACAAATATGACATTGTGGCCAGGAACTCAGTGTTTCAATGTCTGAGGAAACAAACTACTACTTCTTTTGCAACTTTTAAATAAATATCATGGTGGTATATAAATGAACAAATCATAGCTGTGTAGGGATTGGCTAAATTACATATGTGACAATCCCACCACCATTTTTTTAGGATTGATCTTAAAAGTCAAAATAAAATGAACCAAATTCAAAATACTAATATTTACAGGCAAATACATTAAGGTTGAAATGCTAAATGTATATAAATCAGGAAATCCATATTCATTGTTCCTACAGCAATCATAACTTGTCTCACTAGTATTTTCCATTACTTCATATGGTGTTATCTTCATTACTTTGTCAGCATTGCAAAGCTCTGCAAAGGCTTTCATAATAGGGCCTGAACCTGCAAACTCTTACTTGCACAACTAGTCTTTACTAACCTAATTATTCTTGTTGAGATCAATGAGTTACTGACTATTCATGATGATTTTGAAAGCTGATAAATATATATAGCATTGCTAAAAGATTTGAGAGAAATCAGACTGGTAGGAGAGAGTTTGTTCTGCCAGTTTGTTCTCGGCTCTCTATGAGCTGGGAGGTGAAAATATTATCTATTATATGTTTTTGTAATTTATGGCAGAGGAGCTAAAACCTTGTAGAGTGCCCCGTTTTTATTTTTTTATAACTCTAAATAAATTTATAACATAACTTTAAATGTTCTTGCCTTTTGTGAATTAAAATCTCAAGTATCGTGTTACATTAACATACTACTATGTATTTAATTTAATTGCTTTTAAATAAAAATTATTGAGCATACAAACTACCTATTTTTTATTTAATCATGTATATTCACCTAACATGACATTTTCTTATTTACAGAAATGAAAATCTATTATAAACCAATGACCACAAATGAAACCATTCTCAGTAGTTATTTTTATTTTATCACATGTACATGAGATCACACTTTCAAATATGTTTTTATTTTGATGTGTGATCTTTGAAATAGCACACAAAAACAAGATGTTTACCAGGATAACCATTCTTGCACACTTAAATTAGCAAGAAAAATTACACCGATGCATGCTATATTTTCACTCATTTATAATTTATTTCTCCACCACTTTATTGTAAAACAGCAAAGCATGACATCTTCAAAGATGGCTAATCAGAAGCCAGATTTCAGCTTTCAAAATAGAACAATTTTGAGTATCCCACATGAAAAAAGTGTCTAAAAACTGTTAGTGAATTTTTTTCAAAAATGGATAGTTGGAATTTTACTGATTTCTCCAAAATTATTCACTTTTAGGATTACAACAAGCTATAAGTAACAGTAAGGTATTCTATAGTAATGGCCCAAAACATTGTAGAGACCACATCTGTAGAATACAGTAATAATGATTATATGGTATAGTGCTGATGGAAGAAGCTGGGTAACAAAAGGAATAGGAGCAAAGAAGATGCTAAGAATGGATAAAATTTATCACACAGAAAAACATCTTTTTTTTCCTAGGGCCACACTTGCTAAAATCCCTTAACAGTGACATATCAGTCCCATATTAAAAAACATTAAATTTTATAAGGCAGAATATTGTTTTCAATATGTTTACCCCATAACCCAGTTCTTCTCAAACTTTTTTATATTGGGAAACATTTTTAAAGATTGAGATTTTTCTTGTGGACACTTCCCCTCCTGGTCCCACATCTCTTAATAAAAAATAATATATGGAGATATACCTATCTCATAGAACTGGAAGGGACCCCAAAAGGTCATCGAGTCCAGCTCCCTGCCTTCACTACCAGGACCAAGTACTGATTTTTGCCCCAGATCTCTAAGTGGCCCCCCCAAGGATTGAACTCACAACCCTGGGTTTAGCAGGCCAATGCTCAAACCACGGAGCTATCCCCCCCTTCTGCAGCAACTAGACTCCTTGGGTACACAGAAAAGTAATATCAGAGCAATACTAAAGACAACATAATGAAAACAAACTCAAATCACTGAAATGGATATGGTTGTTTGGTTATGCGCCTCAATTATGTATCTATGCTGGTTATTTATTTTCCCTGGACATCACAATTGTTAATAGCGAACCTCCCATAATTTTCTGAAAACTCCGTTTCTCTAATCTCTCCAGGTCAGTTTGCAGTTTGATTTTGTCCTCTTACATGTTTGCTACTTCACCAAAATGGGGTAAGGTTCTTGCCTCAAAAATCTAAGTATGACTGAATTTACACAAATAGAAGCATCTAATACAAAGTTAGAAAGTTGTTGTTCTGAGTTACCTATTTAAAAAAAGGCTCTATAAACCTTTAGACAGGAAGCATCACTGGTTAAGACTGACCAGATACTCCACCAGGATAAAAGAAGCAGCTCCATGGGTCATTGAAAGTGTTCTGGGAGACTTAGAGTAGTCCATGGATCTTGGTGTGATAATCAAGTTAATTCCAGAGAGAATGGCTCTAAGTGCTTGAGGATACAGGTATCACCACCCGTTCCTAGAACAGAAATGGACATAAGGCTTGAAGTAGGTGTCATTTTCAAAATCTTGGAAGAGTGAAGACCCTTTTTAAAATATTTGCTTGAGCCACAGCTCTGCCCCCTAAAGAGGCAGGCATACAATTGTATTTTTGGCTTTACTATTATGATGTTCTTGTAAAATAAATAAGCCAAGTCTCAGCATCATACCTGCCCTCCTACAGAGGGCTTCTTATTCCATTCCCAGCATCCTCCTGGCTCTTGGTGACCAGATAGCAAGTGCAAAAAATTGGGACACTTTTTTGGAGGGAGGCATAGTTGACTATATAAGATGAAGGCCCTAATATTGGGAGTCTGGTCACCCTAAGGGGACCTCATGTTCCATTCTTAGAGGAGCCTCTGTGTGCAACATGCACCTAGCCTTCTCCAGAAACTTGACTTTCTGCTGACCCCATTCTCTGAAGATCATACAGGAGCCCAAGATAAATTGTGATCACATAAAACAAGCTCTATTTTGTTACTTGGAGACATCAGGACTTAATATTTACTTAAGTCACTCACTGCAGAGCAGAGGTGTCAAACACATTGCCCATTTGACACATTTGTGAATAAAGGGGCAGAGTCAGATTCTTCCAAATCTAAACTGTTTTTTAATAAGGTTTCTAGTTCTCATGGTTAACAAAGGTAGCCTTCCAAAAGTGTTGTCTGCCTTGGTCTGCAGGCAGCCTGAAATAATAGTCCTGATGTGTGAACTCCCATCATAGAATTGTAGGACTGGAAGGACCTCCAACGAGAGGTCTAGTCCAGTCCCCTGCACTCATTGCAGCACTAAGTATTATCTAGACCAGGGTGGGGAAACTACGGCCCGCGGGACCATCCTGCCCAGCCCCCGAGCTCCTGGCCCAGGACGCTCACCCCCAGCCCCTCCCCCAGTGTCCCCCCTCCCCCGCAGCCTCAGCTCGCAATGCGCCAGGCGGCAGGGCTGTGAGCTCCTGGGGCAGCGCAGCTGCAGAGCCGGCCTGACCTGGTCTCTGTGCTGTGTGGTGGCAGCGGCGGCCGTGGCTGATGTGATTAGGTCCTATGATGGTGTCCCTTGAATAGGTATGTCCCTTGAATAGGATCTAATCACATCAGCCACACCATCAGGGGCTCGTTCACCTGCACATCTACCAATGTGATATATGTCATCATGTGCCAGCAATGCCCCTCTGCCATGTACATTGGCCAAACCGGACAGCCTCTACGCAAAAACCAGTCGGAGAACACTTCAACCTCCCTGGACACTCAATTACAGACCTAAAAGTGGCAATTCTTCAACAAAAACACTTCAAAAACAGACTCCAATGAGAAACTGCAGAACTGGAATTTGTAAACTGGACACCATTAAATTAATTGGTATGGCAACCCCCATTTTTTCATGTTCTCTGTATGTGTATATATATATATATATATATATATAGCTTCCTTCTGTATTTTCCACTGCATGCATCTGATGAAGTGGGTTTTAGCCCACGAAAGCTTATGCCCAAATAAATTTGTTAGTCTCTAAGGTGCCACAAGGATTTCCTCATCCTTTTTGCTGATACAGACTAACACGGCTACCACTCTGAAACCTGTCACTGACAGCTGTTTGTCTAACCTGCTCTTAAAAATCTTAAATTATGGAGATTCCACACCCTACCACATGCCAAATCCCTCAGCCCCAAGCCCCCCTCCTGCATCCCAACCTGGTGAAAATGAGTGAGTGAGGATGGGGGAGAGATAGAGGGAGGGGGTATGGAGTGAGCAGGGGGTGGGGCCTCTGGGAAGGGGCGGGACCTCAGGGCAGAACAAGAGGGTTGGGTTTTATGTAATTAGAAAGTTAGCAACCCTAACCAAGATGTGTCTGTACATCCAGCAATCCTAGCAAGCAAGGCAGCTTAACTGGGTCAGAAGAACCCAGCTGGGGACAGGACTGACCTCGACTCCACCGAGGTGCAAACCTGCTGCGTCTACACTGGATGTACACGGACCTGGAAACACGTCCAGGGAGACAAATAGGAAGGGGAGGGGCATTCGTGCTCTGCCGGGGTTTGTGTCCCCTTCACAGCGGCTGAGCGGAGGGATACCAGTACGAGGTTAGCAAAACACGAACGCAGATCCGGTCTCGACGGCCATTTTGTGTACACGCACAGACGAACCCCCGGGGCGGGGACTAACGAGTGACCACGAGTCGGGCACGCAGGAGACTCGAATGCCTGGCAAGAGCCTTCGCTCTGTGGGCTAGTCCGTAGCCCGCAAAGCGACGGACAAACCGCCTACCCAAGCGCAGGGGGAAATTGGGCCCTGCCTAATGCGCCGGTTTCACATTGTCTGCGAAGAGGGAAGCACGGGATTCTGATTGGAGAAACGGCACCTCTGTCCCCTCCCCAGAACAGGAACGCGTGCGGTCTTACTCTCGCGAGAGAGGTCCCACGAGCCTTTCCCACCTCTTCATTCCCCCCACCCCCGCAACATTAGAAGGCGCGTGCGCGCAACTTGCACGAGCCTGAGGCCCCCCCATCAGTCTTGGTAGCGCGTGCGCGGATTCCCAGGCGGCGGCGGCGGTTAGCGCGTCCCTCCCTGCTCCAGTCAGAGGGGGGTGCAGGCGAGGTTCCTCAGTGACCCGCCCCCGGGAGCAGGGGGCGGTGCCTGCTGTCCCCTCCTTTCTTCCTCGGCCTCGCCACCGGTGGCGGGTGTGCAAGGGGGCTGAGCTCGATTTTTTCCGCGGCGGCGGCGGCTCAGCTCATCGTCTGTCCTCTCCGAGGCGGCGGCAGCAGCCAGCGCTCTCCGGAGAAGGGGTCGGACCCGCCAGTCGGGAGGAGGCTGTGGGCGGCTGCGCTCCGTGCGGGCGGGCGCCCCTGGCTGTTTCCGGAGGAAGAAGAGACGCAACTACCCCCCTCCCCCCTCAGCGCGAGCGGAGCCCGGAGTCACCGCGGCGCAGAGACAGGCCCGGCGGGCGGCGGCGGCGCACACACACACACAATGGCGCTCAAACGCATCAACAAGGTGAGCGAGGGCCGGGGAGACGGCGCTGCTCCCCCCCGCCGACGCCGGGGCTGCGCGTCCCTGGGGCGGGGCTGCTGTCGCTCGGGGTTATTGGGTCCCGCACCGGGGGTCGGGGGAGGATGTTGCCTGGCGTGTGCGCGGTGCCCCCGGCTCTGGGTGGGGAGTGAGGGTGGCCTCCGGCCGGGGCGAGTCACTCTCTCCCCCCCCCCCCCCCCCCCGCGGTGAAGAGCAGGGGGCCTGATCTCCTTCCGGGGCCCGGGCTGGCTGTGCGGGGCGAGGTGGGGAGGACGGGTGATGTCGCCCGGGAGCCCTTTTTGTCGCAGTCACCGGGAAGGTCGCGGTGGCCCCGCGGGGACGCGGTGGGTTGTCTGGAGGGCCCGGGCAAGGGCTCTAAATGTCAGTGTCACCCGGCGCAGAGACGGTGTCGGCTTCTCGCCTCCATCTCTTGCGCTGCTACTGATTCCCCGGCTGTGCTGTGGCTGTATTTACATCGCAGGGACAGTCAGTGCTGGGTCGCTCCTTCCCGAGGGAGGAATCCGCCTCCCGGCCAGATTGGTTTCTCTTCCCTGGTGTGTAACTTCTTTCCCGCATTGTAAGATGGCGGCGGGTTTGCCTAGTTCAGGCTCTTTCCGGGTCTCTTGCTTTCTGCAATAACATCTCACACACACACGTCCACGCTCCCGTCAACTCACACTGCACAGCAGCAGCTGCTCCTATTCCTCTAGATTTCCACTTCCCCCTGGAAACCCACCGCTTTCATAATGTCGTAGAGGAATGGCTTTTTACCTCATCTCTTGCTTTATTTGGGGCGGAAGACTGTTGTGTGAAGACCTATTGAGAATTTCATCCTTGCACAATCCAGCAGGGTGGAGTAACTTTACAGCTAACTCAAAAAAAATGTTGGGGTGATGGAAGTTTAACCTTTCCAGAGAGGAAGGTTAGTGGCAGAGGGTGGGGTTTAGGTAACTTGTAAATCTTCTCAATTTCAGTTGTGACGTTCCTGTGGAACAAAGGTTTGGTGTTATAGTGCAGCATCCAAGCTCCCAAACGGTTGGGGTCTTAATGACAAGCATGATTAAAGATAAATAGCTTAAGCTCTAAATTGGTGTTGATCTGTACTTACAAGCATTATGGCATTTTAAATATTTTGAGACTGGATGGATTATTTTTCTTTGTCACTTTACAGCTTGCCAACAAACCAGAAACTCATAGTGCTGTTAAATCATACACTGAAAATGTCAATTTTGGATACAGTGATTAGGGTTTGTCATATTTTTTCTTAAATATTACAGTAACTTGACACTTACTGTGGAGGTCTGGTGGCTTGAGTTACTAGTTTGGTTATCTAACAGGAGCATAATGTGGTTACTGTGTCTTAATTTATTGCTTACACTCAAGAATAACAAAACTCTTAAATTCAAAACTCTTGTTTTAAGTAGGAGAATGTGTAGATTTGAATTAAAATGACACTCTTAAAACACTTTCAAAATAGTTTCTGGTAAACTTGCCACCAAAACTTGTTTCCACTGTAACCGTGGATGATATAATTTAAATTAAAATGCAGCTGGGAGACTCCCTGGTATGCTTTGTCACCAATGCATGCAAGTGAAATGCATCCTGAACTCAGACTTCTTTAGGTCCGAGGAATTTGTCAAGTATAAATCAAGACAAACTCTCAAATGCATAATCTATACTTAACCTGATATCTTACTTGGAGCCTTAGCACATTTTTTAAAGTAATTTTGTACCAAGAAGTCTATTTAGATTATAAGATTTTTGGAGTGTAGGGACTGTCTACAGTGCCTAACAAAATGGGGCTGCATTCTTGGATAGTTTTTAAGCACTGTCTTAATAAACATGACTAATAATAAAAGTATGTCCAGGGGTTCAAATCTTTCCTGTCCAAGGTTAGTGGTTGGAAATAACCATTTTTGACTAGTGTAGCCAAACCAGGCTGCAAGATATGCGTCCAGATTTGTTCTGTTTACAGTTGTGACTTGATTTTCAGCAGTTGCTATCTGAGACAATTATAGTTAGATGAATCCTTTATCTGTAATTTGGGATTCTGAGATGCTTTCCAGGCATGGCAAGCTCATCCAGACATCAGTTTCTAGCTTTTGTGGTGCAACAGATCAGACTTTGAAACTCCATGCTTCCTTATAGTATGTGCTTGGCACTAGTCCAGGGCTGCAAAATGCAAGTCCAAGACCTCAGAGCATGTAAGTGTACATACCCGATTCAGTCTAACTTGCAAGTCTGTAGAAATTTTACCTGCCAAGGTCAGAGTTCATTGTCTTCAGCAGATGACATCACAAACACACAAAGGACAGGCATTTTTCTTTCAATTCCTGATCTGGTTTGATTCCTTTGTTAAGGACCATGCTCTTTGAAGTGAACCAAAATATTAAACTTGGGGCTTGGCAGGTAAGTAAAAATAGACTTTCAGGTCTTGCTAACATATAGAAATTTGTTCTGAAAAGTTGGGATTTAGTATAAGACTACTTTTTATTTATTTATTTATTTATTTACAAAGGCTATCTAATATTGACTTGGCACTTCAACCATTTTGAAGTTGCATTTTAGAATACGTGAAAACATTAGGCTATGTATTTTGGGGTAACTTTTTAGGAAAGAATCTTCAATTCATTGAGTCTTCAGTTTTAACCTTGAAGCTACTGTTTTCTTGTTTAAGGATTAAATTAACATTAAAACATAATACTGACTTTTGGTATTTGGGAAGAAATAGATGAAAATGTTATAACTGACAGCATTCACTTTTTACACACATTACATTACTACCAATGTACTGGTACTAGGTAGCTTTCAGTTTAGTGGCAGCTTGAGATTATTTCCCAGTGCAAAATATGTTGTCAGTTTCTGCCCAAAGAAGTGGGATGGTTTTGATCTAATGGGAATATGACTACATCAGACCATTTTTATGGCAACTACTCTTAAAATAAGGAAATTAAAATACTAATAATCTGTGCACTGTGGATGCTATAATATTGTTCAGGAATTTTTTTTTCTTCAGTCTAATAGTTTTGGAGAGAGTGCAGGAGCAGGATTAAAAAGCTGATTCAAATGGAGGATGTACACTGCATTTAATGCCCAGAGGACACTAGTGAGGGACAGTGTGTTTAAAAAAATATATATATGAAGCAGGATATTTTTCAGATTTGTTGAGGCAAGTTGTCCGTTAACCACTGATAAAGGGTTAGTAACTTGAAATCATACTTTAAAAATTAGCCTTGCTCCAGAGCCTCTCTAACAAATATTTTTGCTCTATCATTTTCCTAATTTAAGTTTTATTCTGTTGCTGTTTGAGAACCCTACACTAATAAAGGAAAACTGGTTATGCAAGGCAAATAGTGAAATTGACTCTGATAGCACTGTGTACATATATGTGGAGTACACAAATTGGGGGGGGACAGGACAGAAGTTATATCTAATCTTTTAGTTTTAGTAACTTTAGATTTTGTAACAATACAAACACAGAAGCAACTAAGTGTCCCCTTAAATTAATCAAATGTTTCAACAGACTTTAAACAGATTTCCCCACCTCTAGGGCATTCTTATAATAAACTACCTTTCCTGTGCATCTATTGAATTGGTCTTCAGTAAGAGGTCCTAAGAAGAAATATGCTGAGATGCCAAGGTGGTTCAATATGTCAAGCTGAAAAAGAGGTCCCATAGTTCTTAGTCACTGTATTTATTTATTTAGTACCAATATAGCTATTTGAGGTATTAAAAGTAGTCGCTAAGGTTTCTTAAAATGGCTTCCTTCCAAGTAAGGTGGGAATTGCCACTATACAGCAATCCTTGTTGTGATGTTTATATCTTGATCAATGATGTGCTCTGTTTGCCTTTATCATGTGATTTGGAGGCAAGGGTTTGAGCTTGTTACAGGAATTGGGAGAATTTGTGCTTGTTAAAAGGTTGGGCAAATAAGCGGTGTTATAAGAAAATGGGTATTAAGCAGTAGAACAGATCCTGGAAAAAGCAATTGATAACAATAAGATATCTCTTTGTAGGTCATCTTTGAAGCACAAACTTTGAGCTTGTTTCTTTTTTTCTGCTTTGACAGAAGCATGAAAGATTTTTAGACTTTCTCTTCTCGTTATTACTTTTGAAATTCCAGCCCTGTCTAGGCTGACTATGGCCATTGTGTACACCGGGGATTTTACAAAAAAGGAAAACAACCTCTGATGTTACCATATTTTCAGCTGAATTGGTGGTAATGCCTCTTTTGTAAAATACTTCAGTTCAGAAAAGGCTTATTCCTGGAGAGAGAGTGAAAGGGTGCATTGCAATAGCAAATAGTGAAAGTTGATAAAGAAGTGGGAAAGGGATTTTCTGTCATTGTTTTTGTTAACAGGTCATTAACTACAGTGGTTAATATTTTGGATAAATGAAGGCTTTGTTACTCTGGCCCCTTCACTTGATGTGTTACATCTTACAATAAACATTCCTGAGAACTCCCACAGGTTCTCTAGCAAGACCATGACACTTCTGATGTTTGAGTTTAAAGATTAAGGCCATAGCTTGACATTTTGTAGTGTAGACAACTTATGTCAGCATATAGCCACCTCAGATATTAAATAGCTTGTGTGTGTACACATTGGCTGCCTAGGTCAGTGGTGTGCTTCCTTACCAGGAGCACTTGTAACGATTGTATTGTCAGTGTGGGGCATTGTGGGACAGTTCTTGAAAACCAGTAATAGTTGACTCAAGCAGCACGGTGTCTATACTGACATTGCGTTAACCTAATTGAGTCAGTTATGACTCTGCACCGCTTGGGGACATGGTGGTATAGTACTAACTCGGCATAGAGAAGCACTTACGTTGGTGGGAGCCAAATTTAAGGGAAGACATTTCCATAGCGAGGTTGACGCAAGGCAGCTTCTGTCACCTTAACCCTGTAATATAGACCAGGACTAATAAAAATGTTCAGGCAACCTTTAAACACCCAAAAAAAAAAATGTGAAAAGGAAAATGTTTCAAAATACTTTTGCAGATTACCTTTAAAATTCTTGGACTCCAGTGTGTTCCTGGTTGAGTGAACTGCAAATATTTTTCTAAAAAGTGAATTAAGGTCCAGATTGCACAAAGAAGTAATGGTGTTCAGCACACACCTAATTTAAAACCTTTTCTTTTCCGCTTGCTAGAAATCGCACTGATAGCCTTCCAGTCACTTTGATCCTCCAGTATGTGTCATTCTTTCATCATACTTGGAGTCTGTTAGACTCTGGAGCTGGCTTTTAGGGTCTCAGCAAATGGGGTCTAGCTGTATAAGTATGGTGGTGACACAGTATCTGTCCATACTTCTTGAGATTAAACATAACTGTTTGCAAAGCCACAATTAACAAAAAATGTCACTTGCCTATTTTAAAGGACAGTGGGTCTCTGAAGGTAACTGTGAAGGCCAAGAATGAATTGTTTTGGTGTACGCAGTGTTGTAGCCGTATCAGTCCCAGGATATTAGAGACGAGGTGGATGAGGTAATATTTTTTTTATTGAACGAACTTCTGCTGTCGAAAGACAAGCTTTCGAGCTTACACAGAGCCCTTTTTCAGGACTGGGAAACTTACTCAGGGCTTGTCTACGCTACCACTTTGGTATAAATTACGTTGCTCAGGGGTGTGAATAATCCACGCACCTGAGCAAGGCAAGTTACACTGACCTAAGTGCTGGTGTAGACAGCACTATGTCAGCGGGAGACTTTCTCCCACTGACATAGCTACCGCCTCTCACCGTAGCCTCTCTAGTGCTTCCGGTGTAGACTACCCCTCAGAGTGTCACAGCTAAATACAAGATGAAACAGATTGTTTACATAAGTAGTTAACAGGCCACTTCAAGCTAGATGGTCCCTTGAAATGTGTTAACACCCCTCAAGTCATAGGGAGGAAAGGAAGGTGGGGACAGAGAAAGTCACGTGAGGCTTGGTCTACACTACAGCCTTGCTCCCGCTGATGTAATTGCCCTACTACACTGATGATATAACTCCACCTCCACGAGAGGCGTAGGGCTTATGTCAGTGTAGTTAGGGTGACGCAGTGTCCGTGTTTTGGTGTTGCAGTCTGTGCTCCAACACGTGCTTCACTTGCCTTAAAAGCACCAGGGGCATAAATTCTGTCTCTGACTACTATGGGTGAGGAGAGAAGAGAAACAGGTTTTGCTCCTTACACCTGGTTAGTTTCACTCTTGTCCCTGTAAAGGCTGTGTTACTTACATCTGGTGTTGGCTAAAATTCTGCTGGTGACGTGAAATTGACAAGAAAGCCGGATTCCAGCCATGCTGCTACTGGGTCTCTGCTATAAGCCAGGCTTCCAGCTTGGGCTGCCACTTGGGCTCCCTTCTGGGAGCCTTGCTGTCCCCTGGGGTCGGCAGCCGACTGGACTCTGGGTGCAGATCTCCCCGCTGGAGGCAAGAAACCACAGGCAGCTTCCCCCCTGCTCCCGCCTAGAAGTGGAGAGGTGAGAAGCCTGGCTCTCAGAACTCTCCCCCCCCCCCACGCGCACACACGGCCCCTCTTCAGTCGGTGGAAGCGCTCCTGTTGAGGACGCACATCACTGACAGAGGGTAGTGTGGACATGAGCCACTGCCGTAATTACATAGGTCATTGATTGTAGTGCAGACATGCTCTTAGTCTGGTATCCAGTTCTGTGGCAGAGCAGAAGTTCAGTCCCTCAGGGCATGTCTACACTGAAATTAAAGACACTTGGCTGGTGCTTGGGCGAAGAGGTTATTTAATTGTGGTGTAGATGCTTGGGCTGGAGACTGGGCTCTAGGACCCTGTGAGGTGGGAGGGTCCCAGAGCTGCAGCTGAAGCCCAGATAAACCCAAATGTCTGCACCGCAGTTAAAGGGACCCTTAGCCCAAACCCTATGAGCCTGAGTCTGCTGGCACAGGCCAGTTGTGCGTTGTCAGTTGCAGTGTAGACCTACCCTAAGAGAGTGCAGATAATTCAGTTCATTAGCAGTAGTCTTGATAGATGTTCGGGCATCATGTAGTGTTCATTTAGTAGGTATTGGTGCCATGGTTTCTCCTGGAGGTGGAGTTTTGTAGGTTGTGGAGTAGTTGGTTCCACTTCTTGTATTTGTGTTGGATGGCTGTCATCAGCTTTTCTTGATAGTTGTTTTAGATTTCTTGCATGATTTTCAGGTGACTTTCCTGATCTTTTTTCTTCCAGTATGTGGGAACTTATGGTGATTTCTTGTCTGAGGTGGTCCTTTCTGGAGTATGTGAGGTGCAGTAAGTGATTCCTCAGTTTTTATGAAGTCCGTCTGCAGAGCTGTTCAGCATATTTAGTTTTGTATGTAGAGGACAAGAGTTATGTTTTGTTACTTGCATTTGCTCAGGAAGTAGATGTCGCTGTTAAGTTGTGCTTCATTTTTCTTCATGTCGTGGAGTTTCCATTTCAAATGGCAAAATTTGGTACCTTGCATTGTTGTATGTAGTGTTGTTGTAGCCATGTCAGTCCCAGGATATATTAGGGAGACAAGTTGGGAGAGGTAGTATCTTTTATGGGACCAACTTCCGTGGATAAGAGAGAAGCTTTTGAGCTTACACAGCTCTAAAGTGCTCAAAAGAGTCTCTTCCCCCCAACAGAAGTTGGTCCAATAAAAGATATTACCTCAGCCACCTTGTTTTGGTATTGCAGTCTGTGCTCCAACACGTGCTTCACTTGCCTTAAAAGCACCAGGGGCATAAATTCTGTCTCTGACTACTATGGGTGAGGAGAGAAGAGAAACAGGTTTTGCTCCTTACACCTGGTTAGTTTCACTCTTCTGCTACTTGAAGCATTATATATGGCAATAAGAGCATGATGCAATCTGCAGCTGAGATGAAAAAGGCAGAGGGATCCAAAAAACATAGGTGTGTGTTGAGGAGGGTTTGGGCAGCTGTCAAATTTCCTCCTCTTTTCCCCCCCCTCCCAAGAGGGGTGGGGTCTAAGTGGAAGGTTTGAGAGGAAACCAGAATTTCAGCTGTCTAGTGAAGTCAGTTTGGAGATGTGAAGATGCTGTCCTGCATAAAGCCTACAGTATGCCTTTTTCTGATCCCTTCACAATAGCAGATCAGAGGGTCTTTGAGAGAGTAGGGATGGTCCTGCCTGAGGGTGGGGAGTTTGGGATAAGTTGACTTATCAGCTGACTGAGCTTCCCTGGAGCATTTCCTTGGAACACCCCTTTTCCCATCACTCCCTTCAGTGCTATACCATCCTTTGTGTGGGTGGAGTGCAAGTACTTTTCATCTTCCCCCAGTCAGCCTCTTTCACATTTGGGAGGTGATTAACCATTTCCAGAATTGTCCCAATAGTATTGAGGGTGCGCTCCAGTGGCTGTTTTATGAATAAACAGTCTCTTCTGCGGAGGCAGCTTCTGCCTCAGGTGGTGGTGCTACATCTTACACCACAGCCAGTGATGTACAACCCTACCTGAGATCACAGCAGGGTATTTGCTCCTTAAAGGGATGAAAAAAGAGAGGGCCAATCAGGGGCCCCTTAAACTTCACAAATCTTTATTTATCCCCTCCAAGATAGAATAATAATTTAGGGCTTTTCTTCACAAGGAAATATACCAGTATAATTATGCTAGTAAAATATATATTGCTACAAGTGTGCTGGTGTAACTTCCTGTGTGGACATTCTTCCAGAACATTTACACGCTGGAAGTTACAGCAATATATCTGTAGCAGTAGTATAGTTATGTTAGTAAATGTCCCCACGTACATGAGCTCTTTTTCACATTCTTGTGTTCATAAAAAGTGAGGGTCCATAAGAAATCAGTCACTTGTTAAGTGGTAGCTAGGCCTCACATGAATGAAAAGCTGCACTAAGAATTTAAAAAATTGACCTTGAATACTTTAACATTTAAAATAAAAGAATCCTGGATTAGTAAATCAAGTGACATGAGGTTCAGTGTGAATCTAAATAGTGGTTGTGTGTTCACTAAAAGTGCAAGTTATGTTGCCTAACATTGCCCATTATAAAACATCTTCAGAATATTCCGAGAAGCTGTAGTGTCTCCGTGCTTTGTTACAGGGAATTGAAATTTGCTGTCTCTGTGGAAAATTTACCCAAGCTTGGCTGAACTACCAGTATGAAAAATCACAATTTGTCTGTTTAGTAGAGGCTTGTTTATTTGGCAGAACATTTCTCTGATCGGCACTGAGTATCCTCCAGCCCAGGACACACGGGCCTGAGCAGGATTCTCTGTTTCAGTTGTACTTACTGGTTGCAGGGGCATCAGTGTGAGAACATGGGGACTATCCTGTGTTGTCAGTGCTCCTTCTACTGGCTCCCAAGCAGCATGGAGAAGGGAGGATAAAACTTGATTCAGATGCAGAGGGTTGAGGACAATAGGGTCTGGGGTAGTGGTGGGGATGGATAGCAGCAGAGGAAAACAAGAACAAGGAGGCTTGGGGGGTGGGGACAGAAGAGTCTGAGTAGAGAACACCACCTCCAAAAACTAGAATTGAACCACGAATTCCTGAGTTTGAACAGTCCTCCACTTACTAGCAAATTGCCAGTGTGTTTCATGGCTAAGTGAGTCTTATTCCCCCACAGCGGCTGCTCCACAGAGGATAACGGCCTTCTACTGCAACGTCTTACTGTTACCTCAGGTGGTGGTCTATGCTGTGGTTCTAAAGGTTCCAGCTCTGCTGATGACCCATGTTGGAGGGGAAGGGAGGGGTTTCAGTATGTTCCACATGATAGTTTGTTTTTTTAATTTTTTTAATTTTTTTTAAACTTGGAAATCATGTTTTTAACATAAGGATTTTCTTGTACGTGAAGATTGCAAAGTTTCTCAAATTGGAGAAATGCTAGAATTTAGATGTACAGGATGGACACTACTCACTGAATGGGTAGCTATTCGATATACTGAACGATAAGGATAAAAAGAAATGTGATCCTAGTTCTTATTTACTGCACACTGTCCAAACTGCACTGAATGCAGATTTATTCATTTCCTCCTAGGCTTTCTGTGGTGTCTGCTACTGTAGCATCTGAGTGCTTCAAACATTAATGAATTTGTCTTCCCAACACTCTTGTGAGATAGGGATAACCCAATTTTATGGATAGTGAGTTGAAGCAAAGAGATTAAGGCTGAAAGCATACGTTCATATTGTGTGCCTAATTTGAGATGCATATGGCCATTTAAAAAAAAAAAATTACTTCGCCTTTTTGTAGTACTTGATATGTTGAAAGCACAACTACAGGTGACTTCAGTTGCAGTGAGCTCAAGGTGCCTTGAGTTAGGCATTCAGAAAATGAAGAAAACAGGTAGTGGTCACTGATGAAGTTTGGTTTAAGTAATTTGCCCAGCATCAGGAACTGTGTGTGAAAAGTGGTAGTTCTCTGGAGTGCCATTCAGCTGCCTTAACCATGAGACCTTTCTCTTTCTATAATCCCTGCCTTATTCTCTGTACCCATTCTAACTTCTATAACAAATGAGGCAGGTCCTCAACTACACAATCCTGTGCACTGATGGAGGCAGGGGTCCTGTCAATTAAATAGTTTGTGATCATAATTAGACTAACATAATTCATGCACATGTACAAGGTAGCTGAATTAAAGTTGCACCTGAGGTCTGACACTTTGAGTACTTGACTTACGACCTTCATGTTCTTTTAAAGTGGGGGTTTTCTTTTTGTATGTAACAATTATACTGTGGTAGCATCCACTAGTCCTGATCAGGACCACATTGCTAGACACTGCATAAACTTTGTTTGTGCCCTGAAGAGCTTAGGTTCTAAAGACAAAACAGGAACGTACCGGAAAGGTATGGAATGTACTAGCAAACTAATAAGAATGAAAATGTGGTGTTTGTAAATATATCTGTGATCCTCGGGCTTGTCTTCAGTGTTTTCTGTACCTGTTTTTGTATGATGGCTTTATTCCTTGCCTGTTTGCTCTGGTCACTTTAGCCCGTGTTTACTTTCTTAATAATTTAATGCCTTTTTCTTATGTAAATATTAACATTTGTGACTTACTTGTGACTTATAAGCTGTGACCTGTTTGTCTGCTCCTTTGTTTTTAATTTTATATTTGTAATAGGTATAATGGATTTTGTTCCATTATATTTTATTACTTTCCAAATAACTGGCTCTTTGTATATATTTTTGATGGTTATACTTGCATTTGAGACACCACCTAAATATGAGTAGCACTGGAACTATTATGACTTTTTAATCTGGTCTTCTGCTCCAATGATAACTAATTCTAGTACTCTAATGGCTGCTATGAGTGGAGGTTATGGGAAAGGCATTTAACTTAGTCACTGCATGACACTTCCTCTTTTAATCTTAAAACACGGGCTTACATTTTCTTTTTTCCTTATCCCTCTTTTTAGACCCTTCCAATCCTTCCTTTCACAGAGTAGTCCTCAAGTCTCAACCAATGAGTGAAGATTAATTTAATAATGCAGTCTTGGGTGTTGACGTTTTTGAGAAGGCTCTGTGATTTTTAAATGCCTTTTTGCTTAAATATTCCTGGAATTACATTTTGGTCTGTAATTTCTCATTCTTAGTTTAAACAAATCCTTTGAAACTTTAGCAGATCAATTCAGCCTCTTCTATTGTGCCTTTTTCACTAGTTACCAGAAGACTGCAATGTATTTTTCTAATGAATAATCTATTTTAATTATTTAATCTTCAAAAACAAGTCTTAAACTCTCCATTAGATTATTACACTTTATGACCATAGGAGAGAAAAAGGCGCCCACTAGAATCCATGGGGTGAAGTCAGCTGGCATTCATGTTGAACTAGTAGAAATTATTTTAACTTGGACCAGGGAGGGTCAGCAGCTATGACATGGAATGCAAACTCTAACAGTGAGGGAGAGAAGAGTGGACAGAGAGTCTGTTATGTAAGGTGTCTTGCAAGAAGGCAGCTGTCATGCATTAAATTCTAACTTCTAAATTTATCAGGTCTCTAACAATTCTTACATTAGCTGCTGTATTTCTGAAATGTTCTTAACTGTACCCAGTGTATGGACCTGTATTAGCACACAAGTGCTGTGCCGTTGATCCTCTGAGCGGTCTTCACTCTCCCTTCAGAAGTCTTCTCTCAGACCTTTTAAATAATATCTGAAAAAGGGGTCTCAGTTGAGTTAGTCTTTTTTGTTGCACAATTCAAGCTTTTCATGCTCCGTAGAGTGGTGTGTACTTGGAGCACAGTTCAGTGTTTGAAATTACATGTGATCCACACTTATAAATGTTTGTGCTCAAATACAGTAGTACAAAAAAAAATTAAGCAAAAACTAGTGTTAAAATTTTGGTTTACTTTCCATCCAAAACCCAAGAAATTCACTTACGGTTCCCAGCATCAACAATGACTTGGCCATTTCGCACAAATATAATTAGCAATTAACTTTGACAGTACAGTAATGCAAAATGTTTCCTGTCTTGAAACCACTGGGTAGCTTTCATATGCACATGGAATATTGGAGAAATGGCTGCCTCTGTACTGTCATTTCTTTCCCCCCTTATTACTACTTAATACAAAGTTACTGTAAAACTTCTAGGCCAAAAATTTAGCAGAAACTCTTAGTAAATGCTGAATTTGTGTTTTAAAATTTGTCATGATCATAACTGAGGGTGTCTTTTTCACTGTCCCAACTACCTTGCCATGTTCATAACTTTCCCTACTGGGGCAAATTACTTGTACTGCTACTTAGAGCACTATGGGGTGCAGTGTATTTAACAGGAACACTGGAGTGTAATTAATCCTTAATTAGTGCTTTAAAATGCTGTACATTTAATCCTTAATATGACTATCACAAGTTTCTAGATTTGAAAACTGAGATACAGAGGTGGTTTGCCCAAAGCTACACAGGAAGTCCATAGCAGATCCAGACAGAGAACAAGATTCTTAGTCCTGTACTTTTATCACAAGATTAATCTTTCCTTCTAGTAGTAGTACATCCAAGTTCTGAACCAAGACTGGTCATTCATTTATTCCTTCCCAGCTGGGTCTGAGATCTCTGTAGATGAGTCAGCTGCTTGGAAATACTGTTCATGTTTCTCAAAACTGTCCCTGTAAACTGAAAAAAGGTATCATTAGCTGTCTCAAGATGGAGGCAGGTCTATTCCTTATCAAATGGAATCTACACTAGGGATTTTTTGAGGAATCCTAATGGAGTATCCTTAAATATGCCTTCCAAAAAAAGAAGAGGAGACTAAGACTAAAGGGAAACAAGAAGGGAACAGAAACTGGAGGGAACAAGCAGAGAGTGACACAAATAAGATATTGAAAGAGTAAACAGGGCCCCTTGTTTTCTGCAGACAGAGAAATTACTACAGAATGGTGCTTCAGAATACATTTTAATTTTTAAAAAGCTGCCAGGCCTTATGATTGTAAAGAGAACCTTAAAGTGGATCAAATGTAAACATTATCTTCCTTAGTCAGAGGTGAGGTGCTCCTATTCAGCTCAATGAAATATTAACTTTCAAGCCTAATATTGAAACTCTTTCACTGACAGGCTGAAAGGTTCCGCCAGAATATTTGCCCACTGCTGCTGTAAGCAGTGGTAGGTATTGGGGCAGCTGGTCACTGACCCGAGGAGGAAATTTGTACCTTGTCCTTCCGCCGCCCCCCCCACCCCCAATCAGTCATTCTCCTTCTCTCCCCCCCACCCCTTGCCTCAAAGGAGGAGAGGAAAGATCAGATCTTTGCTTTCCCTCATGTGAAAAACCTTAATTGTTTGAATGCCATAACCCAAATGGCCTCATGCTTTTCCAGGTTCCATATGCCATCATGATTTTTTGGGTTGTCTGTAGGAGGAGATGCTTAGATAATAGCGATAGGCATCTCTAAGAGCCAGCATGGAACTTTTCAACTACCCAAATGCAAAATACCTCTCTCTTCATTGACAACTTCTTTAATGTAGCTGTAACATAAATGAGCAACGCATGACATTTGAGAATACCATAAAATAGAATTCAGTATTACTATAAACGTTGGGAAAACTAGTGTTAGAGGGCTTTCCCTTCACCCTTCCACTTCCCTGGTTCTTGTCACGCAAACAGCAAAAGGCCAGAAGTCCGAAGTGCAGACAATACAATGTTTATTGGGGTTAGTTTCCAAGCAAGCATATTCCAAAGCCCTTCACACCAGTCGGGCTTATTTCTATATGTCGATAGTCTGTTCCCTAGTGTTCCTTTCCCAGCTCTGATGCCGCAGAGCATTTACCCCTTGTCCCTGTTACCGTCCCCCCCCCTTAACAAAGGTGATTCCAATTTCCCTTCCGCTTCCTGTTTGACCCCAGTTTTTATAGTAATATTCTCATCTATACCTTAACCAATCAATCCTAACATATTATTGTAACATAATTCTCTAACCAATTCTATCCCACTACCCTAATTAACTTACACCTAGCAACATTAATTATACAGCAGACAGAAACAATTAGAGAACCAGGCAGATGAACAATAGAAAAGTGGGGGCCATAAAGATAAAACAATACAGAAATGAGGGGTCACAACAACAACCGTTAAGTGATTTCTTGCCAGACAGGATGCTATCAAACTAAGTTTTCTTTAACCATCTTAAGATCCGTTTCTTTATCTGGTGGTGATGGGAACTGTCAGGACAGGATCGTCTTCCTAACAGCCCAATACCACCTTACTTCAATGTGACTGGTTTGGGATGTGACCCTACGCTTCACAGTTTATGGCTGCCCCTGATGCTTAGCCAAAGGCCTTAGCCTAAGAACAAGGCCTTAGACTATCCTAGTGAGAGAGGGCCCATACACAGGCAGACTGATTTTAATTTTGTTTTTATACCCCTGTAACTAGCTAACTGATNGTACTCCACCTCCACAAGGGGATTAACTTACAGCGCTGGGAGCGCGTCTCCCAGCGCTGGGGCACTGTTTACACTGGCGCTTTACAGCGCTGTAACTTGCTGCGCTCAGGGGGGTGTTTTTTCACACCCCTGAACGAGAAAGTTGCAGCGCTGTAAAGTGCCAGTGTAGCCAAGCCCCTAGTGAGAGAGGGCCCATACACAGGCAGACTGATTTTAATTCTTTGTTTTTATACCCCTGTAACTAGCTAACTGATAAAAAAAAAAAATACACCTAAGTTCTTAAAGTATAGGCCTTTACTGGCAGGCCTGAATATCTATATTCTAACGACTAGGTTGATTATATTAAATGTGAAAACGAACTTAAATTTTTGACATTGACTCTTGTGCAGAATTCTCAGGTTCTTGCTGGAGCACTTCAGAAATCAGTTGGCCTTGCTGCAAAATTTAGTTTTAGCTTGCCACACAAGTAGTGGGGCTAAGAGGAATGAAAAATGCATCCTTCCAAATAGGGGAATGGAGGCGCACAAGGAGTGTTAACCTAATCAGGCTTTTGAAGTTTAATGTTTGTATAGCAGTTGAAATGTGATGTGCTATATCAGGGGTAGGCAACCTATGGCACGCGTTCCAAAGGCGGCACACGAGCTGATTTTCAGTGGCACTCACACTGCCCGGATTTTTAATTTAATTTTAAATGAAGCTTCTTAAACATTTTTAAAACCTTATTTACTTTACATACAACAATAGTTTAGTTATATTATAGACTTATAGAAAGAGACCTTCTAAAAATGTTAAAATGTATTACTGGCACGCGAAACCTTAAATTAGAGTGACTAAATGAAGACTCGGCACACCACTTCTGAAAGGTTGCCGACCCCTGTGCTATATGATGCTTTCTATACAGGAATTTTTACCCATTAAATCTGTTTAAAATCAAGACATGTTTTATCTAATCACAGTAGGCCAGCCAAAACCATAGTTCTTTAGGCTGTTGAGGCTACTTATACACTGACAAGGAAAGTCATTTTAACCAGTATCTAAAACCATTTTCTTAATGGGTAAAGTGGGTACCTCCGTATTGAAGTAAATGGTTGTGGTGAGTGTGACTTGAGGAGTAAAGAGTCCTGAAACTCAAATGTTATAACTTTCAAACTGTTAGTATTAGCTAAGCTATATATAAGCACAATCTTTCTACATATACACTTTGCTTTGAACTGTTGTCCTCGGCTTAATTTTTTTTAGATGGGATTTCTTTCACTGGTAGTCAGGTGTTTCTACCCCTAGCTTAAGTATTGGCATTTATTTTACTAGATTTATTAGAAAATCCCTCTTACACTAAAAGAGAGATCTCATGTCTCAGTTTTTAGTCTGACCGTATTGCTCTGAAGACCTTCAGTATCCTTTAACTCTCCCTGGTCCATGGAATTTGCCTCTTACAACCTTTGTGAAGCTGCAGTGCGAACCTCAATTTTTTCCTCCTTCAGTACCATCTCACTTATTTTTGTGTGTGTTTTTACAAACTAAAGAGCCCATCTAGGGCTCTAGGTGCTGCTGACAGTTTTTGGTAAAAGCACAACATATCAACAGATCTGTTGCTTCTCCCAGATCAAATTGGATAGCCCAGTGACAGTATAAATATAAATGTATCTCAGTTGTTAAACGCCATATGACTGCTTCTACTCACTGTAGATGAGTCATCTGTTATGACACTTTCAGTATTTAGAGGGGTTCTCCAGTGGAACTCAAAAGATTTTAGCTAGACATTGAGAAAAGTGACCATTCTCGTGTACATGGATGATGTCACATTTCTCATCCACATGTGCCTGTTTAGAGGAATTGAGACTACACATTGAACCTAGGGCAGGGGTGGACAAACTACGGCCCAGGGGCCGCATCCAGCCCTCCAGACGTTTTAATCAGGCCCTCGAGCTCCAGCTGGGGAGCGGGGTCGGGGGCTTGCCCCGCTCCGCATGGCTCTGAGAAGCTGTGGCATGTCCCCCCTCCAGCTCCTATGTGTAGGGGCAGCCAAGGGGCTCTGCATGCTGCCCCTACCACGAGCGCCACCCCCACAGCTCCCATTGGTCAGAAACCATGGCCAATGGCAGCTGTAGGGGGCGGCGCCTGCGGACAGGGCAGTGCGCAGAGCCACCTGGCCACGCCTCCTCATAGGAGCCCGAGGGGGGGGACATGCCGCTGCTTCTGGGAGCTGCTTGAGGTAAGCGCTGCCCGGAGCCTGCACCCCCGACCCCCAATTTTGTGAGCATTCATGGCCCACCATACAATTTTCATACCCAGATGTGGCCCTCAGGCCAAAAAGTTTGCCCACCCCTGATCTAGGGCATTCTTTCTCCTTTCCCTAGTATCATTTCAATAATTAAAATGAAACCACTTCTCATCCTGTTGGGAATGTCCTTACAGAACAACCCTGTAACAACATAGGGATCTTATCAATATTATGATGTACCAGAAAATGACCTAAAACCTAAATGACCTAAAATCTCTTAAAATTGAAGAATCTCTGCTATTTAATTGAAAAAATGCACAAATTGAGTAATTAGACATTTCACATGGGATTTATCTTGATTTCTTTGGAAAGAACAGCTGCCCCTATGTCTGAATAGCAGTAGAAAAATTGACCATAATACTGTTAATTTCACTCTGCCATTGCTTGGCAAAACTGAACTGCAGGAGAAACATTGCAATACAAATTGAAGTCTCCAACTGTAAAATTCAGGCCTTGTTGATCCATAATTTGTGTGATTTGTTGCGAAAGCAAACAAATACAGGCCCATTTAGATTGACTTAGAGATGCCACACTTACCTTTCTAGTTACAATGGCAAAGTACCATAAATAAAAGATAACAGAATATTCCAGTCTAGCCAGTATAACATGTCCTGATTTAGAGTGAAGTCATAGAATCTGTTGTAAAAGAATGGGGAGGGGTGGTATATAGTGAACTTACCTGCTGCTGTTTTTGTTAAAGTGCCTAGACTGCAATTGATTGCTATACTTTACATTAGCTCTATAGATGGTCTGAACTAAGCTTTGACATGAACACCTCAGATTAAATTAAACGTTTAGGGGGGAAGGGGGTAAACTTTGATTACCTCTGTTTTGCTATATGCAGCATTGATGTAGCTGTGTCCCTCCCAGGATATTAGCAACAAGGTGGGTGAGGCAATATATTTTAATGGACCAACTTCTGTTGGTGAGAGAGAGAAACTTTTGAGCTTCCACAGACTTCTTCTGGGTTCTTTTCCCAGACCTGAAGAAGAGCTCTGTGGAGACTCAAAAGCTTGTCTCTCCCACCAACAGAAGTTGGTCCAATAAAAGATAATACCTCACCCACGCTGTATCTGTTTTGCTAGACAGTTTTCTTTAGTGTTGAAGGAAAAAGTACAAAGTGAACTGGTTTATGTTGTCAAGCCTTTCTAATGGAGCAGAAAAAAAATTACTTCTTATAAGAGTATTTTGAAGAAACTTTGAGAGGTGAGGCAGTACAGAAAAATAGGTTAACTTTTTTGTGTGCCTTCCAATAACTGCTATCCTACATAGTGATACACTCTTGTTTGACTGAAGGTACAGGAAAATTGAAATCCCCTTTAATGCCATATTGGCCTGCATTTTTCTCTTTGCTGTTAAAGTATTAGCAAGTGGTGAGTTTGCTAAAACCATAACTGGTCAAAAGTGTTTTTATTTCAAGTGTTTGTAAACTCACCACAGACCAAGATGAATGTGAAAGCTACTTCAGCTATAAAAGCTGTTAAGCTGCATCGTCAAAATTTCCATATGTCTGTGCATCACAATACTCAAGTCTAAGTTTCTTAAACCTTTGACATATAGCAAAGTGCTTGGTTTTAGTAACTTGTAAGTGAAATACATGTGATTTCTAACACTAATCCATTATAGAAAGAGGTGGCTAGTTTGCTTTCCTTGCACTCTTGATGTCTTAGAGGTTAGCTGTGAAGAATTTTTTTTTAAATCCCTCTGCAATCTTTTAGTATAATAAGTAAACTGACTTACTTTTGACTACATAAATGGCAGTTGACACTGTTTTTCAATGAAATTCAAGACAATTGCTATTTTAACTGAGAAATCTGAGATTGAGACTTCTGGTTTTACTGTGTTGATTTTACAACTGCTATAAATGGACTAAAATCTTTCATTCTAAATCCCTATTTTCATTCCCTTTTGTGAAACCACTCGAGAAACAATGTCTGCTGTTCAGATTTCTCAGGATTTTAAAAACATACTTGAGTAAAATTGTTACATAATGTTAATTGCATTTTTTAAAAGCATGTTGTATTCCTTTTGTAATCTTTGTTCTCTAAAAGGTGAACTGAAAGGACTGATCTATTGGTGGGTGGCCCTCCTCCTCTTTTTTATATATATAAAATCACTAACACCATATGTAGGATCTATCTTACCTGGAGGTGAAGAGGAAATGAAACAGCTGTGCTGCTGTTTGTCCAGAATAGAAATGATAAATTTCAGATTTTTTGCAGAGTGTGAAGACATTTTACCTGTTCTTTGCCCCTTGTGGTGTTAAATATTTTTAAGGAAGGAAATCTTAAAAATTTGTTGGGCTTCATTTAATTGTTCATGCTATTTTTCCCCCCTGCATTGGGGTATCTAAAAGCTACAAGTAGTAATTCTGTTCTTACTGTTGACTTTTGAAGTATCAGCACTCAATTTACTAACTTATTTAAATTGCCAGGGCTAGCAGGTCTTGTTACTCTTTAGTGAAGACATTCCTAATACCAACCACAACTGCTACTGTTGATAGGTTTGCCAAATCATTCTCTTTATCCAGGAAAAACAATTTTAGGATTTTCTGTACATCCAGTTGGACAGTGGCTAAGGCACTTCACTCACTCTCTCTCTGAACACAATGTTTTCTATTTAGGAACTTAGTGACTTAGCCCGTGACCCTCCAGCACAGTGTTCTGCAGGTCCAGTGGGAGATGATAGTAAGTAGTATTACATTTTAATGTTTTGTTCTCATTTTAATTCAAAAAGTATATAGTGTCTAAGTAATAACACTGACTTTTTCCTTTTTAGTGTTCCATTGGCAAGCCACAATTATGGGACCTGTAAGTATTCTGACTCCCATGAATGTTAATACTAACTTGAAATCATAATTCTTATTCAACAAGAACTGTCTTCAGATTTCTCCAGTCTTTTTTAATTTAGACACTCTCAAAAATGCCAGTTTGAGAACAGGGGGGGAGAGGAGAGTGAGTTTTGAGTTATGCAGATTCCTCATTGTTGGTGTGTCACTTCCATAACATGACATGTACCTGAATTAAAATGTCCTGCATAGCAATGCAAGGTGTTGTCACTTTGTCATGTAGAATGTTTGTATGCCAAAGAGTTTCTGTAGTTCTGATCCCCCATGGGCCTTGTCTGCATGCAGAATTTCAGCTGTCAATATAGCTGCCCTGGTGCAAACCCTTCGTGTAGATGAGGAAAATTGAGGTTTGGACTGGTGGAGCTTACCATGGTTTCAAGCATTTCTGTAAAAATAGAAAAGTTTTCTGAAGTGCAAAGTGTTCTGAGTGCATACAGGAGGAAAATATGCCGTGCATGCTTACTGTGCATTTTTTAAACTTGAATGTGATTTGTATAACTTGACTAGGAAGAAGAATGTCTAAAGCCCCTTGCCCTTATCCTAGGATTAAGTGCATTACAAGTTAGACTTCTTAGTACTTCAGTTAACCAAGTAGTTGAAGCTTCTAGGAAACCACACTGAAATACTAAAGCATATCAAATGGCCAAACATAACTTTATCAAGTTTTTCTAAAACATGCATATTTGGATTAAAGCTATTTAAAAAAAAAATACCCTAAGTAGTCTTCCAGGAAGCTGTGGCTAGATGCCTTATAACAAAGTTCTCCCTTCAGTAAAAATAGTACACTGGTGTGTGTTTTGTATTTGGGATCTGAAAACAGCTTTTTTTATAATGAAGAGAATTATATTAATGTGCATTTCTCCTCTAAAAAGAGTTTTTTTTTAACATGATTAAGGTTCCATATCTAGAACAACTCCAGACTTGCTCAGTTTACAGGTGGAGTGATATAATTGCCAGCTGTGCATACTCAGCCTGGGATCTGAACATTGGATTAGATTCTCTGTTATGCATAATGAGCAATAAGATTCTGCAAGCCAAAATCAGGTCTTGGTTACACCTGTACAACCTCACTGAAGGCTAATGGGGTTGCACGTATGTAACTGAAGACTTGTTTCATCTGCAGTGTTACTATTAATGGGGTATGAGAAGGTACTAGGTCATTTTCAGATTCCAGGCTCTGTCAGGGCTGGCAGTTCATTTTAAATTTAAAAATCTGAGCAAACTGAATCAAGAGTCAAGTGCCAATAAACATGGAACCCCTTCAGTGACACTTTTAGGCCATGTCTAAATTCCAGCTTCTGCAGTGGCATAACTAAGGTGTCATAGTTATGCTGTTGTAACCGTGGGTTATAGATGCAGACTACAGTGTCAGAAGGAATTTTTCTGTCACTGTAAGAACTTCACTTACCTGAGTGACAGCAGCTAGGTCAATGGAAGCATTCTTCCATCAGCCTAGCTGGGTCTACAGCAAGGGTTAGGTTGGCATAGCTATGGGGCTCGAGGGTGTGAATTTGTCACATCCCCGAGTGCCATGGCTATATTGACCTAAATTAAGTATAGATTAGGCCTTAGTCATGTTAGAGTAGAACTTAATTATCAGATCAGTGTTAATGTACTAATTTGACCTTACACGTGTCCACATGTGGTTTAGGTATTCTGTTGATACCAATTAGTGCAGAGTTTCTTTTGGGTGTCAAACTGAAGAATCCTTTTATCTTCAGTTCAAAGTTCAAATGCTGGATTTGTTCTTATAGCTTGTTATCCCTTTGCATGCAACGAAGTATGCACTCCAGAGAGACCAGCATGTTTGCTTAATAGCTATACTAATACTTGAAGTAAACTTCCAAAAGTGTGGAATGATCTCCATTGTATGTCATTGAGTAATACTTATATGATTGACTCTGCATGGTCACAGAACACTAAAAGTATAGTTGGGACTTCAAATACAGAAATATTTTCTTTTGTTCTACCTCTCCCTGCTCATTCAGTGTTGTTTATCCTCTTTTCTCACTTAATCTTTGTGCTATCAGTCAAGAGGCATTTATTAGTTATGCCCTTTGGAATAGCATGAGCACATACTTTAGAGCAGAATTTTAGATAGAATAATCCTAGCTATAGGATAATAGCTTAGTGGTCCACTGGTGTTGTAGGCCTCATACCTTAATGACAGGGTAGGCATTGGTAGTGCAGATGACTTAACATATTCCACATCTGAGATCCACTACTGACACAGAAGGCTAATAGTAAGGATTGAGTTCTCATTGTCAGACGTATTAGGAAGCTTTCATAGTTCTTTTCTACACTTGTTCTAACCAGTTCTGTGACTTCACTTTAATAACTACTGAGACTTGCCTCCAGCATGTGTACAATAAAAGGGTTGAAGTAGTTCTTGAACTTCTCATTTGCCAATATAGCAGTTTTTCAGTGACTGCTACATGATGCGCTTAATCTCTGCCAAGGCTGTCTCATTGAAGTGTCAACTCTAGCATTATGTTTTTGCCCCTTGACTTACCTGTTGGCTTTTTACTACGTTGCTTCATTTGCAGATATTAAAGGATATATAAACTAAAGGAATGGGATGTGGCTAGTCTGTATATAAACAAGAGATTGGTCTTAAAGGATATCATATTTAAAAAATAGATCAACAGAATAAATCCAGCTTCCGGTATTACTGTAAACCAAGTACGTGAAACCCATTGTGACAAGGATCAAATTACCCTTTTTTTGCTCAGTCCTGAGGCTAAGAGTGTGTGTGTGTGGTTTAAAAAAAAAAAAAAGGCAGTAAGAAGGAACTACAAAATTTGCCTATCGCGGAATGTGCTTCTTTAGCCAGCAAAGTTAAATATTGCACTTAAAAAGACTTTTTAATAAAGTTTTACTTTTTCCAAAACTTCCTCTTTTGTATGTGCTTCTCTCCTTCCTCTTCCTCCTCTTCTCCCCCCTTCCCCCCATATGACAAGTCACTGGCTCAATCTCCACCTTTTGAGAGTATTCTCTGTTGCCCTACTTTGGGTGGTAATTCCACCACCACTTGAACCTGAGAATTTCCCCCCTTGAGGTTATCATTATGATTGCCTTTTCCCTGAGCAGGGGAAGAAAACACATTTCCAGGAACCTGGTTATGTGCAACCCAGAGGCAGGGATCCAGGCATGTGGTGAGAGAAAGGACTAGAAGGCTAAGCAGTGATGATGGCAGGGACAGAATGTGCAGAAGGCTGGAAAGGACTGCAACTGGCCTACAAACAACTGTTACAAGGGCAGGGGGAGTAGGGCTCAGTTGCTTGTGGCTGGTCAGGCACTTACTCCCTCCCAAGCTCCTCTCATTCCAGCTTTCTCCTGACTCTCTCAGCTGCTGCAGTTTGGATACATCTGAAATTGCAGAGGGAACTGCAGGGTGGAAGAAGCTGTCAGAACCAGATCTGGCCTGCATGTGACACACTTGCTTTAAACTAAGGCTTTACAGAATATAATTGTTTTAGGAGGAAATTCATTGCCAGTGACCAACTTGATTTGCTGCAGTCAGTTATCTCTTTCCACCAATATTAAGCCCAGGTATCATCAAAATTCAATGCTTACATTGTGGATTAAACATCTTATTTGTGTTTAAGTGAATGATTTGCTTGCTAATTGAGTAGTGTATCTTCTTGCAAAAGTTAATTCAGGAGTATAATTACAGTGGACATGTTTCTTCGACAGAATGACAGTCCATATCAAGGCGGCGTATTCTTCTTGACAATTCACTTTCCTACAGACTACCCTTTCAAACCACCTAAGGCAAGTAGTCTTTTCTTTGTGACACTAATGCTCTTTAATGAACCGAGCATAGGAACGGAAATCGGGAACATCTGGATTCTAATAGCAGCCCTGCTTCACTTGGGCTTTTGTGTCTTGAACAAATCATTTAACGTCTTCACTGCCAGACAAGTGGAGATGATACTTATCTCTATAAAGTGTTGATAACTCATGTTTGTACAGTGGCGAGAAAAAGTAGCATGTAAGTGCTGAGTATCTGATTCAAATGCTTGGTGTTCAGGAGCCACAATACATATTTCAGTAAATCTGGTGCACCTTATCTGTGCTTATGTGTAACTCTTAATTACGCTATTTAGCATATGTGAAACAAATACTTATTTATTTTTTGTTATAGGTTGCATTTACAACAAGAATCTATCATCCAAATATTAACAGTAATGGCAGCATTTGTCTCGATATTCTAAGATCACAGTGGTCTCCTGCTTTAACTATTTCTAAAGGTGAAGAAAACATTACAATTTCCATCTTCCTTTTGATACTGTAATTTTTTTGCTTAGTTTTTCTTGGCATTCCATTAATCTCCCATTATACTCTAGCCTGAGAAGAGAAGGGCATCTTGCATATGTGGTAATGATTACATTGTTGCATGCTTATTTATTTCACCTTTTATTTAAAAAACAAAACTTTGTGCAGTTTTACTTTAGCTATTACTAAAGCTTTTTCTACTCACCAACATAAACCACTGCAGTTGAATCCCTGTATGGACACTTATATTAGAGTGGCTTATTTCAGTTTTAACCTATTCCTAAATGAAGATAATCTGAAATTAACCTGGTTTTAAACCAAAATAAGTGTCTACACAACCTTTTGCATTGGTTTAAGTAGGTCGGTCTAAAATTGTAACTTAAGTTGGTACGTCTGTGCACATAGAAAACTCCTAATTTTAGATTGTGATCAGTCTAATGCTTTGCAGTTAATTGCTAGCTGCTAGCATGGAGTATTAATTTCCATATATGAATTTAGTAATCCTATTTTAGATTGTGATCAGTACTGCTTTATTGTTTTTTTTCACTTCCACTTCCTGTAAATGTGAATATTCTCATTAAATCTAATGAATTCAACTCTTGAAACTAATTGACTTCAAGAAAATCTCACCAGAGCTCACTTCCCTTTTTTAGTTTGGCAGATCCCCCTGAGATCAGTTGCACTAGTCAGAATAAGCAAAGGGTTCCTTTATCTACAGAACTAGTGATTCCTGCCTATTCATGGAGCAAGAACCAAGCTTGGGTCTGAATTTGGATCTGCATGTTGTGTTGACACCATACCCCCAGGTTGCTTGTTCTGAATTTTACACAGTTTTAAAAACCACTGATGGGAAATGAAGAATGTAAAGAATAAGTTGCTTCAAATAGTATTTCTCCATAGTAGTCTTACTTTAGTGTTTCCTTTTATCATATCACTATGTATCTAGTTTGATCAGCCTACAATATTACTGTATTATTACTATTGCAAAAAAAATCCCATCTGATTCTAATCTGTTTATCAGAGACTTGTAGCTGTGAAAGAGCTGATCACCTATATAACGTGGCTCAGTAGATTGCCACTCTGTAACGTTATAGTTTGGACAGTGTTACCTTTCTCTGTGTATATTTGTGGGACACTGGGAGCTGCTAGAGTCAGAGGAGCTCAGGAACACACACAAGGGGGAGGGGGTTAGTTAAACACCTTATAAATATATTTTAATGATTGTGAGCCACACTTTAGAGTTGGGCTATGCAATTTGCCTCTAAACTCCGCATGCATCATAAACAGAAGACTAATGAATCTTTTCTTTATAGCATACTGAGGTTGTCCTAACAAAGCAAATAACTGTATTTCCATTTTATTTAGTTGAGATCTTTGTTCAGATTTCACTGTTGAGCAATCTTTTCGGTTATTTTGCAGTTCTCTTATCCATTTGTTCACTGTTATGTGATCCAAATCCAGATGACCCCCTAGTGCCAGAGATTGCACGTATCTATAAAACAGACAGAGACAAGTAAGTACAGAATTATATAAGGATAATTTACTAATATACTGTGAAACATACTCTTCTTGTGTTAGAAAACAATGGTGAGGAATGAATGAGTTACCTGTGATCTCTCCATCTTAGACTGAATTTGTGGCATAGGAAGAAGTAATTTGGTATTTTTTGGCTATGGAAACATGTAACTATGAAGAAATGTGTGCTATCTTTGAAGCTGCAGGGAGGTGTTTCACTAATGTTGCAGTGATTTGTATTTGAAAGTTTACCTAAAATTATTGGTTTACTCTAAGCAGTCTCATGTGAGACTCTGAAATAGTATCAGTTTATATAAAGCCTCTAAAGTTTGAGGAGAGAAATTACCCTTGTAAATACTCTAGTGCCTTCTTTTGATAACTGCATACTTTTTCCATTTTAGCGCTTCCCATTGGATAAAGGCTTTATGATCTTCTATCTGCGTAGAAACTGTTTTGTCTCAAACGTGGTTTTTACAGTTGTACTCAGATAGAACTCAGTGAAATAGCTGTTGAAGTTTGTATATTAATATTAAATATACTTGTCCAATTAGGTACAATAGGTTAGCAAGAGAGTGGACAGAGAAATACGCTATGCTGTAGGGTAAGAATATTTGCACTTGACGGTGCATTTAACACAATGGGGACGGTCAGCACTTGAGTGCTGCATGCTTTAAGGCACACGATTAACTAACAAAGATAATGGATTTATCAGTTACTGAACCTGAATATTTAACAGCTTGATCTGTGATTAGTGTGAAATGTATTTGCCAATTACTATATCTCACAAATAGATAATATTCTTGCATGGCAAAACAAATAAAGTGGTAGTAAGAAACAGATTTTTTTTGAATTGTTGAGGATCTGAGATATCTTGTACCTCTGTCCTGGTAAGTATTTAACCAAATTTTGAAGAGACTGGGGGTGGAGGGAACTGGTCTGTGTAGTCAAACCACCGTGTATAAATAAAAATCTAGGTGGTCCAAATTCAGACTCAGTGTGTACAGGCAAAATTTAATGTGCTAAAAAAGGAAAAAAGTACTGGTTTTGGTTATTTTGGGTTTTTTTACTTTATGCTTGTATAGTTGGAAATTAACTTAATACTGACAAGCATGCTGTTAAGTAAACTAATTGTGTCCGCCCAGTTCCTGTAGATTAGTGTGTTGTACAAAAAGTTCATGGCCTATTTTAATATCCCTTTCTAAAAGCAAACACTGGCTGGAATTCATTATCCTTATTTTTCAGTTAAAACTTCTGTGCCTGGGCAGTATGCTGGTATGAAAAATGGGGTCTTGCATCATTCTCCAACTGAAATAGAAATTTTGTCAGGACATAACTGAAAATCCACCAATAACATAATTGACTGTAGGGTTCAATATATCATCTCTAATCATAGCATGCAGTATTCTTTAGACTTTGTTCTAAAACCAGGCTCCAAACAACCTAATATATCTAGCAAAAAAGTGAACTTTTAATTTTCACCCCTTTCTACTCTCCTCCCATGCAATAATCTTTCATAGCATGCTTCTAGCAACTTACCTATCTTCTATGCAGTCTAAGTGTGTGTTTCAAATAGTCTCAAAATGTAGGCTTTTGTTCTAAGTTTCTTGAAAATGTTCTAGTAAGACTTGTTTTTCTTCAGTAAAAGATCACATATGAAAGTATAGAAAGAACTGGAACAGCCAGTTGAAAGAAGCAGCAGTGAATTTCTTCAGTAAGAAATGACTGAAAACTTTCTTCTAAAAGTAGTATATTAAATATCACTTTGTGCTTTAACTGGACCTATTTAATGTGTTTCCTCCTTTATTCACAGATACAACAGAATATCTCGGGAATGGACTCAGAAGTATGCCATGTGATGATACCTTAAAGTCAGAATAACCTGCATTATAGCTGGAATAAACTTTAAATTACTGTTCCTTTTTTGATTTTCTTATCCGGCTGCTCCCCTTTCAGACCTCATCTTTTTATTTTTTTGTTTACCTCCTTCCATTCATGCACATGCTCATCTGAGAAGACTTTAGTTTTTCCAGCTTTGGACAATAACTGCTTTTAGAATCTATAAAGTAGTTACACAAGAACAATTGCCCAACATTCAGAAATTTTTTTTAAAAAGGAGCATGTGTATTATGTGGCCAATGTCTTCATTCTAACTTGGTTATGAGACTAAAACCATTCCTCACTGCTCTAACAGATACTGAAGATACCACCTGAGGGGAGGGGAGATGGATGTTCAATTTTCTCACATCAAAGGAAGTAACATTGCAGTAGCAACATCCATCCTGTTTTAAACCTTCCAGTGTTAGAGATTTGAGGTTTTATTATATGCTTATGCTCATAACTGACATGGCTGAAGAATTGGTACAGAATCTATAGCATCAGAACAGAAAATGTGATGTATCTTATGCATGTCAATAAAAGAATGACCAGTTCTTGTTCTACAGAGAATGAAAATTTGGAAGTCAAACATCCCTTGTATTCCAAAATAGGGTCTCAGAACATTTTTGTAATTCATTTAAATTTTGTTAGGAGGCTTGGAGCTATTAGTTAATCTGTCTTCCAGAACACTGTTTAATATAGCACTGAATAAATGAAGCAAGTTGTCAATGGATGAGTGATCAACTAATAGCTCTGCTAATAACTGATTTATTTTCTTCAATAAAGTTGCATAAACCAATGAGTTAGCTGCCTGGATTAATCAATATGGGAAACAATCTTTTGTAAAAGCAAAGCTGGTTTTTGTATATACTGTTGGGATTTGCCTCATTGTTTGACATCAAATAATGATGTAAAGTTCAATAGAGTGAATCTTTTGCCATTTTCAGTTATAATACTTGGTCTGTTGCAGGCTGACACATTGTTCAGCCTGATGTATGCAGAATTAATAAGCTAACCTAGTAGTGTAGCCTTAGTGTGCTATACTTGGTACTGGGAGCCCAGAGTTCAGGGATGGACTTGGGACCCAGCAGATCTGAAGTGGTGTATTGTGGAGGCATTTCCAGATGCACCCTGTTTGCTGACTGAGAAGCTTTTCTTCACCTTGTACACACGATAGCTGAAAGATCTTAATGTGGGAGTAATAATGGGGCAAAAACTGCAAAATAAAGTACTGTTTTGATGTGGGAGTTGTCATGAGGCTGTGTTGAAGTGACTTTACTATGTGGGATGTTTGTTATTCATTGAAAAGGACTTGTTCTGCCATGCTGCCATTTACATTAATGAATATTTTAATACAACAGACATTTATTTCAGGTGACTAAACGTGAATGAATAAAGAGTCATTGCTATTGGATTTTTTTATTTGACAAGAAACACTGTCTTGTGCCATTAGTTTCTTTCCTCTGCAACAAGGGCATTATTAATCATCCTGCTCTTTTCTTTCCTGCCATCTTCCTCATGGATTTCCTTATTTTTTGTCTCCATTCTTACTGTTCATAGCTTCATTTTTTTCCTAGTCCTATGCTATCAGTTTGTGCATCTGAGACTTCTCTCTGGCACCACTTTTTGCACTGCTTATAGTTTATGTGCATTCTAATTCCTTGTCTCCACATGGATATGGAAAGTTAGATGTAAAATAAATGTTAAACCTTAACTTTTATAAAATATTTGAATATGTAGTTTGGTACATGGTTTGTTCTGGTTTTAAAATAGAGGTGCAATTGTGATTTCTTAAATATGCTTTCTGGAATATTAGGCAAAGGTGTCATTCTTGACTAAGCATGGACCTATTACTAGTTCAGTAACCGGATTCTTGTGGCATTCATTTCCATTTCTACAGGGTGTATCTATATCAGTTCTTTTGGGATCAGGTGAATTTTTAAAGATGCAATTAAACTTAATATTAGCTGAGCATTGCAATTTAAGATTGAGAGGTAAGCCAATGTGCTCACATAATGTTTGTAAGCTGCAAAACAGATGTTGCTCAGACAGATGTCTTTATTGCTTGAGTGTCGATTTGATATATTTACTACCCCCTCTCCCAGGTACAATGTACTCCTCTTCAAACAAGTTATGGGCTTGTTGCAGGAATTAATGGGTGAAGTTTGTAGCTTGTGTTATGCAGGTCAGATTAGTTTGTTGCGTTTAGAAAGATGCATAATCTATTAATTGTATGCGGTTCAGCAAACTCTTGCTTGCTGTAAGAGCAGTACCATCTAACTTGAGCAGAAAATCAAGCCAGAAGACTATGAAGTGACCTGATTAGGAAGAGAAAAGTAGAATCCAGTTGAGATAGTGAGGTCACTCTTACCTGCCACAGGAAAAAAAAAATGCCTTGGTCCTCAATCTACCTGAGTAATTCACCTGCAAAGGCACCTACAAATTGAAGCTGAATTAGGTATGTTAGAGTGAGGAAGCATTGTGCAAAATCAAGATAGGATCTATATTTTAGCCAATCAGAAGTTTTCTGTTGGTCAATGTCAGTTTGCTGAAATTGCAAATTTCAGGTGTTCAGTGTATTCCCACTCATGGGATGTGCCAGACAGTGCTGCCTGAACTGTGTTTATAGTGTGAATTTACAGTGCATTTCCATGGGAACATGTCAACTTCAACTAAACTTAGGATGGAAACCTGGATCGTTCGCTGCCAGTTTGCCTGCCTAGCTCCTTGGCAACTTCTCCATGAGAGTCAGGGAGCATATTTTTTTTTGTCCTGGAAATACTGAAACATTCTCATAGCAGGATCATTTTGTGGTGTTTCTAAGACTAAATATTGTGGAATTTCACTTCTCTCCATAAAACTTTTGAGAGTTAGGCTTTTGTCTATTGGGATGAAGCTTTTTTCCAGAACCTCAGTTTTTTGCAGAAGTGAAATTGTTTCCCAGCCAGCTCTAAGATTCAAGTCAAGGATGGTGCATATAATAATGGAAGTAGCTCCTATGTTCTGAAGCTACTTTACAATTCAGAGGCTTAAATTGAATAGGAAAAATTAGGACTTTGGGACTTAAATATTCTAAATTACTTTTCTCTAATACAGCTACCAATTAATCCATTATGTCGTCATGGCATAACAGAAAATATCAAATCAGTATGGGTCAGGATCTTGTCAGTGTTATGACAGCTTGAAGGAAGAACTTGACAACTCAATTTTAGTGTTAAACTCATACAGTAACTTGCTTGATAAGCATAAGTAATCTTTAAAGGGCATGCACCTTTCAGTGCGTTTTAGATTAGGCCCTAAACAAATATTAGTCAAATGTCCCAAATCTTCTAAACCTGTATATTATCAAAGGTGTTTTTGTTGTCAGTTATTTTGAATATGAGAAGCAAAAAACAAGTGGAGAATAACTTAGGCTTTTAGTCTTTAAAAGCTTGTCAGGAAACAAGGGAAGTTGAAAAACCTAGGGTATGTCTACACTATGAAATTAGGTCGATTTTATAGAAGTCGATTTTATACAGTCGATTGTGTGTGTCCCCACTAAGCACATTAAGTCGGCGGAGTGCGTCCACAGTACCAAGGCTAGCGTCGACTTTCGGAGCGTTGCACTGTGAGTAGCTATCCCACAGTTCCCGCAGTCTCGGCCGCCCATTGGAATTCTGGGTTGAGCTCCCAATGCCTGATGGGGCAAAAACATTGTCACGGGTGGTTTTGGGTACATGTCAACCCCTCTTCCCTCACCCCCCACCCCCCCGTGAAAGCAATGCAAACAATAGTTTCTCGCCTTTTTTCCTGGGTTACCCGTGCAGACGACATACCACGGCAAGCATGGAGCCCGCTCAGCTCACCGTGACCATACGTCTCCTGGGTGCTGCTGGCAGACGCGGTACAGCAGTGCTACACAGCAGCAGCTCCTTGCCTTCGCGGCAGCAGACAGTGCAAAACGACTGCTAGCCGTCGTCGTCATCTCCTGGGTGCTCCTGGCCGACGTCAGTGAGGTCGGTCGGGGCGCCTGGGCAGACATGGGAGTGACTCCAGGTCATTCTCTTTAAATTTTTTGTCTCATGGAGATTCAGTCCTGCCTGGAATATCATGCGAGCTGGAGGCTTCTGCCTCAGGCTGCTCTCCCAGCCGGCAGCACCGCGCAGTCACACCTACCCCTTGTTCCCATGGCTCATGAAGCCTGAACAGTAGTAAGGAGCAGTTCAACTATAGGCTGAGCAAGTGCAGAATGGTGGTAGAATGTGCCTTTGGATGTTTAAAAGCTCACTGGCGCTGTTTGGTGACTAGGCTGTTTGCGATTAGAAGAGCACAGCAAGGCGCGCTGCGCATCACAGAGGCTTTGAAAACCAGTTTCATGACTGGCCAGGCTTCGGTGTGACAGTTGTTTCTCCTTGATGCAAACCCACCCCCTTTGTTGATTTTAATTCCCTGTAAGCCAACCCTGTAAGCAATGTCGTCAGCCGCCCCTCCCTCCGTGAGAGCAACGGAAGACAATCGTTTCACACCTTTTTTCTGTGCAGACGCCATACCATGGCAAGCGTGCAGCCCACTCAGCCGCCGCTGTTGTGTCCTGGGTGCTGCTGGCAGCAGACGGTGCAGTAGGGCTACAAACCATCGTTGTTGAACGACCGCTTCCGCTGCCACTCTGCTCTCCTGCAGACGCCATACCACGGCAGTTATGAGCACTGTAAACACCACGTGCGTTATCCTGCAGTATATGCAGCACCAGAAACTTCAAAAGCAGGTGAGGAGGTGACGAGAGTGATGAGGACATGGACACAGACTTCTCTCAAAGCACGGACCCTGGCAATTTGGACATCATGGTGGTAATGGGGCAGGTTCATGCCGTGGAACGCCGATTCTGGGCCCGGGAAACAAGCACAGACTGGTGGGACCGCATAGTGTTGCAGGTCTGGGATGATTCCCAGGGGCTGCGAAACTTTCGCATGCGTAAGGGCACTTGCATGGAACTTTGACTTGCTTTCCCCTGCCCTGAAGCGCAAGAATACCAAGATGCTTGTGAACTGTGAGGGCTGCTCTCAAGTGACGATAGCCCTCTGGAAGCTTGCAATGCCAGACAGCTACTGGTCAGTTGGGAATCAATTTGGAGTGGGCAAATCTACTGTGGGGGCTGCTGTAATCCAAGTAGCCAACGCGATCACTGAGCTGCTGCTATCAAGGGTAGTGACTTGGGAAAATGTGCAGGTCATAGTGGATGGCATTGCTGCAATGGGGTTCCCTAACTGTGGTGGGGCGATAGACGGAATGCATATCCCTATCTTGGGACCGGAGTACCAAGGCAGCCAGTACATAAACCGCAAGGGGTACTTTTCAGTGGTCCTGCAAGCCCTGGTGGATCACAAGGGACGTTTCACCAACATCAACGTGGGATGGCCGGGAAAGGTACATGACGCTCGCATCTTTAGGAACTCTGGTCTGTGTGAACGACTGCAGCAAGGGACTTACTTTCCATTCCAAAAAATAACCGTTGGGGATGTTGAAATGCCTATAGTTATCCTTGGGGACCCAGCCTACCCCTTAATGCCATGGCTCATGAACCATACACAGGCACCCTGGACAGTAGTCAGGAGCTGTTCAACTATAGACTGAGCAAGTGCAGAATGGTGGTAGAATGTGCATTTGGATGTTTAAAAGCGCGCTGGCGCAGTTTACTGACTTGGTTAGACCTCAGCGAAACGAATATTCCCATTGTTATTACTGCTTGCTGTGTGCTCCACAATATCTGAGAGTAAGGGGGAGACGTTTATGGTGGGGTGGGAGGTTGAGGCAAATCGTCTGGCCACTGATTACGTGCAGCCAGACACTAGGGCGGTTAGAAGAGCACAGCAGGGTGCGCTGTGCATCAGAGAAGCTTTGAAAACCAGTTTCATGACTGGCCAGGCTACAGTGTGAAAGTTCTGTTTTTCTCCTTGATGAAAACCCACCCCCTTGGTTCAGTCTACTTCCCTGTAAGCCAACCGCCCTCCTCTCCCCCCTTTGATCACCGCTTGCAGAGGCAATAAAGTCATTTCAAATTCATGCATTCTTTATTAATTCGTCACACAAATGGGGGGATAACTGCCAAGGTAGCCCGGGAGGGGTGGGGGAGGAGGGAAGGACAAGGCCACACTGAACTTCAAAACTTATTGAATGCCAGCTTTCTGTTGCTTGGGCAGTCCTCTGGGGTGGAGGGATTGGGTGCCTGGAGGCCCCCCCACCGCGTTCTTGGTCATCTGGGTGAGAGGCTATGGAACTTGGGGAGGAGTGCGGTTGGTTACACAGGGGCTGCAGCGGCGGTCTGTACTCCTGCTGCCTTTCCTGCACCTCAACCATATGCCTGAGCATATCAGTTTGATCCTCCAGTAGCCTCAGGATTGCTTCCTGCCTCCTCTCATCACACTGATGCCACCTATCATCTTGATCCTGCCACCTCTTCTCTTGCTCCCGCCTCCTGTCCTCGCATTCATTTTGTGCTTTCCTGCACTCTGACATTGTCTGCCTCCACGCATTCTGCTGGGCTCTTTCAGTGTGGGAGGACTGCATGAGCTCAGAGAACATTTCATCGCGAGTGTGGTTTTTTTCGCCTTCTAATCTTTGCTAGCCTCTGGGACGGAGATGATAGGGTGAGCGTTGAAACATTTGCAGCTGCGGGAGGAAAAAAAGGGAGAGTTGTATTTAAAAAGACACATTTTCGAGAACAATGGGTAGACTTTCACGGTGAACCAAGCTGTTAACATTACATAGCACGTGTGCTTTCTTTACAAGGTAGCATTTTGCCTCTTATATTGAGGGCCTGCCGGTTTGGTGTGAGAGAGCCACACGCAGGGCCGGCAGGCAACAGAATTCGGCTTGCAGGCAGACATGGTAAGCCACAGTCTTTTGACTTCTTTAACCTTCATAACGTGGGAATGGTTTCAAACAGCAGCGCCCTCATTTCCCATACCAAGCACCCGTTGGGTTGGCCATTTAAAAGGAGGGGCTGCGGTTTTCGGGTTAACGTGCAGCACAAACCCAACTGAACTCCCCCCATACCCCTCCCCCAATTGTCTGGGATGATTGCTTCACCCCTCCCCTCACCGCGTGGCTAACAGTGGGGATGATTTCTGTTCAGCCACAGGCAAACAGCCCAGCAGGAATGGCCACCTCTGAATGTCCCCTTAATAAAATTCCCCTATTTCAGCCAGGTGACCATGAATGATATCACTCTCCTGAGGATAACACAGACAAAGAGGATTTCCGCTCCATCCCCATACACATTAACAGATTTTTCCAGTAGCTGTACTGGCTGCGAATGCATCCCAAGTCTTCAGGGCAAAGTAATAATTAAACACGCTTTTAAACCATGTATTATATTTACAAAGGTACACTCACCAGAGGTCCCTTCTCCGCCTTCAAGGTCCGGGAGCCCACCTTGGGTGGGTTGGAAAGGTACTGGCTCCAGGGTGATAAACAGTTCCTGGCTGTCGGGGAAAACGGTTTCTCCACTTGCTTGCTGTGCACTATCTTCAACCTCCTCCTCTTCCTCCGTCCCCAAAATCTGCATCTTTTGCATGAGAATCCTTGACGGCGTCCACGCACAGGGGTGGGGTAGTTGTAGGGGCACCCCTTAGAATGGCATGCAGCTCATCATAGAAGCGGCATGTCTGGGGCTCTGACCCGTAGCAGCCGTTTGCCTCTCTGGTTCTTTGGTAGGCTTTCCTGAGCTCTTTAAGTTTCACACAGCACTGCTGTGGGTCCCTGTTATAGCCTCTGTCCTTCATGCCCTTGGAGATTTTTTTCAAACATTTGGGCATTTCGTCTTTTGGAACGGAGTTCTGATAGCATGGATTCCTCTCCTCATGCAGCGATCAGATCCAGTACCTCCCATTCGGTCCATGCTGGAGCTCTTTTGCGATTCTGGGACTGCATGGTCACCTGTGCTGATGAGCTCTGCATGGTCACCTGTGCTGATCAGCTCACTACGCTGGCCAAACAGGAAATGAAATTCAAAAGTTCGCAGGGCTTTTCCTGTCTACCTGGCCAGTGCATTTGAGTTGAGAGCGCTGTACAGAGCGGTCACAATGGAGCACTCTGGGACAGCTCCCAGAGGCCACTACTGTCGAATTGCGTCCACACTACCCCAAATTCGACCCAGCAAGGTCGATTTCAGCGCTAATCCCCTTGTCGGGGAGGAGTCCAGAAATGGATTTTAAGAGCCCTTTAAGTCAACAAAAATGGCTTCGTCGTATGGACGGGTGCAGGGTTAAATCGATCTAACGCTGCTAAATTCGACCTAAACTCGTAATGTAGACCAGGGCCTAGAGAGGTAAGTTAGAGGATCTTTTTTTTTTTACCCTTCTGGTGATTAGAAACATGTTTAAAAATGTCCTAGTCTTTATGTAATGAGGAAAAAGTCTTAATTCAGATACTATCTACCCCTTTTAATGTTAGAACATCCAAAGCTAGAAATCTCATGTTCTCTGCTATTCCCACTCAATTGCCAACATTGGCAATTATTGATCACAGTGGATCCAATCTGGTACTGAAGAAATCCCCATTTCTTAAGACCACAGATAGCTGAAAGACTTGAGTCCATAGAGCCATTGGATGTGGTAAGTGGTTCAAAAGAAAAACTTTATCTGCAAGTATGTCTAAAACAGTGAATGACAGCTAAGGGAAACCATGGTGGAGATTGGAGCGCAAATGAAGATCTTTTGCTGTTATCATAAGGTTATCTGAGAACTTTCTTAAGGGAGCTTCAGCCCCCTCCCCCCCCCCCCCCCCCCCCCCCCCCCCCCCGCTTTGATTGCATCTTTACATAAAGAAAAAATGAACTAAGACTAGTGTTTCAATGTATTACATAAATTAGCATGAGAATGTAATGAGTCACAATCTACAGCCAGTTAGATAACTCCTAAAGTACAAATTCTTTACTGCTAATACACAAGCAAAGAGTATACCAAAAACAAGATTACGTTCATAAATCTAAAAAGATATTGACAGTGGAGGGTTCAGCGCTCTGCTGAATATTTTCACTTTCAATATAAACCATCAAACCTGAATAATATATCATTCTTCTTTTATGTTATAATTATTGATTGCCACAAGTTTTTTGGTGGTGCATGTTTACAGTGTGTTTGTGGTAATTTGTTGTCATAATCCCAAGCAGGCTGAAAGCTTGCATATGCTCCTGCATGAAGACTTTCTTTATAGGGGATAGAGTGGATTTTGGACTCAGGAGAACTTGTTATATTTGTACCCACTGACTTTATCGTTTTAGGCAAGTAATTTGGGCACTATTTTCAAAACTTCTGAACTTCTTTGACTTCAGTGAGTTGTGAATGCTGATTAAGTCTTCTGATAAAGGCAGCGAGTGCGAAATTTTATATAAATCAGCTTCAGCCAAAATGATCCTTTGTACAAAACAAACCTTAAGGCTGGGATTTTCAGGCTCTACTGTTTACCTAACTGCCAACACAGTCCTGAAAATCCCACTCAGCCATGTCACTTTGGAAGCTACTCGCCCTTTAAGGTGAAGTAACTATTCTTGCCAAAAAGTGAAAATGGCCGATTGGAAAGCTTCTACAGTGTATACCCATTATTTGCTTTTTTTGCAGTGATGTATTCCTTTCTCTAATATGACTGACACAGTTTTTGGGAGTTTATATTAATGACCTACTACTCCATCTGCTGGGCTTCTGAGTATTAAAATTAGTTAAGCTGGAGGTTCTTCCACCTTGTATTTTGTCCCTAAATAACTCAATAAAAGTCACTGGAAGAATCTTATAAACTACCATCAAAGGGCTCCATGTGATAAACAATTGAATTGTAATAGTTTTGAGTGAGTCACGGCAGTGCCAGTACTAATTTTCCTTAACTCCTATAAATACTTAAAATCAGGTATAAATGCAAAAGTTGGTATAAATGCAAAAGTTGCTATAACTGTCTTGGGAAAAACTTCAAGTTTACCTTTTCCCCCTGTCTTTTAGATCACAATTTTGTACCTAAATACCAAAGCTGCTACTGGTACTTGGGGAGAGGAAAGACTGAACATAAGACACTCTGCTTCTTTCCAGAGGCCTTGTTGAACCTTCACCATAACTTGGTTTTTACAACTCCATGAGGAACTCCAAGATGAAAATATACTGCTCCTGTGGCAACCCTGGCACTTGAGGATTGTGGGATAAGCACACCATGTTATGTTTAGATCATCTGTGAAATAAGGCTATTTAAATTGACACATCTAGGGTTTCACGAGTTACTAAAGAACAGGGCCATTCAAACCTCTTATTCTTTCATGCTGTCTAGCCTTATGATTCAGTTAACATTTTGAAAACAAGTATCAAGCATAATTTTCACAATCATGAGAGATACACACCCAACTTGTTTCAAACATGAAAAAGTAGATTTTGGAGCACAACTGCACCAAGAAATAAGGGGTAAACTGAACAGCAAAAGGGGTCTGGCCAAAGTTTTTGTTAACCCTTTTTGTTTGTAAAATGACTTGCAGACCAAAATGATTAGCTGTCAGAAGCAAGGGCTCCAGTCTCTGCTACGCAGAATCTGAGGCCATTCAGGCCACCTGCTTTTTCAACAGCAGTGGAATCTTATTTCTTTAGATTGTTGGGTAAGATCTGTTCCATGTGGTAACTTCAGAAACTCCTCAAACATCCCCATCTCTCCCCAAATATCACTTGTTCTGTTTCCTGGAGATTGGCTATCATTGGTTAATAGACTCTAGTGTCATCAGAACATAAGAAAAGCCGTACCGGGTCAGACCAAAGGTCCATCTAGCCCAGTATCTGTCTACCGACAGTGGCCAATGCCAGGTGCCCCAGAGGGAGTGAACCTAACAGGCAATGATCAAGTGATCTCTCTCCTGCCATCCATCTCCATCCTCTGACGAACAGAGGCTAGGGACACCATTCTTACCCATCCTGGCTAATAGCCATTTATGGACTTAGCCACCATGAATTTATCCAGTCCCCTTTTAAACATTGTTATAGTCCTAGCCTTCACAACCTCCTCAGGTAAGGAGTTCCACAAGTTGACTGTGCGCTGCGTGAAGAAGAACTTCCTTTTATTTGTTTTAAACCTGCTGCCTATTAATTTCATTTGGTGACCCCTAGTTCTTGTATTATGGGAATAAGTAAATAACTTTTCCTTATCCACTTTCTCAACATCACTCATGATTTTATATACCTCTATCATGTCCCCCCTTAGTCTTCTCTTTTCCAAGCCGAAGAGTCCCAGCCTCTCTAATCTCTCCTCGTATGGGACCCTCTCTAAACCCCTAATCATTTTAGTTGCCCTTTTCTGAACCTTTTCTAGTGCTAGAATATCCTTTTTGAGGTGAGGAGACCACATCTGTACACAGTATTCGAGATGTGGGCGTACCATGGATTTATATAAGGGCAATAATATATTCTCTGTCTTATTCTCTATCCCCTTTTTAATGATTCCTAACATCCTGTTTGCTTTTTTGACCGCCTCTGCACACTGCGTGGACATCTTTAGAGAACTATCCACAATGACGCCAAGATCTTTTTCCTGACTCGTTGTAGCTAAATTAGCCCCCATCATGTTGTATGTATAGTTGGGGTTATTTTTTCCAATGTGCATTACTTTACATTTATCCACATTAAATCTAAAAGGTGATATTACTCCCCAGAAATGAATAAAGATTCTCATCCATTTCTTAGCTAATGGGTGCTGATCCATCGTGGTTTTGAAAAGATTAAACCCGTTCATTGCTTTCTGCCAACATGAAATGAAGTCCAGCATTGAATTGGAAATTGTTTAAGCATTCTTAGAGACTCAGGGATGCTGACTGGCACATGCTTCTTGTTCAACAGCTGCGCCTTGTCAGACTACATCTCCAAGTCACGATCTCCCCATGGATTCTAAAGATGCATTTAAAGCCATGGCAGTTGTACTGCTCACCTCTGGATGTAGAGTGTGGGGCTGCCTTCTAAGAAAGTGACTGCTGTGGATGAGCAGAAATATACCCATGTTTTAAATATCTTAATCCTGGGTCCGGGAGGAGTTTCCTAGCTCCTGCTCACAATCTCATGCAGCTAGGTAGTAAACTTTATACAGAGTCTGGGATTGCCTACAGTGGAGGTGGTCAAGATACATTCAGCTATCTAGGAGCTGAAAATTGTACAGCACAGTTTACTCTTAATGGACATGCAGCTGCTCAATCTTCTTGTTATTTTGAGGTAGACAGCTTGAACTCTTCTCTAGCTCTCCTTCCATTCATTCCTTGTGGATGCCAGAGCCACTTGGGAGCAGAATTTAGACAGCCTAATAGCTTTATGTGGGGTGGGATAGTCTTCCCCTGAAAAAAGAGGGCTGTTTGCTGGACTTAATACCAAAATGTGAGTCCAACTAGGGGAAATGGGCAAGGGAAAGTAGCCTTATATCAGTTTGAGTCTACATAGCCCCTACTGCTACAAGAGGTAACAGGCCATATTTCCATCCTGGGGGATTCTGATAGTGTATAATTACCAGTCCAGACACAGAGAATGTGGTTACATATCTCAACTGTCCTGAGGTAGAAAAAGAACCCCAGGCTTACCTGCCTCTAACTCAAATTTGTTTTTCCTCTGGCCAGAGACTTTAGTGCTGCCCACCTCACAAAAAATAAAACCTGTAGAAACCTTCCTGTGGCTGAGAGTTCTACTCCCTGCCTACATTCATGGCTTTTTTAATATGCATGACTTCTGAACCCAATGCATTGGTTTGTCCTAGGTCTCCCATTCCTCTAGGTAGGCAGCTGCAGGATGCCATATCAATCCCAGGGGCCCAAAATCTTCTGTATAGCCTACCACTCCTTACGATTAACAGACTTGTAAAAAAAAATTTTAAAAAATGGAAAAGACATGCCAATGTTGTGGGCAAACAAAACTCTTGGTGTGGTGGTCTAGATCAACTCCATAGGATTCTGCTGCCTTAAGTACACAGATTTGTTAAGTCTTAGGCTATGTCTAGGCTATAGCAGCACAGCTACAGTACCATAGCCGTGCCCCTGTAGTACCATAGTGCAGACACAGACTACAGGGACAGAAGGGTTTTTTTTCGGTGTTACAGTAATTCTACATCTCCAAGCAACAGTAGCTAAGTCAACGGGAGCATTATTCTGTCGACTTAACTGTGCCTACACGGGGTGGAGGTCAGCATAGCAGTGGCACTCTGGTTTGGATTTTTTACACCCTGAAGTGCTGTAGCTATGTTGACTTAAGTTTTGAATGTAGACCAGGCCTTAATTGGAACATGGCTCTGACATCTAGACACGAAAGATTAATTACAATTCAAAGGTATTTTAGAAAAGGAGATCCTATTAAAATCCACCAATTCGATTACTTTTCTATTGCAGGGTTTGGCGTAGGAGGTCCATTAAACTTACCAATGGAACTCTCTATAAATATACTAGTCTCCTTTCATCTTCACAAAGCCTTGCTGGGGATCACTATTGGGGCAGAGACACTCTGCACTTGTCTGATAAAGTGGGAAAGAAGCAAAAACTTAGACATACTGTGTAGAACAAAAAAATTACAGGTAAATTCTCTTAGGAAAGAAAATGCAGTCCATCTGCAAGCTTCCTTCTGTATTTCACATTCTTCCCAAGGCTCTGATCTGACTGAGCTAGAAAAGTATTCTGAATATTGACATGAAAATCAGCAGATGGACTTGTACCGCTTTCACTCTGTTTCAGTGTAAGCAATTTCTTAGAAATAGTGATATATCAGTTTAGTAATTGCAGCCTAGTGTAAACACATGAAGACCAAGCTAAACTATATAGGAAAAACAAGATGGAAAGTGAAATTCCCATTGCAGTTCTAGTGAGGCCAGCCCTGGTTGGATCACAGGCTTTGTCGCATAGTCTCCTGGCCTATCAGACTCCTGGCTTTGTTTTTCTTCCACTACACTCCCTATTCTTTGTCCCCCTCCTCTAGTGTCACAGCCCTGACCTTTGTCTTTTCTCTGCCATCAGATATGAGAGAGACTACTTGTTGCCTGGACTGGTCCTGGGGGCCAGAGGCTGGCTGGGAAACTGCTCCTGGTGACTGTCTTGGCTAGATTGTGTTTTGGAGTGGCAGCTACTCCTGGTACTCTGAGTGGGTGCTACTGAAATGGCTAGGGCTGCTAATGGTTAGATGGAGATGGGAAATGAGGGACAGCCTTGGCTGCTTAAGGAAGGGACAGCTGCTTTGAGAAGGAATGCTGCTGGGGCTCAGGCTGAGTGGCTCTGTGAAGGAGAGGAACTACCATGTATACAGAACTGCTAAGGTTATGTTGGAGGGGAGCAGGCTGGAGTTGCTGACATTTTTGTAGGCTTTATTTAAAAACTAGGGATGAATGAGATGAAATGAGCAAGTAAAATACACTAGGGTTTGGCAGTAGGAGTGCAGACATGTCAGGACAGGATAAGGAGGAGGTCTCGGATATTAACAGTAATCCAACTGAAGGTTTGAAAAGAAATGACTATTTACACTCACTCTGCCTCTATAGATATGCAGGGTAAAGAAGTCAGGGTGTGTTCAGCTATGTTGCTGCCTTCTGAAAAAGGTGCAACTAGCAGATAAGCTCTGCTGAGGTAATTGCAATAATCATATCTTGTGTGCTGAGAGGTCAATGTGTGATTTTTAAAAAAGGGCTCTGACTACATAATCAACACAAACAAACAAAACCCTTTGTGTCACATGTCTTTTTATGAAAGCTCATAGTTAAAGTAACACCAAGATTTTTAAGGTGACTTAAGCCAGGTCTATACTACAGACCTATATTGGTATAACTATGTTGCTCAAGGGTGTGAAAAATCCTCACCCCGAGCCATGTAGTTATAACTGACCTAACCCCTCCGTGTCAACAGGGCTACGGCGAGGAGAGAGCTTCTCCCGGCAACATAGCTACCACCTCTCGGGGCAGTGGATTAACTGCCGATGGGAGAAGCTCTCGTGTTGGCATAGAAGTGTCTTCACTAAAGCGCTACAGTGGCGCAGCTGCACAGGACGATGAGCCCTAAGAGACTCTGAATAAGCAGGCATACAAATTGACAATTTCTATCTACTAGCAAAAGTTTGCTCTGATGGTACTGTGAAGGAAGCTCTGATGGATCCAGATGCTCCTGTCATCTACGCAATCCTTCATGGCCAAGACCGAACTTGCTGGGTCCAAGGAGCATGGGAATATACAATTGTCTATCAGAGTACTGGGGAAACTACCTCATGTTTACAACTGATGTCACAAGGTATGATGAATGACTTCAGTACGCCCAACACAGCTACAACACTGCATTCAATAGGCCAGATCCTTTGGGGAATGCTGCCTATCAAATCAAATGAGAATTCAGAAACTTTCTAGTCAAATTGTCCACTGACTGATCTGGGTCTGTCTAGAACCATTCAAGGGGCAGGTTCAGACACTTAAGGAACATCATATTTGCAAACATAACAACCCATGGTAAATCTTTATCAAAACATTGAGAGGTCCAGTGTAACCAGAATGTTGGGTCCTTTTCACTTTTACTGAAAAACAGGAATGTTTTCGGGCTACTTTTGTCTACTTCTTTGAATTATAACCTTATGTTTTATGTATGTTTATATCCTGTTCGGATTATGAGCTAATTCTGTAGGACTGAGGAAGTCTTTGAGGGAAATCCTTCTAATTATCTTTTCACCATTTGATTAGTGTATTCTGTAAACATATACTCAAGGTGCAATAAAATTAAATGAAATATTGGCCGAATATTGTCATTTAAAAAAAATCTAAACTTAGACTGAAGCCGGTTGATCCTGGTGTTTAGTGGAGATTTTAACAGAGACCAAAACACATAATCAAAATTTAAATGTGAAGGGCCAGATTCAGCTGCTGTAAATCAGCAGAGCTTAATTAAACCAGTGTTGCTATGGCAACTTAGCCCAGCTGTGGATCTAGCCCAAAATGTGTTAGAACTGAATTGGCTAAAACAAACTGAGGTTCAGTGGCTATGTAAATGTGAGCAAGTTTTTTAGTGTTAAAATAAAAGGGAGAATTCTGTGTAACACCTTCAGTAGGGTTGGCTAATGTCAAATGTTTTTCTATTGTTTCTCTAAGGCAGCCTTTGCCATTTCAGCTAATTGCTCTCCTATCAGTGGGAAAACTGGTCTTCTACACTATTAATATCACTTGTTGTAACTGTCAAAGCTGCAGACGATATTTTAAGCAAATGAAAGTTTCTATCCACTACACTGAGGATGCAGAATTTAGCTGGCAGGCCAAGAGGCAATGCATTTGTAAATAAACTTTTTTTTATTTAAAAAAATAGTCCCACAACTTTTTCTTGTAGGTTCAGTTGAGGCTCATTGCTTTGGTGACGAGTAAGTTTGAAGAAACCAGGTTCTTTCCATTCCTCTACTGTATTATTTATAATTGACCACAACAATTACATTTTCCTATTGGAAATATAGAAACATGGTAACTTTTAGCCTGAGCCCAAACATGGAGTTTAAACTGAAAAGGGAATACTTTTTAGACCATTATGAGCAACTGAAAGAGGTTTAGAATCCAAGTGTCTTCCCAAATTTTATTATTGTATATGCTAGAACAGCAATACACTTGTGTCTTTTCTTAGGCATGTGACTATGTAAAAGGGTGTCGTCTTTTTTTTGTGTGTGTAGTGCTATTAGTGTACTAAGTGCATTACACATAATTCTAGCTATCTCATGGCTTTAAGAGTTTGACCAATGTTTTACTGTTTAATGACATATGGCTAAGAGCCAATAAGTCTGTTCCCTTAGCTCCTTTCTATGTATGAGAAATTTGCACCAGTGTAATTACATTGATGTGATATGCAATTTACTGGATTAACTTTCACTATTATAAACACCCCACACTACATTGATGCACTACGTCCACATTAGGGGGTTGCAGCAGACTAACTTACACCAGTGCAAATTTCTTAAATGTAGGCAGGATTTTAGTCTGGTCTAATTTGTAACTGGAACTTTAATGGTAACTAAATATACGTCTACATCACAAATTGAGGTGTAATTACTAGTATGGCTGTCTGTCATATCGGTCAATGACATCATGGCATCACATGTATTCTCATGTTACTGTATAGTCTGGTCCATAAGGAGCAAGACTGCGAACAGATATAACACAGGAATGTGCATGTTCTCACTGAAGACTTGACATGACACTTGACCCTTTTTTTAATCAATTTTTTTGTCTGTTTTCCTCAAAGTTTTGCAACCTTTATTGATTGCTCGCATAGAGCATAGAGATGGTAGTTGAATTTATTTCCGTCCCACACATTTATGAATTTTGAATTGCTCATGATTATTAGTGGTGGGTTTTTTTAGGAGTGAGCTTATAAAGACTTACATAGACTTTGAAAACAATCATAAGACAAAATTGTAGGGCCGAAATCTGAGATTTGATATTTTGCTTATGATGCCCCAGTATGAAGCTCTATACCAGTGAGGCAATTAACAATGCTCTTGCTTAAAATTAATCTTCATTTGTTTCCTAATTTTGCTTCTAACATCCTCTTAGGAGGAAACTCACTGTCATAAAGCCTGAAATGCATTCTCTATGCCTATCCCTCCCTGAATCCAGAGCTAAGTTGTGGTATTGCAGTGCAGTCCTAAAGCATAGTTTGGCCTCCTCACATGGACACTTTGGCTGTGGCTCTTCATCCTTCTGGTACAATCAACCATGTATTGGAAGGCTTGCCTACCTTAGGGATCTCTGCACAGATGTAGCCACACTGGTGCAACCCCCACAGTGTAGATGTAGTTAGCCAGCAATCCCTCTGAGTTTGAGAATAATTGTCTTCTAAGAAATGATAGCCAGTTATCGCTGGTGGATCTGCAGGTGGCTAATGAGACCCATCTGGAATCCACAGATCTTATCACAGTTGGAGCAGACATTTCCTGGTGGAAGGGGTGGATAGGGACTGTTGAGTTAGGCTGCGGCACATTCATGCCTTTCCCGTTTCTCTGTTTCTTGTTGTTGTCTCCCTTGGGTCTTGAAATGGTGGAATCCTTGCCACAAGGTCCTTCTCCATTTTAATCAGTGAAAGGCTTGGGTTTCCCATAAATTTATATCGATGTTGCACTTCTTCTTGGTTGGCTTAGAGGGTGTCATTGAAGTGCTTTTTTGCCCTCCCCTCGTCCGTTGGCCTTGGCTCAACTACGAGAAAATGACCTGCTTCGGGAATCAATTGTCTGGCATTTGAGAACGTGACCAGCCCAACAGAGTTGGTGGCAGATGATCATAGCTTCCATGCTGGAAGTTTTGGCTTGGCACAGAACGCTGATGTTGGTGCATCAGTCATCCGACTTGATTTGGAAGATCTTGTGGAGGCACAGTTGATGGTATCATTAAGAGCCTGGAGCTGCCTTCTGCATGCAACCCAGGTTTTGGCACCATACAGTAGAGCAGGGATAACAGACAGATACACGTGAAGCCTGGTTTGGTTCTTGATGTCACGAGTCTCAAAGATATGTTTTCTCAAGCCTCGGAAAGCTGCACTGGTGCATTGGAATCGGTGTTGAATCTTCTCATCAATGTTGACTATTGGCAACAGCTGCTGAGGCAGGAGAAGTGCTCGACATTCTCCAGGGTCTCTTTGTTGGTCTTGATTGTGGGAGCAGGATCTTGGGGATTTGGAGCCTGTTGATGGAGAATTTTAGTTTTCTTGGTGTTGGGTGTGAATCCTAGTTGGCCTAGTTGGCCTCAACTGTTTTTTTGAAGATCTTCTTCCGAGTGGGAGCACAGTTGTCTACATATTGGAGTTTAGTGACTGAATTAGTAATAGTCTTTGTCTTGGACTGGAGATGACTGACGTTAAAGAGCTTGCCATCTGTATTGGATGTCAAGTCTGGAGGGAAGCTTGTCAGCGATGAAAAGGAGGATGACACCAAAGAAGATGGTGAAGAAGGTTGGAGCGATGATACAGCCTTCCTTTATTTCTGTCTTAACTGGGAATGGGTCCATTTCGGATCCATTGCTGATGACCATCACGGGTATGTTGTCATGGAGGAGTCAAAGGATGGCAACAAATTTTGGTAGGCATCAAAATTTTAGGATAATTTGCCACAGAGCCTCATGGTTGATGGAGTCAATTGCTTTCATGAGGTTGATAAAGGCCATGTACTAAGTTTCTCGGTGAGGCCCTGCCAGAAAAGGCCAGGTTTGATTGGGTCCTTGAGACTCTCGATGTTGATCTTTCATCTGGCTGATTTCTTCTGCATTCATTGTTTTGAAGCAAGTTTGATGGAAGTAATTGAGTGGATGAGGTGATATGCTGACGATTGTTGGACAGACTAAGTCATCGCTTTTGTGATATAGACATCTTCATAGTCATGAGCACAGACAATGACATAGTCGATCAGATGCCAATGCTTGGATAAGGTTTTTTCCCATGATGTCTTGTACTTGTTCTTTTGGAACATAGTGTTCATGCTTATTTAGATTGTGTTCTGCAGATTTGGTCAGGAGAAGTATTCCATTGGAATTGGTCTTGCCCACTCTTTCCTTTCCGATCGTGCCATTCCAAAGTTCCAAGTCATGTCCAACTCTTGCATTAAAATCAGCAAGGAGTATAAACTTGTCCTCTTTGGAGATGGAGAAGAGAATTTGGTCAAGGTTGGCATAGAATCCTCCTTTGGTTTTGTCATCAGCATCAAGAGTTGGAGTGATGCTCTGAGTGTTGCATGCTGGTTCTTGGCAAGTTTAAGGCAGAGAGTCATGAGTTGTTCATTGTTGCTAACTGGTAGTTCCGAGAGTTGGTTTATTATTTCGCTTTTGATGGTGAAACCAATACCGTGGATTCGTCATTCATCATCGCCTGCTCCTGTCCAGAAAAAGGTGTAACCATCACCTTGTTCCTTTAGCTGTCCCTTTCCTACATGTCGGGTCTCGCTCAGTGCAGCAATGTTGATGTGTTATCCCCTGAGTTCTCTGGCCACAATCACTGTTCTGTGCTCTGGCTGGTTACTATTTGGATTGGGTTTGAATGTTCCAGGTTCTAAATTTCATTGTTCAGTTTTGAGCACAGTTAGATAATCCCTCTGAACGTGGTTATCCAGTTGGGGTAGGCAAGGCAGACTGTTTAGGGCACCTTTTGTTGCCCCTTCCCCATGTGGGATGTGCAGTGGGTCCTAAAAAGGGCAGCTCAGTTGCTGTTGCAGCTGCCGAGTTGCACTCCTGCCTCTGTCCAAATGCAAAAACAACCATCTAACAGCCGCTGCCTGCATGCCAGTCCGTGACTAGGAGCTTCTGGTCATCGCTGCCTGCTCCCGTTGCCACTCGCCGATCACCATAGGACTTGGTCATGAATATGGAAGACACCTGTGCATGATTTCTTTTAACGTGGAGACACTGTTGCATACCAGGGTCCACAAGGTCCTTGACAGGATGAAGATCTTAATCCAATGGCAAGGAAACCAAGATGATGGGAGACTGCCATCCTGCTGCAGCCTTCAAAATTGTTGAGAGAAATTTTCCATCGTCTTGAGCTGCCGTTGAGGATGTGGGGGTGGAGGGTCGGATCGCTGTTCGTCTGGAACCTCACCTTTCACCTTGATGCGTTGGGTGATCCTACCAGGAATGCAAGACTCCTGACTGCACTGCTCTCAGGATTATGGGAACACTCAAGCCACGTCCAGGTCACGATCCTCCAGGGCAGAGTATAGATGATGTACTGCATTGGTGTAAACTGGGGCTTCCTTTGGTATGATGGAACTGAGGTAAGTCAAATCAGTGCATGTTGCACTTTACAGCACTGCAGCACATTATCATGGGAGTTTGCATCAGTGCTGCCGTAGCTATACAAAAATCCCTATGGTAGACAAGCCCTTAGCTGATGCATTATGTATTGCATGGACCCCCTGTACCAGGGTGAATTTTTACCCCTTTCTAACATTCATGATCCAGGAGGAGTCTACAGCATGTTAATGATAACAATAGAGATTGCTCTGGAAAAAAAAGAGCTTGGCTCAAATTCTGCTATGTTAATCCATTGTCAGTGGAATTATTCTGAATGTATTTCAGTGTAACAGAGAGCAGAGTTCTGCCTGTGGGCTTTTTGTCTCAGAATTTGAGGAATATCTGTTGACCTAAAGTCTCATAAAACTGACATTGTAAAATCCAAAATTTGTGGCATTATAGAAAAGGATGGAGCAGGAAACAAGAGAGAACTGCATTAGTTCAAAAGATCCTTTTTTCTATAGGTACAGAAGTTTGTAGTTTTATCTTTAAACTCTTATGGCACAGTAAAAACTATTTGAAGAAAAAAATCTGAGGCATGTTTTAACTTCGTTATAAGCCTTGAACAAGGAAATAGCATGTTCTCAGCATAATTAATTACAGCAGTGTATTTTCTTTGTGCAGCTTTAGCCTGTCTTTAGGAAGGAAAAAAAAAAGACAAAACACGGAAGTACAGTAAACATCTTGAAATGCAATTTCCTTCTTACCGGGAACAACGACCACATGACTTGCTGAACAACTTCAAAACAAAACAAAAACCTTGCAGTTGTACTGGAATGTAGTCAAAACTCAGTTTCCTGTAAACTCTGCTTCAGTGTAGAAATAATATCCAATAGGATCTCTTTGAAGCAACATTGCCTTGTTTCAATATTTTAATTTTGTGAATTTAGTACATAGGGAAAATGTTGGTCCTGAAGTCACCCCCCCTGCACCCCAACCCTCTGCCTGAGCCCCCTCCTACACTCCAAACCCCTCGGCCCCACCACTGCCACAGGAATGTTATGTACACCAATATGGAGGTGATGTGTAACACATCACCTCCATATTGGTGCACGTAACAAAATTCATAGTGTTCCCTCTAATTTTTCCCACACATGTGAAGACTTACTTCCACTATTCATCTTTAGAACAAGGTAAGCTTGGGCAGAGGCAGAACACGCTTTCAATACCATCAATGTATCTGGCCTTGTAGTTTTATTCTCTAGAAATAAGTACTCATTTAAGACCGGATCCTGCAAGGAGCTTGAGCCAATGAATTGACCCTCTTGCTGAGATTGCTGAAAGGGTTGTTGCGATAGCCTTTTCAGAAATGTGGATTCCTGACCACTGGGAACTGGATTGTGACCATCAGAATTATTGCACATATAGGTCACTGAACAACCATTAGAGGATAACTTTGTCATTACTGACCTGGGCTGGATCTGAAACAGCAGGTTAGAGGTGAAAAGCTCTACATCCCATTACCGAACCCATGAGCTGCATAGTCCCTTACCGTTTCACAGTTGATACTTTTTACAAGGGAACACACACAATGCACATGTTTGCTAAGATGTGGCTGAATCCACATGTTCATTTCCTTCAAGCTCTGGAGTGACTTGAAATGGTAACTTAGAGGATTCAGTATGGCTTGTACCTCATAGTCTAGCAAGATCTCTGATTCAGATACCCTCACTCGTGTTGGGTAGCCCCTTATTTGGCAACTGGCTGGCCAGAAGGGGGTTGTTCTGAAAGTGACATAAGGGGCTTTGTCTAGACTGGTATTTCTCAACTGGTGGCATCTCCCAGGCAATCAGGGGTTTTGAGGTATTGAGAATTGTATTACAATTATATATGGTTATCACTGATACATTTGTTCTCCTATTTTTATAGTAAATGAAAGGGGGTTGCAAAACTTGCTGACTTCCAATAAAGGGGAGCCAACCTGAAAAGGTTGAGAAACTCTGCAGTNTCAACTGGTGGCATCTCCCAGGCAATCAGGGGTTTTGAGGTATTGAGAATTGTATTACAATCTAAAGCAAAGAAAATTTTGCTCCATTGCTCCTGCGCACCCATAACCTTCAAGATCAAGTATTCTCTGTTGACCTCTCAAAATACACATAAAATAAATTATATATGGTTATCACTGATACATTTGTTCTCCTATTTTTATAGTAAATGAAAGGGGGTTGCAAAACTTGCTGACTTCCAATAAAGGGGAGCCAACCTGAAAAGGTTGAGAAACTCTGCAGTAGACTAAGGGTACGTCTACACTACGGGATTACTCCGAATTTACGGAATTCGATTTTTTGCAACCGATTGTATAAATTCGATTGCACGTGGCCACAGTTAGCAGATTAATTCGGCGGTGTGCGTCAATGTACTGAGGCTAGCGTCGAATTCTGGAGCATTGCACTGTGGGTAGCTATCCCATAGTTCCCGCAGTCCCCCCCGCCCATTGGAATTCTGGGTCGAGATCCCAATGCCTTATGGGACAAAAAAATTGTCACGGGCGGTTCTGGGAACATCCTCCCCCTCCCTCCGTGAAAGCAACGGCAGACAACCGTTTCGCGCCTTTTTTCCTTGGTGAACTGTGCAGACGCCATACCTCGGCAAGCATGGAGCCCGCCTAGCTCAAGACAGCAGTCATGAACATTGTAAACACCTCGCGCATTATCGTGCAGTTTATGCTGAACCAGGACCAGAAAAGCCAGGCGAGGAGGAGGCGGCTACGGCAGCGCGGCGACGAGAGTGATGAGGACATGGACATGGACAGAGAATTGTCTCGCGCCACGGGCCCCGACGCTTTGGAGATCATGTTGTTAATGGGGCAGCTTCTCGCTGTGGAACGCCGATTCTGGGCCTGGGAAACAAGCACAGACTGGTGGGACCGCATAGTGTTGCAGGTGTGGGACGATTCCCAGTGGCTGCGAAACTTTCGTATGCGTAAGGGCACTTTCATGGAACTTTGTGACTTGCTTTCCCCTGCCCTGACGCGCCAGAATACCAAGATGAGAGCAGCCCTCACAGTTGAGAAGCGAGTGGCGATAGCCCTGTGGAAGCTTGCAACACCGGACAGCTACCGGTCAGTCGGTAATCAGTTCGGAGTGGGAAAATCTACCGTGGGGGCTGCTGTGATGCAAGTAGCCAAAGCAATCGCTGAGCTGCTGCTACCAAAGGTAGTGACTCTGGGAAATGTGCAGCTCATTGTGGATGGCTTTGCTGCAATGGGATTCCCTAACTGTGGTGGGGCGATAGATGGAACCCATATCCCGATCTTGGCACCGGAGCACCAGGGCAGCCAGTACATAAACCGCAAGGGGTACTTTTCAATGGTGCTGCAAGCAATGGTGGATCACAAGGGACGTTTCACCAACATCAACGTGGGATGGCCGGGAAGGGTTCATGACGCTCGCGTCTTCAGGAACACTAGTCTGTTTAAACGGCTGCAGCAAGGCATTTACTTCCCAGACCGGAAAATAACCATTGGGGATGTTGAGATGCCTATCGTTATCCTTGGGGACCCAGCCTACCCCTTAATGCCATGGCTCATGAAGCCATACACAGGCAGCCTGGACAGTAGTCAGGAGCTGTTCAACTACAGGCTGAGCAAGTGCAGAATGGTGGTAGAATGTGCCTTTGGACGTTTAAAGGGTCGCTGGCGCTCGTTACTGACTCGCTCAGACCTCAGCCAAACCAACATTCCCATTGCTATTGCTGCTTGCTGTGTGCTCCACAATCTCTGTGAGAGTAAGGGGGAGACCTTTATGGCGGGGTGGGAGGCTGAGGCAAACCGCCTGGCCGCTGATTACGCGCAGCCAGACACCAGGGCGATTAGAAGAGCACACCGGGAAGCGGTGCGCATCAGAGAAGCTTTGAAAACAAGTTTCATTGCTGGCCAGGCTCCTGTGTGAAAGTTCTGTTTGTTTGTCCCTGATGAAAACCCGCCCCCTTGATTGACTCATTCCCTGTAAGCAACCCACCCTCCCCCCTTCGATCCCAGCTTGCTTTGAAAAAAATAAAGTCAGTATCGTTTAGAACTCATGCATTCTTTATTAACGGGTAATAAACATAGGGAGAGAACTGACAAGGTAGTCCGGGTGGGGTTTGGGAGGAGGATAGGAGGGAAGGAACAGGTCACTGAAAAAGTTCAAAATAATGACAGCCTTTTGCTTGGGCTGTCCACTGGGGTGGAGTGGCAGGGTGCATGGAGCCCCCCCCCCCCCCGCGTTCTTACACGTCTGGGTGAGGAGGCTATGGAACTTGGGGAGGGGGGAGGGCGGTTATACAGGGGCTGCAGCGGCACTCTGTGATCCTGCTGCTGCCGTTCCTGAAGCTCCACCAGACGCCGGAGCATGTCTGTTTGCTCACGCAGCAGCCCCAGCGTTGCATCCCGCCACTTCTCGTCTCGAGCGTCCCTTCTCTCCTCCCGTTGGTCCCTTCTCTCCTCCCGTTGGTCCCTCATGTCCTCACGTTGGTCCCTCTTGTCCTCACGATCACTGGCATCTTTCCTGAACTTTGAGACCGTGTCCTTCCATTCATTCAAATGAGCTCTCTCATCGCGGGTAGATTGCATTATTTCTGAGAACATGTCGTCTCGCGTGCGTTTCTTTCGCCGCCTTATCTGGGAGAGCCTTCGGGACGGAGGAGGGAGGCTTGAAAAATTTGCAGCTGCAGGAGGAGGGGAAAAAAGGGAGAGAAGTATGTAAAAAGATACATTTTATAGAACAATGCTTATACTCTTTCACGGTGAACAACACTATTCACATTACATAGCACATGTGATTTCAGTACAAGGTCGCATTTTGCATCTTATATTGAGTGCCTGCGGCTTTGGTGTTAGAGATCACAGACGCAGGGCCGGGCAACAGAATTCGGCTTGTATGCAGCCATGGTAAGCCATTGTCTTTCGGCTTCTGCATTAAATCAGCGCCCTCCTTTCCCATAGCAAGCAAAGCCCATTAAGTGCTGCGGTTTTCCTGTTACCGTGCAGCAGCAGAAAACAAAATAACCCCCACCACCACCACCCATCCAATTCTGTGGGATGATCGCTTTACCCCTCCCCCCACCGCGTGGCTGGTATCAGGGAAGACCCCTGCTAGCCAAACGCGAAAACCTCAGCGCCATTGTCCACCCACTCCCCCCCGCCCGCTTGGCTAACTGCAGGGAAGGATTTCTTTTCAGCTACAGGCAAACAGCCCAGTAGGAACGGGGCCACCTCTGTCCCCTTAATTACATTCCCGTATTTCAACCAGGTTACCCTGAACGATATCACTCTCCTGAGGATAACACAGCAAGATAAAGAACGGATGTTGCTTGAATGCCAGCAAACACCGGGACCATACGCTGCCAAGCTTTGTCATGCAATGATACCAGATTACTTGCTGCTAGCATGGCGTGGTCAAGTGTCCTACCATGGAGGACGGAATAAGGCTGCCCTGCCCAGAAACCTTCTGCAAAAGCTTTTGGAGTACCTCCAGGAGAGTTTCATGGAGATGTCCCTGGAGGATTTCCGCTCCATCCCCAGACACGTTAACAGACTTTTCCAGTAGCTGTACTGGCCGCGAATGCATCCCAAGTCCCCAGGGCAAATTAATCATTAAAAAATGCTTGTTTTAAACCATGTTTGATATTTAAAAAGGTACACTCACCAGAGGTCCCTTCCAGGGGGTCTGCGATACCGCCTTGGGAGGGTTCGGAGGGTACTTCAGTCAGGGTGAGAAAAAGATCCTGGCTGTTGGGGAGAACGGAGTGCTGTGTGCTCTCCGCAAGCTCGTCCTCGTCCTCCTCCTCCTCTTCCCCGTCCGCAGAATCCTCATGCAAGGATGAGATTAACCCCTCCTCGGAGTCCACGGTCAGGGGTGGGGTAGTGGTGGCGGCGCCCCCTAGAATTGCATGCAGCTCCTCGTAGAAGCGGCATGTCTGCGGCTCTGCCCCGGACCGTCCGTTTGCCTCCTTGGTTTTCTGGTAGGCTTGTCGGAGCTCCTTCACTTTAACACGGCACTGATATGAGTCCCTATTGTGGCCTCTCTCCATCATGCCCTTGGAGATCTTGTCAAAAGTTTTTGCATTTCGTCTCTTGGACCGTAGTTCTGCTAGCACTGAATCCTCTCCCCATATAGCGATCAGATCCAGTACCTCACGTGTGGTCCATGCTGGTGCTCTTTTTCGGTTCTCGGACTGCATGGCTACCTGTGCTGTTCAGCTCTGTGTGGTCACCTGTGCTCTCCACGCTGGGCTAACAGGAAATGAAATTCAAAAGTTCGCGGGGCTTTTCCTGTCCACCTGGCCAGAGCATCCGAGTTTAGATTGCTGTCCAGAGCGGTCACAATGGTGCACTGTGGGATAGCTCCCGGAGGCCAATACCATCGAATGTCGTCCACACTAACCCTAATTCGAACCGGCAATACCGATAGCGCTACTCCCCTCGTCGGAGAGGAGTACAGAAACCGATTTTAAGAGCCCTTTAAATCGAATTAAATGGTCTCGTTGTGTGGACGGGTGCAAGGTTAATTCGCTATAACGCTGCTAAATTCGAACTAAAATCGTAGTGTAGACCAGGCTTTAGATATAAAGGTATGTTGTTTGCTAATGCATTCTAGCATGTTCTGTCTGGCATAAACAATGCAGCATACACTTTAACATATGCTAAGCTGGTTGAGTTAAAGGCAGAGTGCTAAAGGAATTCTATAGTGTTCCTAGCCCTTTCTCACCTGCACTTTCACTTTCAAACTCAATAATCTTGCATAGCAGCTGCAACAACATGTTGCCACTTGACAGTCAGACTGGCCTTACTTCATTTCAGCGTTTACTTGACTTGAATTCATAAGGATAAAGAACTGTATTATAATGTATAGTCATTATTAGTATTTTTATTAATTATTCAGTGTCCAAAGACATGCTAGGAGATTTATGGACATAAAAACACGTTCTCTTCCCTGAAGAGTTTACAGTCTATATTTTAGACAATAAACAAGTGTGAGAAACACATATTGGGGTGGGAGTGGAGGAACGGAGGACAAAGATAATGTCATGCTGTTTATAAATTCCAATTCAAGAAGGGACCATTGTGATAATCTAGTCTGTATAACACAGGCCATTGAACTTCCCCCAAAAATAATTCCTAAAGCATATCTTTTAGAAAAACATCCAATCTTGATTTTAAAATTCAGTGATGGAGAATCTATCATGAACCTTAACCATTGGAACAACTTTCCAATTACTCTCACTGCTAACAAATTTTAAGCCTTACTTCCAGTCTGAATTTGTCTAGCTTCTACTAACAGCCATTGGATCGTGTTTTACCTTTCTCTGCCAGATTGAAGAGCTCTTTATTATTTGTTCCCCATGTAGGTACTCATAGACTGTAATGAAGTCACCCCTTCTCCTTGTTAGACTCAAAGAGCTTAGTCCATTTAGCTTATTATAAATCATGTCTTTTCTCTGAACCCTCTCCAATTTATCAATACCCTTCTTGAATTGTGGACCCCAGAACTGGACACAGTATTTCAGTAGCAGTCACACCAGTGACAAATACAGAGGTAAAATAACCCCTCTTACTCCTACGTGAGATTCCAGTTTATGCATCCAAGGATTGCATTAGCTCTTTTGGCCACAGTGTCACACTGGAGCTTGTGTTCAGCTGATTATCCATCTCCGCCCCCAAAAACTTTTTCAGTCACTGCTTCCCAGGATAGAGTCACCTTCCTGTAAGTATGGACTACATTTTTCTCCTAGATATATAAATTTATATTTAGCCATATTAAAATACATAGTTTGCTTGCACCCAGCTTATCAAGTGATTCAGATTGCTCTGTATCAGTGACCTGTCTTCTTCATTATTTACCACTCCCCAAATTTTTGTCTCATCTGCAAACTTAATCTGGGATGATTTTGTTTTCTTCCAGGTCGTTGATAAAAATGTTAAATAGTGTAGGGCCAAGAACAGATCCCGGTGGGACCCCACTAGAAACACACCTGCTCAATGATGATTCTCAGGTCTCAAAATGTAATTGTAAACAATCCATTAAACAGCTTTTAATTCATTTAATGTGTGACATGTTAATTTTGTATCATCCTAGTTTTTTAATCAAAATGGCATGTGGTATCAAGTCAAATGCCTTATAGAAGTCTACGTCTATTATGTCAACACTATTACTTTTAGAAGCCAAACTTGTAACCTCAGAAAATAAAAAGCTTAGTTTCACAGGATCAATTTTCCATAAACTGATTGGTATTAATTATATTACCTGCCTTCAATTCTTTATTATTTGAGTCCCATATCAGCTGCTTCATTATCTTGTCCAGGATCAATGTCAGACTGACAGACCTATAATTACCTAAATCATCCCCTTTTAAAATATTGCCACAGTATTAGCTTTCTTTCAGTCTTCTGGAATTTCCCCAATATTCTAAGACTTACTGAAAATCATCTTTAACAGTTTAGAGAGTTCTCCAGCCAGCTCTCTTAAAACTCTTAGATACAAGTTATCTGGATCTTCTGATTTTTAAAATGTCTAACTTTAGTAGCTGCTGTTTAATAGCCTCATGAGCTACTAGTGGAATGGAAAGAGTATTATTCTATGATATGACTACATCATCTGTTTTTCCCCAAATATGGAACAGAAATATTTATTGAACATGTCTGCCTTTTCTGCATTATGATAATTTTACCATTTTAGTCTAGTAATGGACCCAATACCATTATTAGGATTCTTTTTGTTCCTAATATACTTAATGTCCTTATTGTTCTTAACTCTGATGGCCACAGATTTGTCCCTTTGCTTACCGTATCAATTTTCTACAAGTCCTAGCTTCTGATTTATATTCATTACTATCAGCTTTCCTTTTCTTCCATTTTTTATTTTATTTTATTATTGTTGTCTTCACTATCCCTCTAAACCAGGTGTTCTCAACTAGATGTCGGGACCCCTCAGGGGGTCACGAGGTTATTACATGGGGGGGTCACGAGCTGTCAACCTCCACCCCAAACCCCACTTTGCCTCCAGCATTTATAATGGTGTTGAATATAAATTAAGAACACTCTTTTATATAAGGGGGAGGTTGCACTCAGGCTTGCTCTGTGAAAGGGGTCACCAGTAAAAAAGTTTGAGAGCCACTGCTCTAAACCAGGTCTGTGTTGTGGTTTTTTTTAGTTTTTTTTGTTTTTTTGTTTTAAACCAGTATGGCCTTCTTCATCAATTGTGGCTTTTGGGGCATCTAGTAAAGTGTTATTAAACAGTTCCCAATTATCATTCACATTTTTCTGTTTAAATTTCCCCTCACAGCTGATATGACTCATAATTGTTTTCAGGTTTGTGAAATTGACCTTTTTAAAGCACTGGGTATATATAGATATAGATATATTTATATGTATGTATGTCACTGCTCTGGACTTTATTCTGTTTGCACATTATAAATGTGATCAAGTCATGATCATTTGTACTTGTTACCATTAATTTTTAGTTCTGCGATCAGTTCCTCTTTATCGGTCAAGATGAAGTCTAATATAGAATTCCCCCATGTTGGATGCAACATTTTTGACTTAGGAAATTTTCATCTATAATATTTAGAAATTTCAAGGATGCTTTACTACTGGCACTATGAGACCTTCAGCATCTGTCACTCAAATTGAAGTCCCTCATGATCAGGCAGCTTTTATTCCTCCACATTATATATGTAGGTGTGTAAGGCTTCTGGGGGGGGGGGAAGGGTGTCTTTGCATGTCTTGTAGGTTCCACATATATGCACATGAAACCACCTTTATATGCATCTACATCAACTTTTAAAATTACAATTTAACTTGTCTGTTCTGATTATACTTTTTCAAAATGGTGTGTGTGTACATATAAATGCCTCCATTGAAAGCACTTGCTAATTTTTTTTAATTTTAAAAAACGTCTAACCTCCCTTCTTGCTCTTCATAATGTTTTATTAAATAGGCAGTCCTGAGGCAGCCAAGTGCCTGCCTCATAAAGACTCCAAACAAAAAAATAGAACTTGTGGACTAGGGCTCCCACAGATCAACATGTACTCTGGCACAGGAAAATAATTACACTAATTTTAATCAACTAAAAGTAGGGTTTCCAGTGCTTTTAAAAATATAATCTAAAATTTTCAGTGTGCGCTGAAACTAGCACCTTCAATTTCATTTTAAGCTGTGTTTTAGAAGGAAGTCATTGTCAGCTCAAATTGGCAGTTTGAAAAAGAAATGCTTTCTAGTCTGATTACAGTTGAGTGCATACACTGGAAAAGTTTTCCTTTAAGTTGCTAATATCTCTGTGGAGCAGCTTTGGTCTGAGTCATGGCTACTACAGAAATACAGCAGCCTGAGCTGGAGGTGATTACAACCAACCATAGAGTTTTTAGGATCCAAATGCCTTTTGTGTATTTGTACACTTTGAAAGGGGTTATGTGGAATTTAAACAATATTTTTCACTTATTGTGGCTTTGTCCATATGAGGATCTCGGGGAGCACAGTAAACTTGTCATGATATGAAACTTCCTGGTGCAGAGGACCAGTGCAAATCCCTCTGCACCACTGACGTTATTGGCTCGGATTCACAATTGCCTATGGCCTTTCTAAGCCAGTTTGGTGTTGCCCACGCAGGGGACCATGGGACCATCCGCCTGCCATGGAAGAGGAGGACAGGGGGTCAGGGACAGGCCAGAGGTGAGAAAAGGAGCTTGTATGCTTTGGTAATTCTGTGCCCTTGCAGTGGTCCACGGGGGTCACTGAAGCAGGAGCACAAGTTAGAGCAGCCCTTAACACTAACGTAACCTAGCTCAGGAGCCAAACTGTCTAGATGCCCCTAAAAAAGGGAGGCTCAAGTTACCTACCATTGCTGCCTGTGCTGGTCCATTTGTCCTATTTTCAAATGGGGGAAATGCAGACAGAGGTCAGTAAGATCACAAAGGGAGCCTGTGTAAGTTACCAAGGTTATCAGGCTCATGTAACAGGGCTGAGAATAAGACCCAGATCTCTTGGCTCAAGATTATCCCTTCCTTCCCTTTTACAAATGTATAAATCTAATAATGCATTACTTTGTAAAACAAACCATTCTGTTAATTATGCTATACCATGAACCTCAGCTTTATCTTAATTTCACAGCTTTTTCAATTCTTTTAAAGCAAAATTTAGGCTGGATAGAGAACATCAGGCAAAGGCATATGCTCCTTTGTAGGGAAAAAAATATTCCAGCTGAACAAAATTTTACAAAAAAAGGGTGGAGAAGAGAACCAAGGCCCTATAAAGTTTATGTAAACTGATCAACAGTGAATTTCACCTTCCCTAGTGTTTCCTAGCTCCAATGCTTTGTTTGGTAACTTACAAATTCCTTGAAATTTTCTATAGTCTTAACTAATTTAAATAATTTTGTGTCTTCTGCTAATTTTGCTACCTGACTGTTGACTCCCTTTTCTAGACTTCTGTTAAATGTATTGAACAATACTGAGCTGACTACGGAAAAGTGGGAGATGCTGCTGTTTTTTTTCCCACAGAGAAAAACTGATCATTTGTTCCTTTAATTTTCTATTAGTTTCTGATCCATGACCCTTCCACTCCTACACGTCTATGATTCTATCTAACCTTGCCCTATGACGGTTTAGTTTCTGTAACTGTTTATTGTGATGGGCTTTGTGAAAGGCCTTTTGAAAGTCTATATAAATTATATCAACTAGTGTGTTAAAGAATTATAGTAAAGAGAGAGAGAGAGATGGCTTTCTGTTGGAAAAGCTGTGGTGGTTTGTCCTTTATTGATTTATTTCCATTTATAATTATTGTTTTATACCCGGGATAGTGGTTGAAAGTAATGTTGACTGGCCTGTAATGCTTCTTTTTCAACAAAAAGCAACAGAGAGTCCTGTGGTACCTTTAAGACTAACAAATGTATTGGAGCAGAAGCTTCGGTGGGTGAATACCCACTTCGTCAGACACATGCGTCTGGTGAACAAAGGTTCACCAAACTGCTACCCTTAAGTCTTATGGTATTTTAATGAGACTGTATAGTACTAAGCTCAGCCACTTAACCTTAAATTCTGCTACCAAAAAAAACACCACCAAAAACTGCTGCGTGTAATTCCACCCATTTGTGTCAACACTCCCACTTGCCCCCACCTCAGCGTGCGAGCCTGGAACGGGGAGGTTAGAGGCAGATCAGCGCTGGAGAGTCACTCCCAGTGTCCTGTGAGCAGCAGGACCTGAAGGGAGGGAACTGCTTTGCCAGGCTCTGTGCATATTTCCAACTGCCCCCAGCTGTAACCCCCCAACTCTGGTACAAGCTGCGGGGCATCATTTGCGCCTAAGGGTGTCTCAGAGTAAAACACAGGGCGCTAGGAGGGCGAGGAATGCAGCCTGGCTGCCATGCCCAGTGCATTAACCCAACTCGGCCTAGTAAATGCCAGGAAGGCGTCTCCTCGCTCCCCTCCCCCCGCGCTGCGCGTGGCCAGCGGCAGTGGCTCTTCTGCACGCGGGCCCCACCGGGGTTTGCGGAAGACGGGCCGGGGCTGGGGGGAGACTCGTCTATCGCTCCCTGGGTGCAGCGGCCTGCAGAGGTGGCGCAGGCGCCCTGCTCCCACCGCGCTGCCGCCGAGCCGAGAGCTGCGGGGGCTGCAGGGAGAAGGCGGAGACCGGCTGTGGCTGCTGCACTAAGCCCCTTCCCCCGCGGGCTTCGGAGCCCTATGCCCCCTCCGGCGAGCCCGGGGTCCCGGTTGGTGGCGGCTCGCGGTAGCTGCCGGGATGCTGCTGCTGCTTCTGCTGCTTGCTGCCTGTTGGGGGCGGGGGACGCCGTCTGGCAGCCCCCCAGGCCCGGCGGTGCACAGCCTGCGAGGGGACTGGTGGCTGGGCAACGGGAACGGCTCGGTGGTGCTGAATGGGGATGTGCCTGGCTGCGTTCACACGGCCTTACTCCGCCAGGGCCTCATCCAGGTACTGCATGCACGCCGGGCTACGGCTCTCTCCTCGCAGGGGCCCGGCCGGCCCGGGGGTTAACGCGAACTGCGCCTAGGGACCCCCCGCCGACGCTGCCCCCAGTCAGATGGTGTTTCCGTCCGTCCGTCAGTCTGGCTGGCTGCCCAGCCGGCTGCTGGGATCAGAGCACCGGCCTGGGCGAGGGCAGGAGGCTGGTGGTGGGTCTCCCTCCCCCACGTGTTCCTGCTCTAGGCCAGTGCTGCGGGGTTTAGGGTGTGGGCAGTGCTCGGGTGGTTTTGGTGGATGTGCATAAAAAGAAATGAATAAAACGTGGTGATTTGGGGGCTCCTGTTCTGTCAAATGTAAAAACATGAAATAAAAGGTAAGTAGCCTGGGAGCACTTGAAAGGGAGCGCTAAGGCCCTGCCTCTTAGAAACATTTACAAATTTTATTAAAGCTAATGTTTAAAATCAAATTTACACAAGTTAAGAGGGAAGGTACATCTGGGGTCAGGCTTGAGTTATGAGGGATTACAGGTATCAGTTACAAGGTTCACAGGATGCATACATAGTACATAACCAGCATAGACCCAGATTGGGGTGCAGGAGTTTTTAAAACATCAGTGGATAAGTGGTCTGGGGTACGCCACCCATAGAATGTATTTAGAGTCCAAGTCAGTATTGGTGTAGTGAATAAGTACATGGGTGGGGTGCGTCCCTTGGTTCGTCAAGGAAGGAAGGAAGTGTGTTATTTCCCTGACCGGCATTCTCGCTTACTCAACCTAGTACTGACGGTGTCCCATGATGTGTTCCGTGTAGATGTCTCTGGACCACCTGATGGTGTCGGACACCATGAGCTGTCTCATGAGCCGGGCGTAGCGCCGACCGACTCTGCACACTCTCAGCACCAGCTCATTGTGGGGGTCCCACGCACCCAAGGCTTTACAGTTGTCTCAAACACTGCAAGTTTCACTAACATGACTGCAGTATCTGGGCTATTCCTGTAGCAATATTTTATATTTTTTTCACATCTTTAATGTCAAAGGAGGCCAAATCTTGTTATGTACAGCATCACTGAAATGCAACCGTCTCTGAGTAGTCCAAATTGGATGTTGGTTGCACAGCATCCTGCACAGTCTGGGAGAGTGCAAAAAATGTGGCCAACAACACCAGCACAAACTTCTTGTGTTGTGAAAAGCATCCCACTCTTACAGCGCCTTTGATGTCCACTTGGTAGAGACAGAACGGAAGTGTTTAAAGCCCCACACAGTGGAGTGCACATTTATTCAATTTGTCTACCTCAGAAGGATGAAATCCTGAATTGACCCTGTTGAAATTTGAGTTGTGTTTGCAGGGAGTTTGGGGATTTCAAGGCTGATGCTTAATCCACTAAACGACCCCCTCAAGGCCCTGTAGGCTACTGCAGAATTTTGATAGCATGCATAGATTTGTAGTATTGTAGAAGAGGCAAGTCCTGGCTTTCATGTTGTACCATGAAATACTTCACTACTTTTAGAGAATTGTTCATATCAAAAGATTTTCAGAGTTTTTGCAACTTGTATTTTTGTATCATTTCCTGCTTCTTTTAGCTTTCAGGTTTGGGAGAACTCCTTTCCTGTAACAATGAGTTCCAATTCTTGTTCTATAAATCAATGGCAAAACTCCCTTTTCATCCATTCAGAGCAGACGCAGACCCAGTGTCACTACCAATCCACATGTTTTTTGTTTGGGGTTAATCTGGCCTCTTTCACCCAAATGGGAGTTTATAATTGATAGACTCTTATCTCTGCTGGTGCAGCCAGATGTTGCAATAATGCTGTGAATAAGTCCTTTAAGAAGGGCAATGGAAGCTATGACCAGTGGGTTGAATCACACATGAGTCACACGTGTTGTAATGGAAGACTCAAACGTTTAACTCTCCTTTTTGAAATAAGGAAGTGTGGTCACTAATTTAACTGAATTGCTGTAAATGGGCCAGTAATTTCAGTTTTGAACGGGAGCCAGGGTTTAGGCCATTTGGGGCTTAGGCCAAGCTCATGCAGAAGGGCAGAACCCCTGTGCCTTGGTGGAGCCCTGTTGACTTCAGTCAGCCTTCAGGGTCAATTAGGCTACAGCCTTAGGGCTTGTCTACTCACAGATTTGCATGGGTTTAGTTAAACTTGTGAAAAACCTTATGTGAGCATTTTAAATGGCTTATTTTGGTTGGGGGAGAGGGGAAACCTTTGAGCCATCTGGCAGAAGTGGAACTCAGCTGCTTGTGATGTGATCTATTTATTGTGGCCAGCAATGTAAAAAAAAAAAGGTACAAGGGACAGTTCTCTAAATATGTGTAAGGCAAGGCCGGCTTTAGGCCAATTCCCCGGATTCCCCAGAATCGGGCCCCGTGCCTAAGAGGGCCCCGCGCCTTAGGCGCCTTTTTAATTTTTTTTACTCACCCGGCAGCGGCCCGGGTCTTCGGCGGCATTTCGGTGGTGGGTCCTTCAGTGCCGCGGAAGACCCGGAGCGAGTGAAGGACCCCCCCGCCGCCGAAGTGCCGCCGAAGCCCTGGACCGCCGCCGGGTATTCGAATCGGGCCCCGCAGTTCCTAAAGCCGGCCCTGGTGTAAGGTCTGGGTGACACCAGGTGAGGGGGAAAAATGGGGTGATTTTTCAGAGGTACTGACCACCTGCTGCTCACTTCAGTGACATTCATTGGTGCTTAGTACCTCTAAAAATCAGGGCACCTTTTTTTAAGGTGTCCAAACATGGACTTAAGAGCTTAACTTTAGACACCTAAATTTGAAAATACTTGGCCTGGGATCATTTTTATTTCTCTTTTATTCCTCTCTCTCCCAGAGTTGATGTCCTCTGTCATCATACTTATAGAGAATAGTCAGGNTGCCTAAGAGGGCCCCGCGCCTTAGGCGCCTTTTTAATTTTTTTTACTCACCCGGCAGCGGCCCGGGTCTTCGNTGCCTAAGAGGGCCCCGCGCCTTAGGCGCCTTTTTAATTTTTTTTACTCACCCGGCAGTGGTCCGGGTCTTCGGTGGCATTTCGGTGGTGGGTCCTTCAGTGCCGCGGAAGACCTGGAGCGAGTGAAGGACCCCCCCGCCGCCGAAGTGCCGCCGAAGCCCTGGACCGCCGCCGGGTATTCGAATCAGGCCCCGCAGTTCCTAAAGCCGGCCCTGGTGTAAGGTCTGGGTGACACCAGGTGAGGGGGAAAAATGGGGTGATTTTTCAGAGGTACTGACCACCTGCTGCTCACTTCAGTGACATTCATTGGTGCTTAGTACCTCTAAAAATCAGGGCACCTTTTTTTAAGGTGTCCAAACATGGACTTAAGAGCTTAACTTTAGACACCTAAATTTGAAAATACTTGGCCTTGGATCATTTTTATTTCTCTTTTATTCCTCCCTCTCCCAGAGTTGATGTCCTCTGTCATCATACTTAAAGAGAATAGTCAGCCAAATATCTTTTAGGTCTTATTCAACCAAGCAAAATATATCAGCATGTAACTTATGAATGAAAGCTTTATGCTAACAATGGTGATCCTCTATTATGTGTACTCCAAATATTATATGATGCCATTTCTGCTGGCAGGTGACTCCTACAGAATTCTTGGCACTGATGAACAGGGCTCTTGTAGCCAGATTTTCTTACCAGCCATTTGCCTTTCATGGGGTCTCCGTTTTGTTATATTAGCTGCTTCTCTGATTTGTTGAGCACTGTAGTGCAGAGAATTCCATAAATATCTGAGCTCAAGTGTCTATATGTCACAAGTGATGCTTGTGCAGTTCTGAAAATGAAATCTGTTTTTACCAGGAACTTAATTACCAGTTTGTCTAAATTGTTGCATTTGACATTTTCTCATAAGCTGATATTTTTCTGAGCCACTCAAAGAACAACCACGTCATCCATCAGGTGGTTCTATTATTAGTTATTATTTATATTACTGTAACGCCTAGGAGCCCTAGTCATGGACCAGGATCCCATTTTGCTAGGCATTAAATGGCATTCATTGAGGAAAATAATTGGCTAATATAAATGTACAGTTTTCTATTCAGATGTTTACTGCAGTGTGTGGGTTGAAACTGTCCTGATAAATTAAAGAGCCAGAGTGAAACTGACTAGTACTGAAGGTTCTATACATTCAAATAGATTTTAATTGGTACTGTAGGTCCCCTTTACTAGAGGGGCCTCTGAACTTTCTTGGGAGTGTTCCAGTTGGGAAGATCCAGTGTGCTGCAATCTAGCCTTAGCGACTACAACTCCCCCAGGTTGTGCAGGGAACAGGGAGGGATCCATTTTTGGGGAGAGAAGCCAGATTGCTGGTGTGGAGCTCTGTCTATACCAGGAGCTGCTGCGGGGAAGCCAGAAGCTGCTGTGGAGAGCCTGCTGGGGCTTTGATCGACCAGGGAGCTTCAGAGGTGGTTGGTGGCTTCACTGGAGCCAGGGCAGAGACTATTGCTGTGCCTAGAGCTGACTGAGGTGGGCCTACAGTGAAGGAACTGTGAGTAACCCCCACTCTTGTTTGGGAAAGTACTTGCAAGGGGAGGGGCATAGCAGAGAGACTGGGTCTGAGGAGAGGCAGAGTGATTTTCCCATCAAACCAGGACTCAGAGCTGCTGACATTTGGTGGGGCCAACTCCAATCGTCAGAGGGAGTGTGCAGCTTGTTGCCTTGTCTGGACTGATACACAGAACCAACAGAGCACTGTCTCCAGCTGCTGATCTCCAAGTGCGCCCATGCAAGCGTCTAGGACTCTGAAATCCAGAGGAGTGTACGCTCCGGGGTGGGGTAAATGGTGGCAGTGTAAATGCCAGTTAGATAAGTTTAAATTATTACTGTATATTATAATTGTTAATTGATTTTATTCATCTGCCCCCTGTGGATTTAAATTAGTAGTGACATTTAATCTTAGTCAGTTATACCCTGTTTCTTTAAGTTGTTAAGTAAAGGTGTGTTAAATCTAATTTAAGTATATTGGATGTATATTATTTATAATTAGTATTTTTGAGTTAGACCCATGCCACAGATTATTATTACTATTTGAAGGGGTTTATTCCGGGAGGTTCCCAAGGTACACCATTGAGTGTACAGGGGCAGCCAGGTGGAGGCACTGCCAATTTTAAATTCCTTTAGGAGTAAAGGGACTGCAGCAAAGGGGTGGATAAAGGATTCCCACCTATCCAACATCACCACTGGGATACTCAGGATCTCCTTTAATGTCAACAACATCAGGTGCCCAGGCACACAGGTCAGTGTTGCCTGCTCCGGAGAAATCCAGGGTGGAAAGGGAGGTTTACAGTATTTAGACTTGAAAAGATTAAATATCACTGCTCTATACAACCTCTTTTAATTAATGTCTTGTGAATGGATATGGAGTTGAAGTAGATGGAGAGATGTATTAGTAGCCTTTAAAATAGAGCATAAAAACAATATTCAACAGCATATATTAATATTTTTGTCAGCTTCCCAACTTGTCTTGTAAAAACATGTCTTTCTATTCTGTAGCTTTTGGCTTAGTATTCAACTGAAACACATCTTATGAATAAGGTGATATTCAGTTAAATGTCTTGTCTGAATAAGCACTGAAAACATGAATGGCTTAAGGGTGAATTTACAAAACTAGTATTCCAAGAATAGAATCTCTTCATTACTACCATGAGTTAAAATTCACATGAAGCTGTAAATATGTGAAAATGGGCTTTTGGAAAAATGTATAGGTGTTCTGACTGCAGTTTCACAGAAATTAAAGTATCTCTGGGTGTAGATAAATATTCTAGCAGTGTGACTTCCATTGTTTCAGAAGGTATTGAAAATGAGAACACCTTGAAGTTGGATGTAGTGACAATTCACTATTGCAAAATGGGTTTATATAATGTGAACATGCAAAGCAGTTTCAAATTGCATCACAGCAAAACTGTTGCAATAGAAAAGACACCTACTTCTGTTTTTTATTATTATTAATGTTTAAATCACAAGGAATATATAATTAAATACAAGAATTGTATTACAGGAAGGAGTCAAAAATCAGTGTAGCCATCTGGAGGAGACAAGCAATAGAAAGTATATAGTAGTCATTGTTGCTTTCTTAGGGCTTCAGCCAAATCCCACTTCTGTTTACTTCAAAGAGCATGGGATCAGGCTCGCACTCAACAAAAATGAGAAAGATATGATTTAAAGTATGCTTAAAGGTGGGTTTTATTCTGTCAACTGTATTGTAAAGATCTGTCAAAACTGGGAGGGGGCAGAAGATTAGAGCCTATATTCTGCTTCTATAATAAAGTCAAGCTATGAGATGTTGGATATTTCCTAGACTTAAAGGTGACCTGCAAAGGAAAAAAATGGTTTTGTGCCCCCTTTTATTCTTTATAATGTATAAAGAAGGCTTGATTTCCACCCCTCCCTCACCCCCCAAAAGCAAACCCGTGGGTTTTTCCTACTTGTTTGTTACATTTGAAGTTCAGATCCTGTCTAACCTGGAAGGCTCTACGATGGCTAAAGAGTTAGTGAAATGATGGCCTTCCAGGACTTGAGCGCAGTTGAGAGGGGAAGGGATTTTTAGTCATACTGTTTAAAACTGTTTGATTTTGTGAACACCTTCTTCACTTACTATTAAACGTTCTGGAGAAAAGGTGTCACTCAACACCTTCACTCCTTCAATAATGTGTCAGAGCTAACAATATACGTGCTCTTGAGACCCCCAGGATGTCCTCCAGTAGATTGTAGGATGACAAGACAACATTCCTGTTAGTTCCAAAGTAACGCAAAACAAAACAAACCACACCTTCAAAAAACCAAGTAGCAAAAATTCAAACGAACAAAAAATCTTCTGGGTTCAAAATCAGTTAAAAAAAATTTCACAGATCATCTTTAAGAAACACGAGGAAGCCTAGAAATTTATTGGCTATGGATGTGGTTGGTGGAATCAAATGAAAATAACTTTTTGACATTGCACAAAGCTCTCCAGCCAAAGGCCAGGCAACAAAATTACTATAACCACTAGGAAATGGAACACCAACTCACTTCAGATAAGATGCTGTACAGTCATCCAATGGTAGCAATGTTTGGTCACTATCAAGTGGAGCTAGATTCAGACTAGTGGTCTAGAGTTGTCGGGTTCTGTTTCCTGAGCCATCAAGTTCCTTACTGTGGGTTTTCTCAGGCCTAGGACGTGATGATATAATCAACCAAAGCAATGGGGCAGGATTGATCATTGAAAGAAGTTTGGGATGAACGAATAAAATAATCTTGAGCTAGTAATTGCTGTTCTGGGCAGAAAACTGAACAAAACTGCAGCATGTTTAACAATCTAGAAAGTGGCATTGATGGCATCAGGCTTCAGATTGCACGTACCTGCACACACACGCATAAAACTGCATGAAAAAGTCTGGTCATCAATGTACTACACATCTGCTCCTGCAGTTGAAGGGATCATTGTCATGTAGTTTTGGCCCAAGCTTTATTTTTTGTTAAAGGTTTTACAAAAGCTAATAATAGAAATAGCTTCCTGGAATGTAAACCAAATAAAATTAAAACCAGACTATTCAAATATAAACATTCCCTTGTGTGTCTGCAACTAGATCTGAGTAATTAATACATAATTTGTGCTGAATTGAGCCTCAAATGTTTGTGAGCCTTTTGCAATTTTCTTGAATTTATTTGTTTAAAATTATTTGCTTACATGAATTATTATTGATCTTAACATAACATAAGAACATAAGAAAGGCCGTACCGGGTCAGACCAAAGGTCCATCTAGCCCAGTATCTGTCTACCGACAGTGGCCAATGCCAGGTGCCCCAGAGGGAGTGAACCTAACAGGCAATGATCAAGTGATCTCTCTCCTGCCATCCATCTCCATCCTCTGACGAACAGAGGCTAGGGACACCATTCTTACCCATCCTGGCTAATAGCCATTTATGGACTTAGCCACCATGAATTTATCCAGTCCCCTTTTAAACATTGTTATAGTCCTAGCCTTCACAACCTCCTCAGGTAAGGAGTTCCACAAGTTGACTGTGCGCTGCGTGAAGAAGAACTTCCTTTTATTTGTTTTAAACCTGCTGCCTATTAATTTCATTTGGTGACCCCTAGTTCTTGTATTATGGGAATAAGTAAATAACTTTTCCTTATCCACTTTCTCAACATCACTCATGATTTTATATACCTCTATCATGTCCCCCCTTAGTCTTCTCTTTTCCAAGCTGAAGAGTCCTAGCCTCTTTAATCTTTCCTCGTATGGGACCCTCTCTAAACCCCTAATCATTTTAGTTGCCCTTTTCTGAACCTTTTCTAGTGCTAGAATAGATTGTTAAGATTAAGATTGTTTACTTGCAGTTTGTTGTATTTGAAATCCAAAATGTGATGTGCTGGTTAGTTATGATTGGACATGTAGGTCATGTGGTATTTTTCCATACTCAGGTTGTCTGAGCAGAACTCTTAGATCAAATTTTGAGTGCAATTGCTTGTGTTTATACATAGAATTCTAGAAATAGGAAGGGACCTTGAGAGGTGATCAAGCCCAGCCCCCTGTGCATAGGCAGGAGCAAGTAAACCTAGACCATCCCTGATAGGTTTTTGTCCAACCTGTTCTTGAAAACTCCAATGATTTTCAGACCTTATTTGTGAATGTTTTCTGATCTCTGCTTTAAACTCTTTGACCCTATGAGCATTCCTGCCAGGAAACTACATCACTAAAATAGTAATGGAAAGTGAATATGTAGAGATGTGAATACAGGCACAATTTTGAATTCACTGTTTTTTATTTGAGGGAATGTTTGCGGGAAAACGTTTTGAGCTACCTGCAGAGCAGCATTGTGTTGATAATAAACAAAACCGACTAGTTTAGTTTTAGTCAATAAACTGAGACGTGCAGAAAGACAACAAACTGCTTAATTGACAAATAGCTTGAAGGTCTGATCACCCTCTCCTGTAGAAATACCCATGGGAAGAGTCTTTGCCAAACTGTTCTGGGAATACTAGATCTTCTCCCTTCCACACAAATAAACATAGATAAATAAGGATTTGCCCTCTGCCCCTGAGCCCACAGAGCCCCAGAATCTTCAGGAGGCCAGGGGTATCTATGTGGATGTTTCTGCACCAGCTGTGAAGCACTTGCCTTCTTCTAACTCCCAATCTGTGTGGCTCCTCGGGCACCGTTTTGCCAGCACTTCCTCTTCCTGTAGTCTCCATGAAGAGGATGGAGTGGGGGCCACAAACCAACTACATCTTTTTTTGGATAACACTTTTCAGGTGCCAAGTAGGTCTTTGGGGGAGGAAAGTAATCCACAAACTCTCTGTCCCATCCTGTCTTCCTCCAGCTTTTTGCTTCAGTGGTCCCAGGTCCAAATATTGAAGAGGCCATTCCCTATGCACATTTATTTCAAGGAAGTGACCAGACTCTAGGGTTTTGAAATGTTTTTAGAATGTTAAATGTTGTCAGTTCACAGGTAAGGAGGTAGTTTTGTGTGTGTCATATTATTTTAACTTGGTGTTGCCCCTTTAAAGATGACTAAGTGATGAATAATAGAATAGAGCACTCCAAATCGGATGTGGGTAAGGTGTAATAGTCTCCCTCAAAAGCTTGCTTGCTGATCTTTCACATTTGAAAGCAGTAAGACATGACCCTTGTGCACGTGAACAGGCATCCTTCTCAGCCTGAGCCAGATTGTGATCAGAGATGTGCTCCAGGAGAAGGCCTCCCCACTTGTATGGCCTGCACGAGGGCCAGTCACAGTAGCAGTTCCTGCTTGCTGCTTACTCTCCCTGGCAAACAAATTACCTGAGAGGGGGTAGCAAGGAGGCAGGGCCATGCCCTACCCTCTGCACAGGCCCATGAAGAAGCGTATGTGCTGCTGGGGAGCTCCAGAAGAGAATATATTACTTGAGACATATCCTCTCTTGGTGTTCCCTCAGGCGCTGTGACTCTCTTCTGTGCCCTACACACGACTGTGTGTAAATCACACAATCTAGCCTTATATGTTGTAAAAGGAATCCAAGATACCAGAAGAGCCCCTTCAAAGAAATCTGAGTGCAGAAGGACTATTAATATTGATACTGATATACGAGATGAGAAAAATTGAGTTGCAGCAAGGAAAATAAAAGGACTGACCAAATTTTCTTTCTCCCAGTTTGAATCTGGACATTCAGGCCCCAGGAATAACTCTTAACATTCTAGAAAGTTTCTAATGTTACGTAGTGAATCTTGATGCCTCTGTGCTCTTTCCAGCTAAGCTTTGGGTAAAGTACATCAGCAGAATCTACAGCTATTTGTTTTAGGAAACCAATTCAGCTGAGAAATTGCTGGAGAAAGATGAGATGCTGTCTCAGCAGGTGCCTCTGATATACACACTGAACTGTCTGACATAAACATCTTTCTCATGTTCAGACACCACAGTGAGACTTGTTATTAGCTGGGTTCCACTCTTGCAACTCTTATACGAGTTCATGTGGGTAGTCCCACAGACTTCAGTGGGGCTAGTGCAGGATTGGGCCCTTAGTATATCATTGTTACTATTATTTCTACAGGGCCGTTGTGCGTAGTGTTTACTGACAAGTAGAGGACCAGGCACCTGGCTCTGCACTACGATCTACATCTGTGCAAAGGGAGGGGGGGGGGGGTAAATGCTACCAAAGAGTCAGACTTCCTCACTGACACTCACGTTTTCCAGGTGTAAGTGGCTGCACAAGGTGCAAGGCAGTGGAGTATCCGGTCCACACACCTGCCCTGAGTTGTTTGCAGTCTAGGTGAGGTACAAAGTGACCCAACATAAGGAAAGGAACATCAAGGAAAAGGGAGTGGGAATGAGTTGTAAGGAATGTGCTTATAATTCTTGAGTGAGCAGTATGACTAAAAGGAAAATAGCACATTTGTTGTAATTACAGTGAGGTTCTCACATAACTGTCTTTTGGGGGGAAGAACATAGGTAGACATTTTAATTTTACTCAACCAACCAAAATGTGTTTCCACTTTTCCCTCCCCAAATATAACAATGTAATATATTCCTATCATATCAGGAGTGATTGGTGTGGATTTCTGGGGATGTTGCTGTTTAAAACCATGCAGGTTTGTTCACTATAGTTTCTAGAGGTTTGAAGAATCTATTTCCCTGGCCCTTATCATCTTGTCTGTTCTCTATCCTCTGTCATTGTGGTGGTGGTTCTGCTGCTCTCTCTCTTCTTTTGAATTGCTACCTCTGTTGAATTCTTTCTGTTTTCAGCCCAGCATAATAAGGGCCAAATCCTGCTCCCCTTACTTCTAAACATGAGTACAGCAAGCAGGATTTGACCTATATACAGTTAATGTCAAAATGTTCTAAAGCTATTGCTTTCACATATCACTTCAAAGTGGAAGAAATATCTGTCCTCCTAAAGCTAACCAAAATAAGATAATTGGATTGTGCACTTGCAGAATAGCTGAAAGAAAATGACTCACCTCCTAGATAACAGTATTCATTTTATTTGTGTAACACTGCAATGTTTTTTGTTCGTCTATCAATAGGATCCTTACTATAGGTTTAATGATCTGACCTACAGATGGATCTCCTTGGATAACTGGACTTACAGCAGGACATTCAAAACCCCTTTTTATGTCAGGTACGCAATAAGAATAGTTTTATGTTATCTTCCATGCAAAAATGCTTGTTGTTAAGCAGTCAGCCCCAAATCCACCTATTACTTTCAGATGTAATAAACCAAATTCTGTAATGGGATATAAGCTTCAAGCAGCCTGTTGCTAAATGTCACTTAGTAGGTTTCTTTTTTTTTTTTTCAATATTTTATTCCCCATTGTCAAAAAATGGTGTACAAATTGCCAAGTGCTGAAGTGTAATAATAAAGCTGATAGGAAGCAAGCAGCCACACATCTGATATTTATTGAACATGGGATGTTGTGCTGTATTGTGAGTCTGATCCATGTCAGCTGTCATTTTAATTTGAAATGATAAAGATGGCTACACTGGGAAAGTATTTTTATAACCCATTGAAACAGCTGCTATTCAGGATATTGGGGACGTAGATTTCAGTATTGACTCTCTCATGTGTAGTTAATTCAAAGTACCCTAATAATTTTACATTCCTGTGTCATCATTCATAGCAAATGGCAGAAAGTGAATTTGGTTTTCGAGGGAGTAGATACAGTAGCGCAAATCCTGATCAATAATGTCACTGTTGGGAGAACGGACAACATGTTCAACAGATATGTGAGTAATGCTGGTATTTCTAAAGGCAATTCTACAGTTGTCTCAAAGCACTTTTCTGCCAAGCAGTTCATACCTAGACAAGTACACAGTAATACCCCCAATGTGTTCAGTCCAGAGTAAAATGTAATGGACTAGACTTGATAATATGTCATAGGGTTTGAAATGTCTTTATCTGAGAGCCATACAGAAAGCCACCTCAATGCTGGGAAGGGGAGGTGTATTGGCTTCCCAGTGGGAGCAGGATCAGGCCTAGAGAAGAACATTTCATGTTGTAATCTAGAAGAAGTATGGCAAGAGGAACAGTTTACCTAATAATATAAGTCTTGCTTCTTGGGAACTGTCACAGCTCTAAGAAAACTGAAGCTTAAATTAGTTATATTAGCTGGAAATCTGCTTACTAATTGGTATTAGAATGCTGCTGCTTTACATGTGAATGCTGAAGTGTAAATGCATGCAGTGTAAAGCTTACTTATAAATGTTTGTATGCAGTTTCTTTCTTTAGTTCTTTCATTCTAATATAGTATCTAATTCCCAGGCCTTTTGATGTCATTGTGTTGTCTCTTTGGTCCTAGTCTGTATCAGTATGACAAGATCAGGTACTGAATAGTCACAGTCCCATTTTAGGATTGCCATAATCATACAAAATAATTTTGTAGATTTCAATTATAAGATTGTGCTGGGTGCTATACAAACACTTAGTAAAATACAGTCCCTGCTCCAAAGAGCTTACAGTATAAATAGACAAAACACAAAGACTGTGAGAAAGGAAAGCCCATATCCATTTTATAGATGGGAAACTGAGCCACACAGAGATCCTTCGTTTCTTCATGTCTCAACATTTACCTTCATGGCTTTAGAGAAAAGAGGGTCTTAAGGCTGAGGCACAGAAATGGGACTCAGGAGATCTGGATTCTGTTCTTGGCTTTGCCCCAGACCCGCATGACCTGGAACAAATCAAATAGCCTTTTTGTGCCTCGGTTCCCCACCTGTGACATAGGAATATTAATTCTTCTCTCTCTCACAGGTTTATTGTGAAGTTTTAGTTAATGTCGGAAGGTGTCAAAACAGTTTACAGATGGAAGATGCTGTAGAATTGCAACATATTATTATTCAGTATTTATTTCTGGATCTTCATTTTGGTAGCCACTAGTAGCATCTGCTTTGTGAAGTGACTGCGTAAAGTAGAATTGAACAGACTAGGACAGAGCCAAGGATTGCAAGACTCTGGCAGTTACTCTATTCAGTGGCTCCATTTGTAAAACACTTTAGTGGTAAATCTATTCTGTGGAGGCTGCTTATGTTGTAATTTGTTGTGTGGTGGTCTGCTGCCTGGTCAAGGACAGTGGCTACTGATTGTGGAGAGGGGCAGGGGCACTTCCGCTTGGTAGAAATTCAAGAACAAATAGCAGGCATGCCACAACCTAATAGTGCGGAGAAAACACTAATAACCAATTGAAATCTTCGTTTTACCAGGTGAAATTAAATTGAGGGGTGGGTATAGTGGTGCGAGCATAAGAGTTTTAAAACTAAATATGTACCTTTTTGTCCATCCACAAATAGAGGAGGGTCTAACACCGCGGTGGGCAAACTTTTTGGCCTGAGGGCCACACTTGCGTATGGAAATTGTATGGCGGGCCATGAATGCTCACAAAATTGGGGGTTGGGGGGCAGGAGGGCTCCGGCTGGGGGTGTGGGCTCTGGGGTGGGGCTGGGGATGAGGGGTTGGGGATGCAGGAGGGTGCTCTGGGCTGGGACCAGGGGATTTGGAGGGCAGGGGGGATCAGGGCTGGGGCTGGGGCATGGGAGGAGGTCGTGGGGCAGGCTCTGGGCGGCAATTACCTCAAGCAGCTCCCAGAAACAATGGCATGTCCTCCCTTTGGCTCCTACGCCACCCCTGCAGCTCCCATTGGCTGCAGTTCCCGGCCAGTGGGAGCTGCGGGGGCAGCGCTTGAGGCGGGAGCAGAGTGCAGAGAACCCTGGCTGCCCCTATGCATAGGAGCCAGAGGGGGGACATGCCATTGCTTCCAGGAGCCGCGGGGATTGGGGCAAGCCCCCGACCCCGCTCCCCAGCGGGAGCTCAAGGGCCGGATTAAAACGCCTGGAGGGCCAGATGTGCCCCCCCGGGCAATAGTTTGCCCACCCTTGGTCTAACAGGTCAATAAATAAGTCCTACAGAGAGTTCTTTGCTCAGTGCAGAGATGCTAGTGCAGGGGTCGGCAACCTTTCAGAAGTGGTGTGCCGAGTCTTCATTTAGTCACTCTAATTTAAGGTTTTGCTTGCCAGTAATACATTTTAACCTTTTTAGAAGGTCTCTTTCTATAAGTCTATAATATATAACTAAACTATTGTTGTATGTAAAGTAAATAAGGTTTTTAAAATGTTTAAGAAGCTTCATTAAAAATTAAATTAAAATGCAGAGCCCCCCGGACCGGTGGCCAGGAACCGGGCTGTGTGAGTGCCACCGAAAATCAGCTTGCGTGGCGCCTTCGGCACGCGTGCCATAGGTTGCCTACCCCTGTGCTAGTGTATCTATATTTTAGAGACAGGAGTGGAGGGACGGGGAACCATACTATGCCTCGGCAGCAGAGGATTGTATAAGGTGCAGCTCGGTACTCAGTTTACCTAAGATCAGGCTCTGAAGCTCAGCCACCCTCCTCATGCTTCACAGCCCAAGCTACTTCTTCAAAGTGTTGTCTGCATAGCTATTTTTAGAGTGCTAGTGTGAGCCTGCTAGCTCAAATCTGTCAACCTGGGCTGGGAGGCTCACTTCTGTGGGCTGTATAGACACACCCATAGACTCCCATTGATTGCAATGGGGCCGAGGGGTTTGCCCAGAAGGAGCTACATGTAGGACTTAGTGTGCCTTTTTTCTAAGTTTGAGAAGTATTCTAATTCTCTTTTCCTCCAGTCCTGCAACCTGTAAAGACTAGCTCACAAACATATTCAAATAATATCTATATGGTCTAAAAGGAATATGCCAATCTTTATAAAGCTCACAGCTAAACTTCAGTGGTATACCGTTTTGTTTTTGTTTTTTCCTGGTGCAGAGCTTTGATATTACCAGTGTGATCAAGGAGGTCAATTTTATTGAGGTCCGTTTCTTATCAGCCATTTCATATGCAGCAGAGCAGAGCAGATCTCACAGAGCATACAGTGTGCCTCCACAGTGCCCTCCACCTGTGCAGAAAGGGGAGTGCCATGTTAATTTCATCAGAAAGGTAAGAGCAAGATCATGTGTGTATGTGACTAGAGGCTTGGATGCAGGAATGCACAATGTACTGTCATAATAAATGCATTCTGAAACCTCTGGTGTAATTTCATAACTAGGGCATATTTTTCATAGCAAAAAATCCCATAATCCAAATTATAGATCTAATCTGTAAGAAGCATAAAAAGGCCTGGGTAGCTATCTGTGTGAAAAGAATTTTTAAAAGGTTATCTTTGTCAAGATGTCAGCAAGCAGACTGACAGCCAGAAGGGTGTTTCTGTGGGGGGCAGATTGTGTAGTCACTATCAATCTATCCACTGGGTGAGTTTAGCAAGGAATAATGACAATAGTTAGCTGTTCTGAGTGCCAGAGTTTATTGCCAAAGCTGTGGAAAATCTCAGCCAAGCAGCTTTGTCAGTGTTTGCCATTGCTCATGTGCTGTGCTATTTATACTGTGCAGCTCTGGCATGTACCGAGAAGAGTTATCTAACGGAGAGCCCACTTTCATCTTAAGGTGTTGTGAAGTTTGATTATATATATATATATATATATATAAGTTAAAATTACAGACTAGCACAAAACTACCAAAGATGGGAAACTGTAAGTCTTTAGTTCACGCTGTTATAACTACCTATGGCAGAATATCTTCTGTGTAGGATCTCACGCTGTTCTGAAAGAGCCTTGCAGTAACGAGGCACAATTGGGAAAATAACGAGTTTCAGAATTGCCTTTCTTTTGTTGGTCTGTCACAGTTTAAATGCCTTCCCTGCTAAGTGACCCCTGTATTCTCAACAGAGACCTACAGATCCTCCATTTTCAATTACCTCAAACAACATGCCCAGAATCCTTTTGACCTATGACTGAATGTAATTCCTCTGGAACCTGTCAACAGAGGGCTTGGTGCCTTGTTCCCCAAAGCACTCCATTCTCTTCTCTTCTTGGGGCTGAGGAAGACATTGCCTTCACAACCATTACAATCCCTACGGATTGCAATTAGAACTATAGCAGAACTAAGCATTAATCTCTGGGCCAACCCTGATTATCCTTGCTATGGTTGAATTTGATACCTAACTGGGGAGAAGTATAGGGGGTTCACTTTTATCATGAAGGTTAATTAAAACTTGGAGAGTTGTTTAATCCTGCAGAGTCCATATGTTGTTTCCACTATGTTTGTTAGAAATCAGTCCGGAGGGGAAGGAGCTTGAACAGCTGTAGTCCTATTTATAGAGGTGAAATTGCTAGGAATTATTTTTATACTTTGCTGGGCTATATATTTAAACTCATAAGACTTGTGGAAAGTACCTTTAGTGATTTTATCCTCAAAGGAATTGCATTACTCTACTTGCAGATTGCTTGGAATGTTTCCTAAACCGGCTTTCATTTCAAACATATGGGTATAACAGCAGAGCTGCCACATTTGAAAGTAAATAAACACAACATTTTTAAAGTTCGTTTGAGTCTTACCATTGTAAAGTAATGCAACACTATGTATATGTGTATGAGGTTCAGTATTAAGAATGTTAAACTCATCTAAATCTTCATGGGAGTCTTGTGGCCTAATCACCCCGAGCTCACACTGAAAATGTACCTTTTAATACTTCGAGATGAGCATATTGCTCTGGTGGCTTTTTACAATAGCTGGTGAAAATATAAGGGATTATATTAATGAACCTTGATGGTTTATCAGTGATACAGTTTTTAAAAAGAAAAAGACTATTCCCAGTCAGGACTGTTTTCTAAGAACTGGTTGTCCCTGCTGTTAAATTTGAAATTGGTTCATTGCTTTCTTCCTAGAAGAAGCTTTTGCAACTTGATAGACGTGCAAGCTGATTCCTGTGATGCAGGGAATAGGCTTGACTAACACACTGTTGCTTGCCAAAATTAGTATGCTTCAGCTGTAAATTATTGGTCTCTAAATTTAGAGCAGTAGGTCACTGTACAAGACTTTAACAAGATCTATTGTATTTGCACGAGGACGTTGTGGAGCTTGGAGGTCAGCTCAATAGATGTCTTAAAGGGATGCTGTTGACTAAAAATCTAGTCAGTTTTTAAAAATAAATTGAAGGTAGTTTCAGGTGCTATGCTTGGCCATGAGTATTTAATTCCGCCAATTTGTGTAGTCACAATGACATTTTCTTATTTTTTAAACATGTGTTTTTTGTTTTGTTTTGTTTTTGTCTTCCTGTTGCTGTATGAAAGAACCGTGCAAACAAAAGGGAGAAAGAGTGAACCTGATTATACACAAAACGCACCAAACAAACACACTGAATCTCTAATCTCTTTCAGTTACACTAGTCTGTGTTACTGGTAACAATAGTAGACATAACATTTTCATGCTCCTGTGATATTTGGTTGATAGTGTCCCTTTAAATTATTGTAAACACCTTTATGCAGCAATGTGCTATTCCCTTCTTTGTCTCTTACATTTAAAATTAAAGGTTGACTTTAAGACTGTGGATAAGTCAGAACTGTTTTGAGAGTAACTGCTGGTTTGCTGCTATTGAATTTTTTGCTGGTTTTTTTGTTTGTTTGTTTTTTTAAGGGAGGGGGTAAGTGTGATTTTGCTCTCCTACTGATTTTGTATGGTTTTAACTATCAGCAGATTTTAGCCAAAGAGTAAGGAAAAGATACTGTACGTTCTTCCTGAGTTATTGGAAATTGGAGAACCTTTTATTTGGTTTATAGGAATATTTTATTTAGATACAGTAGATAATTTTTATAAAGAGTCTGTTTATTGTCTGGAACAATAATAGTCCCTATGTGAAAAATACATACTTGTGATACATCTTTCTGTATTCCAGGAACAATGTTCGTTCAGTTGGGACTGGGGTCCCTCTTTTCCCACTCAAGGAATTTGGAAAGATGTTAGAATTGAAGCCTATAACCTTTGTCACCTGATCTTCTTCACTTTGACCCCCAGCTATGGTAAGTCATGATGATATTGCCCTTTATTCTTGTTTCACTTGAGAAATACAGCCGTCTTATTCTAAGTTCAGTTACTTAGTAAATTGGAATAGGAACATAAGAACTGTTTTTTGTTTTTTGTATGGACAGTGCTGAGTACAATGGAGTTCAGATCTCATTACTGAAGTATAAATAATAATGGTAAAATTATTAAAAGTCCAGAATGCAAACTCTGTATTGCATAGAGAGACCAGCAGTGCATCAAAAAATGTGTGTTAGGTTTATAATAGTGATTTATCTCTGTCCTGTTCTGTTGTTTTAGAGCATTACTTTTGCATCAACTTGTCTGTTCACTTAAACTTCCCATATAAATTGCTCTCTTCTCTCCCCTGACTCTTACACTTTCATTTAAAAAAACCCAAACAGATAGTGCTGCTGTTTGAGCAGTAGTTCTGTCTTGAGTGGACAAGTGCAGTGTCAGCACAGTTTCAACAGTGCTGAAATTTCAGGGCTCATGGAAGAGACTGGAACAGAAAAGCAACTATGATGTGCAAGGATTGTTTTTCTCAAGCTGCAATTTGAGAGGACTTCCCATTGCATGTTTGCCACCTAACCGGTTTCCTTGCTCGGCTCTGCTATTTGTTTGTCTTTCATTTGTATTGAAGTTTGTGGAAGCTGAACAAAATTAGTTTATTTTCTGTTTCAACTGTCTGCAAGTGTAATGCCAGTAGAGACCACCCACACTATCCTCCGCTCCACGCAAGACCCACTTAACATAGGCCGGGGGCGTAGTGTGCGTGTCGTCTTCACTGGGCTGAATTTCATGCTTTACGAAGAAAGATGTTGTGTCTAAATGGAAGGGGAAGACGTCACTTCCCTGGATGCTTTTATAGCTTCCAAAAATAGCTCCAGCTCTCAGCCAGAATTAACGTAGTTGAAATTTCAATGGAAAGCCTCAGCATAGACTCAGTACAGCTTCTGGGAAGTTCAGATATGTAAGTGCTGCCTGGTTCCTCCCACATCCTCACAACTCCACCTGCTGGCAGCCAAGGGATGGCTTGTTGGATAAGGCAGCAGGGCTCTCTCATTCGGCAGACAAAGATTTCGGAGTCCAACCTGGAGACCGAGCTCATTAAAATTAAGAGACTGAAATTTGAAAGAATAAACAATGAATCAGCAACTTGTGCTGTGTTGAAACAGCGCAGTCACTTGTGTTGCTTGCCAGATTGTTGAGTCATAGCCTCCTGACCACTGGATCTCTAAAGGAGCCCTTGTTCCCTTTTTTTGCCATCTAGTGCCTGGAGTTCAGGAATGACTTGGCCTCTCATGCCAGGGGAAGGGAGGGGGAAAAGTGCATCTGGGGGAAAGTTGATGGTTTTGACCTTTATGTAGTGTCTCTAACCTTGATTTTCCCCACCCACAGCTCTCATTGACTTCAATGTGAATTTTGGGTGCTCAGCACTTCTGAAAATCATGCCCTCTGTGCAGGCATGATGTCAACTTTGGGCCAAATTCATCCCAATGAATTCTCTTAAGCCAGCGAAGTTACACCAGGGATGAATTTTGTTTTGAGAGAAACTGCTTTCTCTTTTATCCCAAATCAAAATGGAGATACTGTACTACAACTCAACTATCAGAAGGAAGTAGATATATGATACACACAGAGAGAAAATTGGCAGTTAACAATGGAGATTAAACAAAAGGGTTTTATAGTCCTGTTTTTTCAGTGGTTCTTGCATTGTTATATTATTGTATAGGCAGAATGACCAGTGGAAGAAACACAAGCCGGAAAAATGATTAGACCAGTGCAAATTTTCTTGTAATAATAATACACCTCTACCTTGATATAACGCTGTCCTCGGGAGCCAAAAAATCTTACCGTGTTATAGATGAAACTGCGTTATATTGAACTTGCTTTGATCCACCAGAGTGCGCAGCCCCGCCCCCCCGGAGCGCTGCTTTACTGCGTTATATCCGAATTCGTGTTATATCTGGTCGCGTTATATCGGGGTAGAGGTTTAATAATCAAAAAATACTAAGTCTCCCCTGTTTTGGTTTGCCTTTGTGCATGCACAGTATTCAGCTGTGTTTTGCCAATATCTTTCTTACAAGAAGAAGAGTAAAAAATACAGGGCCACAGCTGAGATTACTACAGGAACACTACCAGGTACCTCCATTTGCCATCACTAGACTCTGCTGCCCCACACCCACTCCAAGAGGGATGACCCCTCTGAGGAAGTTGGGGAATACACACGTACACACACATGTACACACGCACACGTACACATGTCCTTAACAGGAGTCCAAAGAGCTGCATAGATGTTCATGGGTTAAACTTGAGAACCCCACCCCCAGGAAGCATATTCAGCTGGTTTATGCAAAGTAAAGGGTTAGCCAGCCTTTGGGTATACATAGTTTAATTACCCAAAGTTAACACATTAACAGGAAGTTTCAGCAAACATTAGTTGGAGATACCCCTTTCACCAGATTACCTTGTTAATGAATCATGCTTTAAGCAAGAGAACACTTTGGCATAAGTGCAGAGAGATCGCAGACAAGTAGTCATTAGCATGTTTCCTCTAACACGCTTCAGTGACAAAAGAGAAACAAACATATGGACCCATCAGGTTTAGACACAGTGGGCCCAATTCATCCCCAGCATAACTCAGTTCATTTTATCTAGTGACATGGGGGGTAGGGTTGCCAGGTACCTGGTTGTCTACCAGAAAGTCCAGTTGAAGGGGGACCTGTACAGTGTCCAATCATATGTACCAGACACCAAAAGTCTGGGTGCTGCGGGCGGGGGTCGGGTGCCGGATCATCAACCTGCATCAGCCCCTGCTCCATCAGGGCCACCACCTACCTGCGTCTCATGTGCAGGCAAACTCCACGTCAGGGGCTGCAGCCCCAGAGCAGAGGGAGCACAGCTGAGGGCGGGAGGGAGGTGGAGAGGATCAAGCAAGAAGGAAAGGGAGATAATTTGCCTCGAGGGAAGAGGCAGAGTAGGGGCATGACCTTGGGGGTGAAAAGGTGGAGCAGGGGGTGGTGGGAGCTTCCGACACTCCTGCTGTAGTGTCCGGTTTTCAATAATTAGAAAGTTGGCAACATTAATGGTGGATGAATTTGGCTCATTTATTATTAATACTGTTTTTGTTCAATAGACAAAAGTGATTGTGTTGCCTTGTAATTGCAACCTTTCCCGAAGAGACCTGTGCTCATATGAATACTGACAAAGCAAACATAATTACTGTGGAAGTTGAGTGGGAAAAGTTCCTTCTTAATGATAAAGAATGAGAGGTTCATGCTCTGTGTTGTACATGCTCTGTATGCTGTTTAGGAATGGGGGAAAAAATGAGTTACAAATTTCCATTACACTGTGCATAGTCCTTGTCTGAATGAGCAAATGTAAACATAGGTATCAAATGCACTAAACAGTGAAGCGTAGGTCCTGTTCAAAAGCAAACTTAAAACAAAAATTGTTGCATTTCTTTTGTGTGTGTGTGTGTGTGTGTGTGTAATTGTATCTTTAATAAGATACTAGGGACATGTGAATTAGTATGTATAGAAATAGAAATAAATACAATTTTTTGTATGTATAGAAATATAAATAAATAGAAATAGAAGTAAATACAATTAGTATGTATAGAAATATAAATAAATACAATTTTTTTTCTTTGCTTAGTGAAGAGTGCTCAGCAGTGGAGTCTTGAAATAGAGTCTGTTTTTGATGTAGTCAGCTCAAAGCCAGTCGTTGGTCTCGTGACAGTGAACATTCCTAAGTTGCAAACACAGCAAACATATACTACAGAACTTCCTCCTGGAGAAGGAAGAATTGTGCTGCTCGTAAACATCAATAAGGTGAGGGGGTGAATCCTGAACAGTCCCAAGGAACAAAATGTTTCCTTCTGGTTGCTTGAAAGAAAATGCAGGATGTTTCCAGCACAGTTTTAATTTTCCCATTCACTTTCCTCATCTCTGCTGTGTTGACTGTGCCTGATGCCTTTTAGGGCAGGGGAACAGCTCTCTTACCTTCTCACAACTGACTCCTCCATTAGGACATCAAAGAGCAGTGTGGATGGGATATGTGGCATTTCACTCCTAATAAGTGAGAGACAGAGAGAGGTCACATCATCTCTTGCTTTTGTTGGCTGGGAAATTGTTGTGCTGGTGTTAATCCTCAAATTCCTTCTTGTTGTTGGTACATATTGTGCAGATTATCCCACATCTACCTTCTGTGGGTTTCTTTCACCTTCCTGTGAAGCATCTGGTACTGACCACTGTCAGACAGGATACTGGACTACATGGATCTCAGGTCTACTCCAGTATGGCAATTCTGTGATTCTATATGATAGCACTATTTCCTGTCCCAGACCATTGTTTTCTGGGCAGATAGGTACTGTCGTAGTCAGGATGCAATATGTTTGGCCCTTAGAGGAGGAGGGAAAAGCATTCCCCATACAATCAGTAATGATACCTTTGGATACCTAAGGGCAAACGAGTCATGTATAGAATTTGGCTAGCCGGGAGGAGGGTGCAAAATTAGTGAAGTTGCACCTCTTTCACTAGTTCTGAATGTAGTCCCTTGAGTTGAGGGATCCTTTAAGACATGTGGAGTGTCAGAGAAATGAAGCACTCCTTGGGAGAGGAGAAACACAACTGAAAATAGATGAATAGGTATACACCCTAGAGTTAGAATGAACAGAAGCTCTCTCTGTCCGACCCTTCTTCCATTCCCCACCTCGCAGTGGGTGAAAGGCTAGCTACTGGCAAGGTTAATTTACATAAATTCTGATTTCACTTCCATGTAGTTCCATAGTGTTTTGTGCTTATGTTTTTAGGAATTCTATTAAATTTGTTCTGTAAATGTAGTTATGAAATTATTAGAGAGACTCTGGAGAAAAGGGTCAGCCTGTGCTGAGAAGTAACGGGCTTGTTTTGGGCAATGAGCCCAGGATGAGTAAAATGGAGTAGTGGTTCTTTCCTGCCTTGAGATCTGGATCTAGTGGAGGTGCCTCTACAGAACTGAACTTGACAGCAGCGGACCTGAACCAGGGTCTGGCACTAGCTGACCAGAGCAGGAGCTGGTGATGCTGACTTCTTTGGAGTGGGGCAAACAAGCTGAGGGGAGCCTCCTCCCATTTGACCACCACTGAGTCTAATTGGATTTGTGGGTGTGGACTCTGTTGAGAACAAGAATCTTGGGCTCCTGACAAACCCAATTAATAACGTCTGAGACTATGGGGATCTGCCATACCCTTCATACATTTTTCTGGCTTTGTTAATTTAATTTTACTATGTAATTTAAATGTGTAGATTTTTCCCCCCTGTTAAAAGGTATTTGGTTTATATTCCCAAGAACTCCTATGTGCTGTGTGTGTGGAGAAGAAACACCTATTAAGGTGAATCTGGGAGTGGAGAGTGGTGTGTGTGGCCAAGGTTGATTCAGATGTCTTCATTATTTTAAAAGGGACTATTATTCACCACTGGCAGATGGCTACATGAAGAAGTACAAATATCAAGGCTAGAGGGTTTTGTTTAAAAACAAATATTAGCCTTTAGTGAGCCTTTTTAGTCTGCAGTAATACATACAGTGTGATATGAAACTGAACATGATTTTGTGCTTTGGTGCATTCCCCCTCCTCTGCCCCGGGGAAGAAATTGGTTAATAAAATACAACCATGAGCCTGAGAGTAGTTTGTGAGGAAATGGTGCCCTCAGAGCAGAGACAACGATGTGTTGTTATTCTTCGTACATAAAGGGCTTTTGCTGCATGAATTCACAGCAGCTGATTTTACAAGAGACACAGCAGTGTGCTGTTACATATCTATGAGCCAGACTGAGCCCATACTCTGTGCAACAGATTTGCATGGTGTGACAAACAGCAAGACCTGGCAAGAAATGAATTTCTGGTCAATGAGAGCTCACTTCAGATGATGATCTAGGTCCGAGACTGCCCAAGTGGATTGTAACAACCTGAGATGTACAATAATCACCCTGAAATTCACTGCACAGTGTTTGCTTGCTGTTCTGAAATTGCTTGCTTATCTGCTAATAGATGGATATGGGTATGACATCATTACCAACCAATAAGAAAGCTCCATTTGTGTCTAGCTTTCTAAAGCCACTCCATATTTGATGAGGCATGATCTGATTTTTATGCTTCAGTTTTTATCCCTTGAATTTCCAGATTAGTACTCAGACACTATTGCTTAAGATAATTCCAGATCATGGAAGCTGAAATAAGTGGCTATAGCTGATTATGTCTGGGTATGGCTACAGCAAATCATATTACTGAGGTGTTCTTTGGCCTGGTTTTATGCAAAAAGATCCTGGCACTTCTTGCATTAACATATTCTTTGTTGATCCTTCCTTTGTTTGGTGCACATATTACTGCTTTCTTTCCCCAATTTGTGTACTGAACTGGTGTATGCAGCTCATAGTAAGTTATAGAACGTGGCAGCTATAGTATGCTGTTGGCATGAAGATATAACTATATGAAATGGATGCTGTTAACCTTGCTCCATCTCTTTTGGGAAAACAAGATGATACTAAATCACAGGGGGGAAGTTACTTTTTTTTGTTTCCAGAAATTAAATCAATAAAAACTAATAATATGGAGGAAATAGTCAAAGGCCTGAAGCCTGAGAAGGGGATAGATCCTTTTCTTTTATTTAAAAGCTCAATTTAACTGAACCAGTGAGTGCAACCAACATTTGACCCGGATTATACTTGAAGAGGTGGCTACAGGTAAATATTTAGTTTCACACATGATAGATGAGGGGGAAGGTTTTCAAAGGTACAAACAGCAATTAGGTGCCTATCTCCCCTTTCCATTCAATGGGTATTATCATTATTATTTATTGTTATATTGTTGTTTTATTTATTAATAATGTTTATTACAATAGTGCCTGAGGGCCAGCCAAGAATGGGGCCCCATTGTGCTAGGTGCTGTACAAACACAGAGTAGGAGACAGTCCCTGCACTGAAGAGCTTACAGTTGAAATAGACCAGACAGATACAGGGTGAGGAACGGGGTAGAACACACAAGCAGGGATGGTGTGAGACTGAGGGAGGAAAAGGTGAGGGTTGAAGCAAACAGCCGATCAGCACAGAGCAGAGAAAGTCCAGTCCAAACTACAAAATTCTTTGAATCTCCAGAAGTTGCTGCTCTGACTGCTTCTGCTCTGACCAGCTGGAGTCTCCGACTGGCTCCTCTGCACTTTCCCCCCAAGGCCATGTGTTGGTGGGGGGGGTGGGAGGGAGGAAGGGGAGGAACTTCTGGGATTCTAGTGTCCCTGTAATGGGGTGGGTCTCCCCTGTACAGTTCTGGTGCTGTGGGGAGGGGTGGACCTGGCTGGATCCCATTTTATCCCCTTCCACCCTGGGGCCCAACTGCCATTTATGTGTTTGAAAATCTCCTACTGGGTGCACAGTTGTTATTGTGAGACACATGCCTAACTTCACACAAGTTGTTCTGACCTTAGCTTCTAATTGTTTTTTTGTTTTTGTTTCCTCCCTCCTTAAGAGTGCTACAGTGCAGACTTGGTGGCCTAGTGGCCATGGAAACCAAACCGGATATGACATGACAACAACTTTCAACATGGGGGCAGGATACAAGATTGAGAAATTTTCGAAGGTACATAAATCCTCTCAATTAATATGGTATGTAGGAAGTTAATGTCAGGAAGCGTCACTGAATAACCCAGTAGCTCTCAAGCAGTATTAGAAAATGTTCTGCTGGGTTGTAATTTTTACACAAGACCATTATTTAGAAATAGGATTTTCTGGAGCTCTAGATATAAGGTAACTAACACGCTGGCAGCTTTCACTTGTGCCAAAACCTGCACTTCCAGTCTGACTAGGGGACAACTTGCAAACTAATTTGAAATTTAAAAAAGAAAAGGTGTTTTGTTTGTTTTTAAAATTCTCAAACTGAGGGGGAAAAAAACAACCAACCAAACAAAAAGCTCTTTGTTTAAGCATTGTGGGATTTTGCTTGTCATCTTCAGGTGTGATTATATTATGTAATGAACATGAAATTTACCATTGATGGTTTGGTAACACACATTGAAAAAAAACTTGTGTATAATTATATTTAATTTGTTTTTAAAAAGAGAAGTTTATTTGGAATTTCAGTGTATAAAACTTTTGGGATGTGCTGTGAGGCACAAATCTGAAGTAACTTCAATTACTAGAGCATACCGGACGTATTGAAAACACACAGCTGTGTGTGTCCCAGCTTTCAGAGGAAAGCAGTATCACAAATTTGAATGCCTAAGTAGCAATTAGGTACTTTATTTTACCCAATGTAATAGATTCTGTAAAGTACCTGTTTATAGAAGAAAGCTCTTTTTCATTACTTACTAGGATGTTCAGAAGATTTGGGACATTAAAGAACCACTCACAAATCTTCAACCTATTCAAAAATTCAGATAAAATTAGACTGGGTCCTAAGTGCTATGAGCATAAGGAAACTACTAAATAAATCTGTACATTTGCTAGATGATATGTATGTGTTTTGCACCACTGAAAATGAGTCCAGAAGCTATGCTCCTGCAAATGCTGTTCATTGTAGTACTTACTACTGTGAGAAGCCCTGTTGAAGTCACTTCTCATTGTAGTTACCTTCCATCATGATCAGTCCTGCTAAGTGTTAACAGGATTGCGCCCAAAGTTTGTGTTCAGAGTGATGAAGATAATTCATGATCAATATTTTCAGTATAGTTCAAAATATAGGTTTGGTTTTTTTTATGTGCAACAAGATAAACTCAGCATGGAGTTTTGAAAAGTGATTTTAGGTTTAGAAAACCATGGTGTAGGAAATAACATCTATATAATCTTGTGAGCAAGCCACATAGTATTGGGGAAGCAAAGTGATTCCTATTGGGCAGGTGCTCCAGGAGCCCCCACGTTGATGCGTGGCAGAATGGTCACTGGGATTGACAGCAGTACACAGGACATTGTTGCTCCTTTTTAAGAAGCAAAATGCACCTCAGAATACCTGCTGAGGTATGGTCTATAGGCTATAGCCCCTAGCCAGCAGACCACCCTCACATAGGACCATATTGTACTGGCTCACATGGCAGCTGGTCTTCCTCCCTGGCACTCTGTAAAATCCTGCCCTGAAGCTGCACAAGGAGGAAAGGCTCCATATAATCTCTTCCCATTCTAGCACATCCCAGGAGGATTTGCTCTTATGCCAGCAGGCTGGAATTTCTGCTGGGAAGGAGTAGAATAGTGGTAACATTCATCCAGAGGCTCAGGAACTGGGAGTGGTTCTGGAGATTACAACAGGGACAGATATATTTCTAAAAATCATTGTGAAGTTTCTAGTTTCATTCCATTGCTGCCCTTGTAAGTGAAATTAAGCTATATAAAGAGAAAGTATTTACAAATGACTTTTCTGTACCTATTGCACATCCACCTAGCTTGGGCAGGGAGAGAGACATACACGCATTCTGAGTAGCGTTACACCACCTTTGCAGCTGCCCAGTGTTAGGGCTGGTGCAATTCCCAGAGTAAGTTAGTGCAGTCTCCAAGGCTGTTCGGTGGCTTCCTACAGCCTCCTTCTCCCTCCTTTGATACACCTCTCCTGCCTCTGTCCTGCCCCTACACTGAGGGCAGCATAGGATCATCACACCACTCCTACTCTGAGGAGAGAACCCCGCTGAGGCAGAGGAATTCCTGGATGATGGGATCTGTCTGCTTTCCAGCCTCTTTAGGCTGTAAGTATGGCATAAACAACTCAGAACATGGCCAAGAAGCAGGCTCAGAGTCTTATTTTTCCTTTTCTATAATTTAAATTGTTTGGGTTGGAATTCGTTTCTCAGAAGATTGCAGAATAAAATCCTAGCAAAAGCCAGCATAAAGAGTAAGTGTTTTCTGAAATGCGGGAGTGCCTTTGTCCAGCTCTGTTGGTTATCCATAGCCTCTTTCTCCCCTTCCATGGCTCCATCAAACAACTTCTTGCCGCTTTAATTCTCTCTTTAGTCTTATTGAAACCTCTTGCCCTCCCTCCTGTTCGTTTGTTTTCTGTGATCTTTCTCTTTCCCTCCTTGCACTCATTTCTGCCTCATTATCGGAGCTTTTTATCTCCATCCTGCTGCTGTTTTTAATACTTGTTTTTTTTTAACCACCTGTATTTTCCCCCCCACCTAGATTTTTAGCATCACTCCAACAGATCTTTCCTGTCTGACTCTGTCTAATCCATCTTGGCATTTACACCACAAGCATCATCACAGTATTTTAGTATCTTGTGTTCATTTATTTAGGTATCCTAGCTCTAGCTCTCTCTCCTGATTTTCAGCTCTGGGCCTCTTCCTCTCCCGTTTATCTTTCCCACCTCTAAACGCCCAAATCCAAATCTATTCCTCAAAAAAAGAACATCAACATATCCTGACTTTTTTGGTTCCTCCAGTTGATCGGATTTGCTTGACAAAGACTTGGAATTCTTTAGCTTGTCCCATAATCTGGTTACTGATTGATTTTGATGGTGATGCAAGCTGCAGAGTTGTGTGAGAGAAACTTCTGTTTATCATTTTATATTCAAGAAGCATAGATGTGGGAAACAACAAATTCCAGGAATGGGTAGAATGCGTCAGTCCTAAGGCTAAGTTCCTCATAAAAGGAGAGCCAGAGAGAGAGAGACTGTGATAGTTCTCCAGGGGCCAGACTGTGAGTCATCTTGTTACCCCCTTGCCTCCATTGAGAAGCAGACTTGCTTGTGCTTAACTGGGTGTCAGCTTCTTGACACCACCTGTCTTAGCCACCCAAACAATCTCCTCTGGGCAATGCCAGCTCTTCCTTTACCTTGAAAGTTAACAACAGGTGTTTTCCAGTCCTTGAGCTCCTTTGAAGTGTTCTCCTGTAGAGTCCAGCCCCTTTTCCATTGAGAACTCACAGAAATACCAGGTCTCCTGTCCCCAAGGGAACAGTATACACACTAGCTTGTATGATTCAACTTAGGATCAGCACCTTGTTTAATACCACAGCACTGAGATATATGTATAGTGGTGACAATCATACATTTATTATTAAAGATTCAAGATTTGAGAGAGAGTGAGTACGGATAATGGAAACAAAAGGGTCACCTATGAAACAAAATTACAACAGACTAAACTTTAACCAGCTAATCTCCATTCTAAATAAGTTTATATCACCCCAAAATGTCTTCTGCAGTGTTTCAACCAAGGCTGATTAAGATCCCATTTTCATGAATGTAAATGCACTGCCTGTTTACTTCCTAGGTGCAGGATAAAGGGGTGTCTCCTTGCCTTCAATCCAAGTTAATTGTCTGTCCTCATGGACAGTAACCCTCCCCTGCCTGCTCTCGTTGCTTGTTTTTTCCTGTGTCTCTGCTTCATCCCTGTTGATTTCACATCCCTCTGTTGATTTGGTATGTAGATGTGCAGTCATTGTGTTGACTTACAATGCTTAATCTAAATACCAACCGAGAGACAGGTGAAAAAACATCTCTTGTCTGACAGAAAACCTGTTTGTCAACTCTGCCTTGATACAGACGTTACAACACATTTTCAGTATACATACCTAACTCTTTACATAGTATCTGTTCATACATTTCACAATGATATTAATGACCAGTGTGATCCTGGCTTAAGATCTCACATGACATTCTTAGGTGAACCAAAATATACATATCAGGTTATTCTTTAACCTTCTTGGCCAGTTGGCATTGAGGGGTTCATGGGTCACAGAGACAGATGACCTTCCCCCCCAAAACATGCAGATATGGGGCTGACATGTAGTTCAACCAGTGGTGAACTTGGCCTTCTGTACAGAGGTGGATTAAGGCAGAAACGGTGGCTCTGGATCCTGGGCTTGTAGGGAACCCATGGACTCCTAAAGTGTGGATTCAAGGATCCATGAGGTGAGAGCCTGCCACCAGAGTGTGTTAGGAGCAGTGGCAGTAGGGAGCCAAGAGTGCCATGAGCATGTTGGTTTGGTGTGAAGTGACCTTTGTATGATTGGGGACTCTTTGATCATACTGGATCTGAGCACCATTTAGCCTTAATTCGCAGCTGCTTCTGTACAGTATTATAATTACTATTGTCTATTATTTGTATTGCTGTAGCGCACAGGAGCCCCAGTCATGGACCAGGAGTATGCTAGGTGCTGTACAAACACAGAACAAAAACTGTCCCTGCCCCCAAAGAGCTTACTATTTGTATGCATATGAAACAGTCGTTCAGGTTTCTGCCCCATACTGTAATATTTGGGTCAGGCTTCTGCTTCTGTTTTTCCTTGTGTACGTTTTGGTCATTGATTTGACATAGGAGGGATCAATCTGTGACAGATGATCTGTGATCACAAGTTTGGTTTGTCATACACATTGCCTGCATGAGGATAAAACTAATCATTGCACAACTTGACTCGAGCACCAAATAGGAACCAAGTAGTGCAAAGTGTGTGTTGTTTCTTTTCTTGCCATATGAAATACTGTTGTTTCCCCGCCTCAGTATTTGTATGATTGATAAGATTAAAATATTTCACAAAATAAACTATGGGCATTGTCAGTGGCCTTTTGAATTCCAGCCTATACTTGATTTGTGGAATTAAAATGTTTACCCCAGTTGGTAAATGTATCAATTGTATTTATTTGTGTTAAGTTGACCCCTATTGCTACATTCCTAGTATACATATTCACCCCTGACATATGTCCAATTCAATTCTAGAGCCTGATATCTTGAAAATGTTACAGCAAATAATAATTTAATCTTGAGGGAGGTGCAGTTTAGTAATTTAAGGTTAGGCCCGAGAGCTAGGAAATACCCAAGTTCTGACATAGACTCACTGTTTTGGTTTTGTTGGCTGCAGTTCCTCAGTTACTTTTCCCTCACTTCATTTGAATTAATTTCACAATTCTCTGTCTCCTATACTGAGCAATAGGAAGAAACATATGTACTGATACTTGTGTTACATGCACAAAGAGCAAACTGGATATATTCTTTTTAATCTAGATGACTTGTATCAGAGTAAGGAAAACAACAAAGAAATAACAAGAATAAAGTATTCCTGAAAGAGACACAGTCTCATTCAGTAACATTCTGCAGCTGAACAGGAACCTAAAATGGCAGCTGTCTCCCAACTGCTCCTACTGTGGGTAGGGAGACACCTCTGACCTCTTCATTCAGTCACATAGCTAAGAATATAAGAACAGCCATTCTGGGTCGGACCAAAGGTCCATCTAGCCCAAGATCGTGTCTTCCGACAGTGGCCAATGCCAGGTGCCCCAGAGGGAATGAACAGAACAGGTAATCATCAAGTGATCCATCTCCTGTCGCTCATTCCCAGCTTCTTGCAACATAACTATATAACTGCTCACTTCCATATTGCCCCGGAAGTCTTTACTGTACAGTTGTCAGTGCAAACGAAATATTCTTCAGCACAGTGCATTTACTTAGCCCAAATAAACAGTCCCCAAAACAGTCCAGCACTCTTCAGTCCTGTTCTTCCACATACAGGAAAAGGATTAAAAAAGCTTGCATAGTTTGTAATGCTCTATCCACAAGCACAAAACTACCAGATGTCAGGATGAAAGGGCAGCTCTAATGGATGTGCAGGCCTCTGCTTGATGAGTAACTCTACATGACCGCAGTCAGGAACAGCCTTGCTTGTAGCTTTATCTAATCTAGCTGTTGTATGTCTGAGCTGGTCACCATGGTATCTTAGTGCTGAACTGCACCTATTCAAATATAACTAAGCTGTCCAAAGGAGCTCCCCTCTCCTTTGGATAGTTGCCATGGGAAAGATGTCATTACTGGGGGAACTGGCTTTAGTAAAAAGATGGGTCTCATATTTTGATCTGAGTGGTCAGGCTTGGGCTTAGTATCATCTTGTCTGGCAAAGAATTCTACAGCTGGGGTTCTGCAATCTCCTTCCATAAGAAGAGAAGGTGTGGGTAAAATACAATTAATGTTTAATCTAATGCAGCTTCTAGATTTCTCTCACTGGTCTCAAACAGGCCATATGCAAGTCTGCTGCAGCATGAGCAGTCTGCGCACATATGCACGCACTCTCTTTCTGTTAATAAGCCAGAAACTTCTGGCAATTTTCTATTTCAAGCTCCTCTTAAAATGAAAGTAAGTTGATATTGTGCATAGATGGTTTAGCAAAACGTGCACAATGGTTTCATTTGAAAGACCTATACTATTATACTTTACCTATTTTAGAAATAGCTCAATAGTGTACTAACAAATGAAAGATGTAACTAACAATTCCTGAAGGTGAAGGTTAGGTTTTTAGATTGCTTTCTTTATATTTTTCATGTCTCTGATTGCTCTAAAAATTTCAATTCTCCACAGGCTTATTTTCGAACAGTGGAACTGGTTGAGGAGCCTATACCTGGTTCACCAGGCCTGAGTTTCTACTTCAGGATCAACGGACTCCCCATCTTCATTAAGGGATCCAACTGGATTCCAGCAGATTCCTTCCAGGACAGAGTTTCCTCTGATATGTAAGTCATAATCAATATTCTTTAGATATTGAATACAAAGGGACAGATTCTGCCCCTCCTTATTCATGATGACTAGCACTCACTCTATGAGCAGTCCCATTGACATCAACAGTGGAACTATCTTCAGTGTAGAGTGCTATTCAGTGTGAGCAAGGGGAGTAAAAATCAGGTCAATAAAGGGGAAGAGATTTGGCTCTTGCACGAAGGTAGTGTTCTGATGTTGTTGTTGGTGGATGAGTTCAGGGAGCCTGGGTGATATTGGTAATCCTCAGAGAGCCTGATTCTGCTACCCTCAGGTTGTTAGCAGTGGGACTACTTCTAGGGTAAGGTGTCTACTCAGAATGACCTGAGGTTGGCAGAATTGGGCCCAATATGATTTAAAAATGTCATTCAGGGTGCCGCAATGCATCTGTTGTTTTTTGACCTTTTCGCAACATGCTTTGTAGAATGTATGAGAGAAAAAAGACTCCTAGATATGTTTCAGAAATGGTTGGAAACGATTAAAATTCAAGGTAATATGTATATAAAACAGGGTAAAATCTAAAGGGAAAAGACTATAACAAATCAAAGGAGCTACTTGGATAAATATAGTGTTTCAATTTTTTTTTTAATAAAACGTTTTTTGAAGGGTGTTTGACTCTTTCTGGGATAGAACCTTAAGATCCAATCCTGCAAACGCTTGTTGCTGAGTGTAGTACTTACTACCACGAGTAGTCCCACTGGTGTGTTTGGTAAGTGTTAGCAGGATTGAGCCCTTTTATTTGCAAGAATTTAGCTTTGGGAGTGCAGTGAACATTTATACAGATTTCTAGGGTGTCAGAATGGTGTTTCTGTCAAAGTTACTAGTCTTGGCCTGTCTGCTAATGATATACATAAATTGGACATATATATAAAAGGAAAAGGGATACAAGCCTGTGTAGGTTTCTCCTGGCTATCTAGTTTGGGGGCGGGGGGGGTGTAATTTCATACAACTGTTAGCTCTCCTGATTTAATTCTCTTTGTATTGAACAGGTTAAAGCTCATCTTGCAGTCCACAGTTGATGCTAACATGAATGCACTTCGTGTATGGGGAGGAGGAGTATATGAGCAAGATGAATTCTATGATATCTGCGATGAACTAGGAATAATGGTAAAAAAATAAACAAGACAACTCAGCTCCTGTATTCCAAATTGACAAGAAAATAACAAATAGAAAATACTGGTGTATGAACGAGGCAGCTGAGTTAATACTGGTACAGGAATCTGGGCTAAATTTTCAAAAGGAACTAGTGATTTCTGGATCCCCAACTTGAAACAATATAGGGGCCTCATTTTCATAGGACAGGTGCTCTGAAAATCAGGGTCCTTTAAGGTACCCAAAAGTTAAAAACTTAGCCTGTTAACGTTTGAATTTCCTTTTGCATGTGCATGTGTGCACAGGTGCACTCTAACGTCTCGACCTTAACATTAAATGTATCTTGCATGTTGTTCTTTGGTTTCTCATGTTTGTTTGTTTAAAGAAAATAGTGGAGAGGAAAAAAATGAGGGGAAGGTCATAGGCCATGGACAGTAAGTGTCTGCTTATAGGTACAGCACCTTCCTAAAAGTTATCCTGCCTTAGGCCATGGGCAGAATGTAACTGCTGTTGTTATGCACCAAAAAGGTGTATAAAAACAGCACAGTTGCAAGCGTAACAACTGTCACCTTGCCCGTTAGCAGGAATTGAACTAAGACCTCCAGAGCTGAAAGCATGAACTGCTTGAGCATGAGCCTGTGGTGAAGGACTAAGCTCAGAGCTGTCACAAAACTCCCCAGACAGCACCTAACCAAAACAAAGCGCTGCACTGCTCGCGCAATTCTTTCTCCAGAAGAGAAGATGAGAGATCGAAAGAACCGCACGTGACAGACGTTAGTCATGTTGATTAATGCACTGCTGGAAGACGCTCAGATACTACAGTGATGAGTGCCATAAAAGAACCTATATCCAATAGAATTCTCTGTGGATTGGGCACAAAGGATGACTTGTAACATTCATGAAACAGTGGGCTACACAAACACATGATTTAAAATATTTATAACTAAAAGCGTTCACCTTTCCCCCCCTCAAATGTGGCTTACCTTTGCTTTTTTTTCTTCCGCGTGGAGATTGTGGGACCTTTTACTCATTCTGATTACTTACTCCTGTGAGAGTAGCACCGCTGAAACCTGTGGGAGTACACAAATAAGTTCTCAACAGTGTGAGTACTGCCTGTACAATCACTGAGAATTAACTACCCTGCTTACAGTTCCAGCTATTTTTGAATAATCCCATCAACAATTAAGGTAGTTGCGCTTTCCCTTCTGTACATTTTTTTTATTTCTGTTTAAAAAAAAAAAGTCCTCTTAACCTCAAAACAGCTGAAGAGATTTAATTCAAACTTTCCAAAAACTTTCAACTTTGGCCTGAGACCAAGCATGGAAAATTTCAGCCCCAAAGGAATATTTTGGGGAAAGCTGTAAATGAGTGTAAACGTGACTGTAGTGGGAACTCCTGCTGCAAACGCTATGGTGGAACTAGATACATAGCTCTAACTTACAAGACTATAAATACACATCAGTGGTTTTTGATTAAATTGAGTATGTGAGTGAAGCTTGAGTTGTGCTTGTTGTTAGAATCTTGAGAAGTGTGCCTACATCTACCATTCAGCATAACACACGTGAAAACGGAACACTATGATTTTTGCAAGAGAAACATTACATTAGCATTGTATATGAAAGGGTCTTCTTCCCTGTTTGGGTATATGTCCATGCATAGACATTCTCTCTGAGATTTGCTCATACAAGAGAGAAAATTCTTAGATATTCCTTACACTGAGACCAAATTATTGGAACTTGGTGCCTAAAACTGGGCACTTGAATCTATTTTGGTCACCTAAACAAGGGCCCTGATTTTCAGTGCTTCTGGACACCTACAGTTCTCTTTGATTTGTAGGTACTTTAACCTAAATAGGCCATTTAGCTCCATGCCCAGGCAGAACTCACTGCAAGGTCAGGGCTTATTTAGTAACCTAAATATTGATGTAGGTACCTAAAATTAGGCCCTCATTCTGAAAAAATTGAACTTTGATTTTAAAGAGAGGCTTCTATGAAAATCAACCAAGAACATTTTTAATATTGATGAATATGAATATTCTACTTAACTTGCCTCTCTTGCTATCTTATAAAGAGTTGGAAAATGATTCAAAGTCAAGTCATGTAATGGGATAATATCTCAAAGAAAAAGGAAGTAACAATTCACTGGAGCTAGTATGCTAAATACCGTTAGATACTTTTGAGACATGCCTTTATAAAGGGTGTTTGTCTCTACACAATCTCCGATGGAGCCTGCACAGGTTTGTATTTTTTATAAGGCCTGATTGTGCACTGATTTTTGCACTTTTTTCCATTGTAAAACTTCCGTGATTTTGCATTAACAGATTTTTTAAAAATTGTTTTCAGATCTTTTAGGAAAGACCCACTGAATCATCCATGGAAGGGCATCCTCTCACTGCAGGAAGTGGTTAGCTGGCTCTCATCTTTCTGCCTGGCATCTTGTCTGGAAAGATGAGACCCCATGTATGGAGCAAGGCTTTTCCAGCAGTGATGTTTCTGTGACAACATTCTTCAGCATGTCTTTCCTTTAGCTCCCTGAAAATGAAAATACAGGATCTATTAGGAATCTCAAAATCATGGAAACTTTAAAAGGAAAATGGGTAGAAATGGATATCGTACTCATCGGACCAAAATATGTTCAGTTTTTTTAGAATTCCTTTTTTTGAGACACTAATGAAACAGCTTATTTGGGTCAGGAGACACTGAAATTACAGGTGATTAATTCAATCAATGTGTAATTGATATTGGTTCATTTTCATTTTTGCTGATCATTAAAATGATGTTAAAATAGTTTAGGGAGTTTCTTATTTTTTTTAAGTTTTCATGGAGATATCTGCAGGCTGTAAACATCAAGGAGGGAGAGAAATTGTCTGGGGTAGCCCAATAAAGGTAGAATTCAATGTATTAAAAATAAGCAAAGAAAAACTTAGTTTGAACATCAGGAAAATATTTCTGATTATGGTATCTGTGGAGTAGATTGTCAAGGAAAAGTAGTGAGTTGAGTCAGTTGAAACTGGACTGGACCGAACATTACAAAATATATTGTATGGAATAATCTTGCACTGGTTGTGAGGGAATATAGATAGATTACTTGATGTAAAGGCTTTTCTCAACTTTTTGTCATTGACCTTAGAGGTTTCTTGCAAGATATATCTATTTACCCAGGCTTTCTCTGAAGAGATACATTGAGTTGTGGGAGGGTCTGGGTTCCCCCCCGCCTCTGCTGGATGGGGGATATCACTTTTTTTCTCTCAGTGTTAATTTAGGTTGATCTTGTGTTTTTATGTGTTGCATTGGGAAGCATGCCTAGAGTGTTACAGTAGCTGTACTTTAAATCATAAAAAAATTAAATAAACACATCAGTGTAATGACTTTCTTCTGCTAATAGACAATGGGGATTTGTTGCTCTACTCATGGGTGTATGCAAAACACACCGTAAAAGCCATAAGAACTCTGTTCACTAATGGACAGAGTCTTCCACCTTTACTCATATTGAGTAGTGTATGGCTTCCATGTATTCTTATCGAAAGCAATGGAGCTACTTGCAAACCATGAGTAAGGTGGAAGAATCTGGCTCATAATGATGAAGAAATGGCTTAAAACACTACAATTGAGGAAATTAACTCTGGGGTGTATGTGCACGTGAAAGTTGAGCTCATCTGGGACATAGCTGTTTTGATGACACCTCCGGTATTCATGTACAGTGAGTAAGTTAAAAATTTCTACCTCGTCTGCTGTTTAAGACAAATAATTCCATCTGAACCAAAGTGCATGTGAGCTGAAAATCATTTATTGTTTAAGTGTAGAAAAAAGATTGCTGACAGGTTTTATATTGCCTTTCTCTTGCTCTATAGATTTGGCAGGATTTTATGTTTGCATGTGCCCTTTACCCAACTGACCAGAACTACTTAGAATCAGTAAGAGCAGAAGTTACTCATCAGGTATGTTGTTCAATAGTGTCAAGGACCCGTATTTCCATATGCTTGTATTGACTAACTGTGTAGTTCTGTTTAGTTTCTGTTACTCATTGTCTGACATGAGTTTCTTTAAAGACTGCAGTCTATTGTGCACTCAAGTAACAAACACACACAGAAGCAAGAAAATGGAGTGAGGCCTGTAGAGAAGCAAGGCAGAACATGGTGGGCAGAGGAATGTCGAGGTCATCCTTGGGGTAACATGGGGTCCCCCTATCCTGTCTTCCTACTCCACATCTCACCTCTACTTGTACATGTTTTAGGAGAAGAGAAGATTATATATTTTGCTGGCCTGGGCTGTGTATCATTGCATAATTAATTTTTTTAATTTATTTTTCTGGCCAGGCAGGGAAGTTGTTTTTTTGTGGGTTGAAAAAAGTGTTATCTATATGCCTTGTGGAAAAGTAAAGATGAAAACACTAAATATTTTGTTGTTTTATAGTCTACCAAAAATGTGAATTTCCAGTAGTTTCAAAGATGTGCAAATTTAGGACTTGGTTCTACAAACTCATGAGTAACTTTATTCATGTGAGTATTCCCATTGAAGTCTGTATGATTACTCGTGGAGTAAAGTTACTGACATGTCTATTTGCAGCATTGGTTCCTTATTCCCATGGCTGCAATAATACTGTATCCTTTGGAATCTTTCATATTTCTTGTCATTGAGATCACTTCAGCAGGTGGAGAAACCAGCCAGTATTGTTTAAACTCTTTGCAACTTGCATAAACATTACAAGATATCCTGTTAAAGGGAAGTAATTGAATTTTAATTTTGAAACCGTGATTTCTATTTCAGGTGACGAGATTAAAATCTCACCCATGCATCATTTTATGGAGTGGAAACAATGAAAATGAGGCAGCAATTGCAGGCAACTGGTTCTCTATACCACAAGATGAGATGGAAGTTTATATCCTAGACTATGTGAAACTTTATGTGAAGAACATCCAAGAAATTGTTATTGCTGTAAGTGAAATTTTCAGGGCCATAGCCCCCGCCCCCAAATTGTCTTGCAAAAGGTTTTAAACTCTGCAATTTGGGCAAAATTTTCTTGAGTTGTTTAAGGGAACAGATTTACAGAAGCTGTATGGACATGCTGACAACAATACGTAAAAGCCAGGGTGAAGGCTGCTATGATTGTGTTTTACAGATTCTCATTGCAGTTTTTGCAGCTTTTCTCCTTGTTCTGGAAGTTTTAGAGCTTCGCTTGATGTCATACATTGGTACCTGCTCGTAATGAAGTTATTTACAGAGAAATTCTGCTTAGAATGGAGTGGATTGAAAATCTCAAATTGCTGGACTTTCACTTCTTGTGGGTTATGTATAGACACAGAATGCAAAAATGAGACTTATCATTTGCCACCAGTGCCCACTGATGCAGCTCCACTGACTATGGTAGGAACATAAAGCAGGTTTAGAGGACATGCTGGTAAAAAGGCCTGCAGCCCATGTACAGTCTTTCTGGCACCAATAGAGTTACATGTGATGCAAGACTTGCCTACAATTCTCAGTGCGGATGCAACAGTAATGAAACTCACTCCATTTTAATCAGGTTCCACTGCAGTAATTCCAGATTAAATGCTGCATTCCAAAGGGATGATTAAATCCTACTTTACCTTTGTTTTGGCTGATCAGAGGATGAGGGAGAAGACTGATGCAAAAGAACCTGTTAGAGGGATAAGGATGAGTAAGAATTCCTCTCTCACAGTCTTGCTGCAGCAACTCTCAGTAGGAGATGGTCAAGCTGGTTTACCTATTCCCTTCTTGGAATGAAGGCATGGCCTTCCAGAGAAGTCCCCTCAACATCTGTCAGTGCCCCCTACAATTGCAGGGGTTGGAGGGAACCTGCCACCATTTGTGGTGAAGAGCTCTCTCTCGTCTTGCAATGAAACTCCACTGTTTTTTGACTTTAGAGAGAGAGTAGACTGAAAGGACTGAAAGTTGCCTCTGTGACACCGATAAAGAATAAGTTGCTCTACATGGCATTTCATTCCTGAATAGCTATGCAGAGAGTAATGCCTGAACCACAGATGAATGCTTTGATCTCTCTAGTTAGCTAAAATATACAGTATGCAGTACAGAGATATGCAAAGTGAAACTGACATTCTGCCAGTTAAAACATTTCTCTTCTACCAAGAAATATGAATTTTCTACCCTGCAGTAGCAACCCCCTTATCCCTGTTGCTTCATGGTTCACAGGCTAATTTAGAGTACGATGATGTTGGACTAAACTGGTTTTACTGGCTATGCTGAAATTACAGTAGATGCATACCACCATGAATTTACATGCATCAACCCAAGATTTTCAAAGTGTAATCTAAAAACAATATAGATGTTGTCATTAGTGATTGCATGCTACTGACTTTAAGGAGCTTGTATGGCCATTCTAGTCCTGGAAATTTAAGGGTACAGGAAAACCCTAAAGGGGAAACAGGGAAAAGGGGAAGCTTTGAGAGAAACTGCTCAATAAGGGTCAAGCTACTGATAAACCAAAATGGCTGATGTGTTATACTCGACAAATTTCTGCATTAAAGCTTAAATCTAACAAGTTTGTATTCACTACATTGCTAATATATTAACACATCTATGTTTTACAATTACTGTCAATGTTAATCTAAATTGTAAAATGGACTCAAGAATAGCATAGACCTGTTCGCCACATGACACAACAGGAAGTGTCAGCAGTTTTGCTCCTTCCTGAATCACAGCCCAGGCTCCATCACAGATGCATTCCTGCTCCCATGGAGAGACCATGTCCTTTACATGTTTCCACCCATTCCGCTCGTTCACGGAGGGAACAAGCTTCAGTGATATTGATAGCTCCAGCTTGGCCTCGCCAGCACTGGTACACATCGCTTCTGGAAATGTCTGTTGAAGCCCCAGTCACCATGCCGTTCTTCCCGGACTTATTGATCCAGGATCATGGTCGTCTCCAGCACCTGAACCTCTAGTCGCTACACCTCATGGCGTGGAAGCTCCATGGCTGAACCCGATGGAGCTCTCCTGTTCGGACCCAGTCAGACAAGTCCTCCTTGGCAGTAGAAAGCCCTCCACCAGGGCTACCTACCTTGCCAAGTGGAAGAGATTCTCAATCTGGTCAGCGCAACACGGTTCATCACCCATGCTCGCCTCTTTACTGCTTATATTGGACTACCTTCTCCACCTCAAGCAGCAGGGGCTGTCCATGTCGTCAGTAAGGGTTTACTTGGCCGCTATATCGGCCTTCCATCCAGGTGCTGAGAGCTCGTCAGTCTTTGCCAACCCTATGGTCAGCCATTTCCTCAAAGGTCTCAACAGGCTATACCCGCATGTCCGACATCCTGTCCTGGCTTCGGACCTCAATCTGGTCCTTTCCAGACTGACGGGGCTGCCCTTTGAACCACTGGCGATATGCTCCCTGCTCATACAAGGTGGTGTTTCTGGTAGCGATAACCTCAGCCAGGAGGGTGTCTGAGCTCAAGGCCCTAACATCGGAGCCTCCTTACACTGTGTTTTATAAGGACAAGGTTCAGCTCAGGCCACATCCAGCTTTCCTCCCGAAGGTTGTCTCCCAATTTCACATGAACCAGGACATCTTCCTCCCAGTGTTCTATCCTAAGCCACACTCAAGCAGTAGGGAGCAGAGGCTTCACTCATCGGATGTCCGCAGAGTGCTAACCTTCTACATCGAGAGAACGAAACTGTTCTGAAAGTCCATTCAACTGTTTGTGGCCATGGCAGACAGGATGAAAGGACTTCCAGTCTCCTTTCATCGTGGATCACATCCTGCATCCGTGAGTGCGACAACCTGGCAGGGGTACCTGCCCCTCCACTCACAGCACACTCCACCAGGGGGCAGGCTTCTTCAGACGCATTCCTGGCGCAGGTTCCCACTCAGGAAATATGCAGAGCGGTGGCGTGGTCCTCCATACACACTTTCACTGTGCATTATGCGATTACCCAGCAGGCCAGAGACAATGCGGCCTTCGGTAGAGCTGTGCTCCAGTCAGTGGACAGTTCCCACCCCGCCTCCAGAACTTAGGCTTGAGAGTCACCTGGTTGGAATTGACATGAACAAGCACTCGAAGAAGAAGAAATAGTTCCTTACCTTCTCGTAACTGTTGTTCTCAAAATGTGGTGTTCATGTCCATGTCCTCCTACCCCTCTGTCGGAGTAGTCGGCAAGAAGGAACTGAGGGGGTGGCAGGTCAGCAGGGCTCTATATTGAGTGCCATGAAGGCACGATTCCAGGCGGCGCCCAGGCTGACACGACGGATACTGCTTTGGGAAAAATCTTCCGGCTGCCGTGCCCACACCTGGTTGGAATGGACAGGAACAACACATCTCGAAGAACAACAGTTACGAGAAGGTAAGTAACCGTTTTTTTCTAGGTTTCTATCATTTCTGTGATCACGTACACAAATTGGATTACTGTGCATGCAGATGGCTTAGTGAAATGCTTCTGGTAGGCATTTTATGTCACCTCATTTGAATATACAGTGTCTCCAATCCAGTAAAGCACTGAAGCATCTGCTTCACTTTAAGCATATAGATAGATAGATTTTTAAGGCCAGAAGAAACCATAACTATCTTCTGTGTGAACTCCTGCATAACACAAGCCATAGAATTTCACCAAGCAATTTCTCCATCTAGCCCATTACATCTGGCTAAGCTAGAATCTATCATTTGGAAAAACATCCACCCTTCATATCAAGGCTTTAGTAATGGAGAATGTAGCATATCCTTAGATAAGCAGTTCTAGTGATTAACTGTTCACACAGTTAAAAACGAGTGAATGGAATTACTTGTGCTTAAACTGAAGTCTGTGGCTAACTGCTTTGCTGTATTGGAGCTAATAATGGTAACTGTGAATGTAGAACCAGGGGGTTCCCTTACTGAAAATCTGTCCCTAAATGTTTTATAATTGCAAAGAAACCCTTCAGTATTTGGCACGGATAAGATGTAGTGTGCAGTAGTGGTTAAATATATGTAATTTGAAACAATTCTAAATCTTGCCCTTCTTAAAGTTGCATCTGGCCTAAAATGCGCAGCCAGGCCAAACACAAAACCAAAGCACAGTGCCACAAACAGACTGTAATGACAGCATACCTTGAATGTATTAAGACTAAGGCTTGTTGGTTGTCTGTAACAAGGGGGAAAAAAGGGAAAAATCTTAGCATTGCCGCTGCAAAAAAATGCTGCAAAAGTAATCATTTTACTTAAAGGAACTGTCTTACCACACAAATGTTAATGATGATTTTGTTTATTTTCCACTAGAAGTGCTTTAAATAGCTGTTACTAATAATGTAGAAGCATTTAAATATAGCAAATCCCTTGATTTGAGGCAAGAGAATCCCTTTCCCCAAGATTTTCAAAACTGCACTTTAGTTTCAAATTCCTCTCCACTCAGAATGAAGCCTACATTGTACTAGCAGATGAGACTAACAAGCTTCCATGGGCAAGAAGGAGCTGGATTCCTCCTGCTTTCTAACTTATTAACTCACACCTAGAGTTGGGTACTCTGAGGAAAGTCTCCACTTTCTGTCCTGGGCTTAATAAAGTACTAGTTATGAATTAAGGGCCAGTTTGTGCAGTTTTTCACACTGCTCACAGTAAGGGGCAGTGCATAGCCTCAATGCCCCAGGGGGACAACTGGGAGGCATTGTGCCTCAAAGAAATACAGTTCCTCTAGTGATATCCCTATTGCACTATGAGGAGAGGAGGTAATTTATGACACCACTTGAATGGGGTGCAGTATATTCCTCCCTCATAAACGTGTCCAGTCAGTTTTGCTGATTTCGGTAGGAGGGGGCAGTGGATCCCTGGCATAGTTTTCTCCCTGCCCACTTCTTCAGTGGGAGCATCTGGCTGGTACCTGTGGTATATGAGGGCCTGATTCATGTAGCGCTTACATGGCCATGAAGGGGAGGAGGAATCGTAGAAATAGAAAGCAGTAGTACATCCTGTTAGGCCTCTGATTCCAGGAATTAAAAATGATTAAACGTGAGGGAGGAGATGAATGTCAGGGCAGAAAAGCAAAATATTTCCTAGGCAGTTACTCAGCAATTTGGCAAAGGCATTTTGGTTTCACTTCCCAAAGTAAGGTCTGGATATTGAAATGTTAGAACCAATCACTTTATTGTGGTGTGTTTTGTTTTGTTTACCCAGGAGGATAAGAGTCGTCCTTATATTACATCCAGTCCCACAAATGGCAAGGAGTCTGTTAAAGAAAGCTGGCTCTCCCAAAATCCTTATGACACCCATTATGGTGACACTCACTTTTATGACTATCTCAGTGACTGCTGGAACTGGACAGTGTATCCTAAAACTCGGTTTGCCTCGGAGTATGGATTTCAGTCCTGGCCCTCCTTCAGTACATTGGAAAAGGTAAGGCAAAGCTTCCATTTTCATAGCTTTCCCCCTCCCTGTTCCCTTTTGGTCTTGACAGTGAATCACTGGCCAAGAAATTCTGGGTCCATGACTATATTTGAAATGACACACATTCCTTATTAAGAGGAAATGTAAGGTGTAGTATGAGGAGTAGAGACAGAGTGGGATGTACATCTTTCCCTTTTTAATACATTAAACTTGGTTCCTCTCACTGTAGGCAAGATAAATACCTACAGTCCTAATTTATTGCCATAGGCCATTCTTGCTGTGTCAGAGTCCACAGCATTGCTATAATGTATTATAATCTATCAATGTTTTTAAAATTTCTTTTCCAGTTTTAAACAATTGGTGACACATTCTTGAACTCTCTAAACACAGGTGCTTGTATTGATTGACGTATTAAGACACAGATTGTTGAATCCTGTCTCCTCACATCACAAACTTAATTCTTTATTAACCAACTGTTACACACAGCTTCGACCTCCATTGGATCAGAACCAGAAATATGTTGCGCATTGTTGCTTGCTATAGTAAAAGCCAGCTGGCTAGTGGCCGATTAGTGAGCCCGTCTTTTATAATGTGTGCACTGTTGTTGTAGCTGTGTCAGTCCCAGGATATTAGAGAGACAAGGTGGGTGAGGTAATATATTTTATTGGACCAGCTTCTGTTGGTGAGAGAGACAAGCTTTCAAGCTTACACAGAGATCTTCTTCAGGTCTGGGAATGTCACAGCTAAATACAAGGTGGAACAGGTTGTTTAGCATAAGTAGTTAACACACATTTCAAGGGACCATTCACGGTGAAGTGTTAACATCCCTCCAGCCATAGGAGGGAAAGGAATGGGGAGAGGCAGTTGCAGGGCAGGGGGTTGTTAGTGGGTTATAGGTTGTTGTAATAAGTCCTAAATCTGGTGTCCCTAGTCAGTCCATGATTTTTAGCAAAGTTATGAATTTAAGCTCCCAGGCTTGTCCACTAACAATGACCCCCGCTCCCCCGGAGCCCTCTCTCTGCAGCTGTTTCCCTCCTCCCTTCCTTTCCCCTCTCCTCGGCCACTGACTCCGTGAAAGCTTTGTGGGCCAAATTCAACTGTAGGACAAATAAGTGAAGTTCCACAAAACCAACAGAGCTATTCTTGCCTGTGTGCTGAGCCCTCTGAATTTGGCCCAATGTTCCTTGGTCTGTCCATCTGTAAAAGAATATAACATCTACTCCACCGGGTGTTGTGGACTTCAGGACTTAAAGGTCCTCAGATGAAAGGCACTATAGAAACGTAAAGTATTATTTTAAATACTCTAGGTGATGGCAAAGAGCTGAAATGGATATTATTTACCTTCTTGCCATTCAGCAATCGCTAAGTACCTGGTCCCAAAGATCAGGAGCATGCATGTTTTGCCATTTCTTTATGATCTGTTTTCAACCTTTTCTGTGTTTTCAAAAGGTCTCCTCTACAGATGACTGGTCTTATACAAGCAATTTCTCCCTCCATCGACAGCACCATGCAGCTGGTAACGACCAAATGCTTCATCAGGCTGGACTTCACTTCAAGCTGCCCCAGAACACAGATCCCCTAAAACTGTTCAAAGATACAATTTACCTCACTCAGGTAACTGTGTGTCACAATCTGGTGGCAGATACTTCTATCTAATACAGCCATTGTTGTTATTAGCAGCTAGAGGGCCTAGTCTGGGTCAGTATGTTAGGCACTGAAGAGACATGTAATAATGAGATAGTCCTTGCCCTGAAGAATTTACAATATAATTTAATATGGGTAAATTTTGTGTGTCCCTGAGCCTTTGCAGGGGAGAAAACGGGGCACAAAAAGCTTCTCCAATTTCCTCTCTTTGTTTCCCTTCTCCCACACCAGGACTAGTGATCATCTCAGGGGATACTTCTTTCATGCAGCACAAATCACTCCAGAGAAAATGAGAGAGGCAGGAAGAAGTTGGGCCTTGACCCTCTACACTGACCCACAGAGCAGGTTGGACTCACTGATTGCAGCAGGCTAGGGAAAGATTGTACCTCCTTGACACACAACACCTTGCTGAGATCCCCTTGGAACAGCACTACTCCTGTACTGTCTCTGGGTCAGAGTTGTGCCTTTCAGGTACAATCTAGCTCAGAGAGAGCATGTAAAGCCTTGTCTGTCTGTCTTTCTCTCGCTGACACACGCAAACACACACACACACACACAATGTTTTGAGAGCAGTTAACCAAATTTTAAAAATAATACTCTTTTTAATATATTTGCTGAACAAGGTTATGCAAGCCCAGTGTATAAAGGCAGAAACGGAGTTCTATCGGCGTAGTCGAAGTGAGATAATCAATGGAGAGGGACATACAATGGGATCACTCTACTGGCAGCTCAATGATATCTGGCAGGCCCCTTCATGGGCTTCTCTAGGTAAGTCTTCCAGTTGCCATCAGTGAAATCGCTAATTGTGCTTTTTAAATTTATTATCTATAACTTTTTTTCATCAGAAATACCAGTTAAAGAAATAAGGCTCACCATTATTGCCTGGATAACTTTACAAGAACCAAACATATTTCTAACCATCTACTAATACAGGGGTAGGCAACCTATGGCATGCGTGCCAAAGGCGGCACGTGAGCTGATTTTCAGTGGCACTCACACTGCCCGGGTCTTGGCCACCAGTCCGGGGGGCTCTGCATTTTAATTTAATTTTAAATGAAGCTTCTTAAACATTTTAAAAACCTTATTTACTTTACATACAACAATAGTTTAGTTATATATTATAGACTTATAGAAAGAGACCTTCTAAAAATGTTAAAATCTATTACTGGCATGCGAAACCTTAAATTAGAGTGAATAAATGAAGACTCGGCACACCACTTCTGAAAGGTTGCCAACCCCTGTACTAATATATCTCAGCAAACTGGTTTACAGGATAAGCCTGATACTAAAACTGAGCAGGGATGCAAAGCTGTTAGTCTTGGTATGTCATCCTCCTCAAAAACAAACAAAATGAAGAGGAAAACAAACCTTTTAGTGTATCCACTCGTTAGTGTTTGCTTCAGAGTACAGTAACCACCAATCGTAAATGTAGATCCAGGAACCTTTATAACACAAGGCGAAGATGCCCTATAATTCTTTCAGTGATGCAGGCCCTAGTTTAACTTTTATGTATTTTAAGTTAAGCAATATTAATGTCTTTTGAGTAGAAGACAATATTTAAAACAAACAAGCATAGCTGCTATGGAGTGGTAGCTGCACTGTAGTTAAGGTTGAAGCTAGCTCCTCATTATAAACCTAACTTTTCAATATCCTCCTAGCTTCCCCAGAAAGAAATTGATCTTCCTTAAAGCTTACATGCCACATCTCATCCAGGATAGTTTTTCTGAGGAGTGTGGTTAAATTCAAAGATTTTTTTATTTATTTCTTTTCCCCCGTCTTCAGAGTGGCAAAGCCTAGAAACTCCAAACTAGTTTAAGTATCAGAGGGGTAGCCGTGTTAGTCTGTATCCACAAAAACAACGAGGAGTCCGGTGACTCCTCTGAAGTGGTTTTTTTTTTTACCCACGAAAGCTTATGCCCAAATAAATCTGTTAGTCTTTAAGGTGCCACCGGACTTCGCATTGTTTTTGTCCAAACTAGTTTTGTTTTGTTTGTTTTGGTGTTGCTGCAGAGAAGTGCCTTTTAGTATTGTGGGAAAGGTTAGAAAGACCTAAAGAGTTGTTTTTAATGGATATGGAGAGCAGTGTTTTTAGGGAAGCATACCAATAAATGTGGGTTAGCTATACTTACATAAATGTAAAAAAATCCATATATTCATTCAATAACCTGAAAGATTGATGTTTTTTCTTAGTAATAAAAACATCTAATTTCTCAGTCAATGTGTGTGGAACTTTGCAATATGTCAAGACACACTAGGACTAAATTAGTTGAAGAATCTTTAGTTCTAATTAAATAGCATATAATGTCATCTGTATATACCCAACAATGTGTTTTATTTCACAACATAACAATGGGCCTAGTTTAGGTTGAGTGCAGATGTGTAACTTGCTTGGGTAATAAATAGTAAGTGAAGGAATAGTAAGTGAAGAAATACTGCATTCCATAACTGCTTATATCTAGGCGAGCATATTTTGAGGTTTAGGGGTTTTTTAAGGTGGAAGGACTGTTCTGTGGAAATATATAATGCATGAATCTAGTTGTTATATGATGTTTATCATCTTTACATCTCAAAGCGTTTTACAAAAGAGGGCAGTATCATTATTCCCATTTTACAGATGGGAAAACTAGAGGTAAAGTGACTTGCCCAAGGTCATCAAGCATGCTAGTGGTAGAGCTGGGAATTGAACCCAGGTCTGCTGAATCCCAGTCCAGTGCCCTATCTATGATTTCAACCTCAATTATTTCTTAATTACTGTTGTTATTATTGTTTAGTTTACTGATATATGCTGCAGAGAAGAAGTTCATAGTTAAACGTTAGAACAGGGGTCGGCAACCTTTCAGAAGTGGTGTGCCGAGTCTTCATTTATTCACTTTAATTTAAGGTTTCGCGTGCCAGTAATACATTTTAATGTTTTTTAGAAGGTCGCTCTCTATAAGTCTATATATTATGTAACTAAACTAGTGTTGTATTGTAAAATAAACAAGGTTTTCAAAATGTTTAAGAAGCTTCATTTAAAATTAAATTAAAATGTTGATCTTACGCCGCCGGCCCGCTCAGCTCGCTGCTGGTCTGGGGTTCTGTTCACCTAGGCCGGCAGCGGGCTGAGTGGGGCCTGCGGCTGGGACCCCGGCTGGCAAGGGTCTGGCAGCCAGAACCCCAGACCGGCAGCGGGCTGTGCGGGGCCAGCGGCTGGGACCCCAAACCGGCAGTGGGCTGAGCGGCTCAGCCCACTGCCACTCAGGAGTTCCATCCGCCGGCTCCTGCCAGCCGGGATCCCGGCTGCCTGACCCGCTCAGCCCGCTGCCGGTCTGGGGTCCCGGCCCTGCCCACATACAGTGGATACCTACCTTCTCCCTGGTTCTGGCCCATTCTCTTCCTCTCTCTGCACTGAGCTGAGGGTGGGAGTGCACTGAGCACAGGGCTGGGGGTGAAGGGTCTGGCCAGGAGCTAGAATGAGGGAGGGGGCTCAGGGTTGGGGCAGGAGGTTTGGGTGTGGGGCACTTACCTGGGCAGCTCCCATTTGGTGCGAGGGGTGCAGGTGGGAATGTGTGGGAGTGTGTGTGTGCAGGAGCTCCCATTTGGTGCTCAGGGTGGGGCTGGGGATGTGGGGGGTGCAAGAGTCAGGATGT